>CATORF010000697.1:0-600000 GCA_951804975.1 Anthophora plumipes
AGTGCGATCTCGATGATTCAGCATACTTCGGACAGAAGTCTCTCCAAGTTTATCGCAGAAAATGCATATCTCAGCTTGAAACCCCTCGAAACCCAAGATGTCACCTGTTCTGCATATCCAACGAACTGTGGAGTGGAGGAAACCCCAGAAAACGTGTTTCTCGCATTAAATAGCTCGAAAAGAGCGATCTCGATGATTCTGCACACTTCGGACTGTAGTCTCACCATGATTATCGTAAAAAATGCATATCTCAGCTTGAAACCCCACGAACACCAAGATATCGCTGGTTCTGCATATCAAACGCTCTGTGGAGTGGTGAAAACACCAGATAACGTGTTTCTCGCATTAAATAGGTCTAAAAGAGCGATCTCGATGTTTCTGCATACTTCGGACAGAGGTCTCACCAAGATTATCGCAGAAAATGCATATCTCAGCTTGAAACCCCACGAAAACCAAGATATCTCCTGTTCTGCATATCCAACGAACTGTGGAGTGGTGAAAACCCCAGAAAACGTGTTTCTCGCATTAACTAGCTCGAAAAGAGGGATCTCGATGATTCTGCATACTTCTGACAGAAGACTCACCAAGATTATCGCAGAAAATGCATGTCTCTGCTAGAAACCCCACGAAAACCAAGATATCTCCTGTTCTGCATATCCAACGAACTGTGGAGTGGTGAAAACACCAGAAAACTTGTTTTTTCGCATTAAATAGCTCGAAAAGAGCGATCTAGAAGATTCTGCATATTTCTGACTGAAGTCTCACCAAGATTATCGCAGAAAATGCATATCTCAGCTTGAAACCCGACGAAAACCAAACATCGCCTGTTCTGCATATCAAACCAACTGTGGAGTGGTGAAAACACCAGACAACGTGTTTCTCGCATTAAATTGATTGAAAAGTGCGATCTCGATGGTTCTGCATACTTCTAACAGAAGTCTCACCATGATTATCGCAGAAAATGAATATCTCTGCTAGAAACCCCACGAAAACCAAGATATCTCCTGTTCTGCATATCCAACGAACTGTGAAGTGGTGAAAACCCCAGAAAACGTGTTCCTCGCATTAACTAGCTCGAAAAGAGGGATCTCGATGATTCTGCATACTTCTGACAGTAGACTCACCAAGATTATCGCAGAAAATGCATGTCTCTGCTAGAAACCCTACGAAAACCAAGATATCTCCTGTTCTGCATATCCAACGAACTGTGGAGTGGTGAAAACCCCAGAAAACGTGTTTCTCGCATTAAATAGCTCGAAAATAGCGATCCTGATGATTCTGCATACTTCTGACAGAACTCTCACCAAGATTATGGTAGAAAATGCATATCTCAGCTTGATACCCTACGACAGCCAAGATGTCGCCGGTTCTGCATATCAAACGCACTGTGGAGTGGTGAAAACACCAGATAACGTGTTTCTCGCATTAACTAGCTCGAAAAGAGGGACCTCGATGATTCTGCATACTTCTGACAGAAGACTCACCAAGATTATCGCAGAAAATGCATGTCTCAGCTTGAAACCCGACGAAATCCAAGATGTCGCTGGTTCCGCATATCAAACGCACTGTGGAGTGGTGAAAACACCAATTAACGTGTTTCTCGCATTGAATAGCTCGAAAAGAGGGATCTCGATGATTCTGCATACTTCTGACAGAAGACTCACCAAGATTATCGCAGAAAATGCATATCTCAGCTGGAAACACCACGAAAATCAAGATGTCGCCCGTTCTGCATATCAAACGCACTGTGGAGTGGTGAAAACAACCAGATATCGTGTTTCTCGCATTAAGTTGCTCGAAAAGAGCGATCTCGAAGATTCTGCATACTTCTGACAAAAGACTCACCAAGATTATCGCTGAAAATGCATATCTCAGCTTGAAACCTCACGAAAATCAAGATATCGCTGGTTCTGCATATAAAACGCACTGTGGAGTGCTGGAAACACCAGATAACGTGTTTCTCACATTAAATAGCTCGAATAGAGCGATCTCGATGATTAAGTATACTTCGGACAGAAGTCTCACCAAGATTATCGTAAAAAATGCATATCTCAGCTTGAAACCCCACGAAAACCAAGATATCGCTGGTACTGCATATCAAAGGCACTGTGTAGTGGTGAAAAAACCAGATAACGTGCTTCTCGCATTAACTAGCTCGAAAAGAGGGATCTCGATGATTCTGCATACTTCTGACAGAAGACTCACCAAGATTATCGCTGAAAATGCATGTCTCTGCTAGAAACCCCACGAAAACCAAGATATCTCCTGTTCTGCATATCCAACGAACTGTGGAGTGGTGAAAACACCAGAAAACTTGTTTTTTCGCATTAAATAGCTCGAAAAGAGCGATCTAGAAGATTCTGCATATTTCTGACTGAAGTCTCACCAAGATTATCGCAGAAAGTGCATATCTCAGCTTGAAACCCGACGAAAACCAAACATCGCCTGTTCTGCATATCAAACCAACTGTGGAGTGGTGAAAACACAAGACAACGTGTTTCTCGCATTAAATTGATTGAAAAGTGCGATCTCGATGATTCTG
This sequence comes from Anthophora plumipes, assembly GCA_951804975.1. NCBI lineage: Eukaryota > Metazoa > Arthropoda > Insecta > Hymenoptera > Apidae > Anthophora > Anthophora plumipes. Next base: position 2,543 of record CATORF010000697.1, read on the forward strand.
CATACTTCTAACAGAAGTCTCACCATGATTATCGCAGTAAATGCATATCTCTGCTAGAAACCCCACGAAAACCAAGATATCTCCTGTTCTGCATATCCAACGAACTGTGGAGTGGTGAAAACCCCAGAAAACGTGTTTCTCGCATTAACTAGCTCGAAAAGAGGGATCTCGATGATTCTGCATACTTCTGACAGAAGACTCACCAAGATTATCGCAGAAAATGCATGTCTCTGCTAGAAACCCTACGAAAACCAAGATATCTCCTGTTCTGCATATCCAACGAACTGTGGAGTGGTGAAAACCCCAGATAACGTGTTTCTCGCATTAAATAGCTCGAAAATAGCGATCCCGATGATTCTGCATACTTCTGACAGAACTCTCACCAAGATTATGGTAGAAAATGCATATCTCAGCTTGATACCCTACGACAGCCAAGATGTCGCCGGTTCTGCATATCAAACGCACTGTGGAGTGGTGAAAACACCAGATAACGTGTTTCTCGCATTAACTAGCTCGAGAAGAGGGACCTCGATGATTCTGCATACTTCTGACAGAAGAATCACCAAGATTATCGCAGAAAATGCATGTCTCAGCTTGAAACCCGACGAAATCCAAGATGTCGCTGGTTCCGCATATCAAACGCACTGTGGAGTGGTGAAAACACCAGAAAACGTGTTTCTCGCATTAACTAGCTCGAAAAGAGGGATCTCGATGATTCTGCATACTTCTGACAGAAGACTCACCAAGATTATCGCAGAAAATGCATATCTCAGCTGGAATCACCACGAAAATCAAGATGTCGCCCGTTCTGCATATCAAACCCACTGTGGAGTGGTGAAAACAACCAGAGAACGTGTTTCTCGCATTAAATAGGTCGAAAAGGGAGATGCCGATGATTCTGCATACGTCTGACAGAAGACTCACCAAGATTATCGCTGAAAATGCATATCTCAGCTTGAAACCTCACGAAAATCAAGATGTCGCCGGTTCTGCATATCAAACCCACTGTGGAGTGGTGAAAACAACAAGAGAACGTGTTTCTCGCATTAAATAGGTCGAAAAGGGAGATGCCGATGATTCTGCATACTTCGGACAGAAGTCTCACCAAGATTATCGTAAAAAATGCATATCTCAGCTAGAAACCCCACGAAAACCAAGATATCTCCTGTTCTGCATATCCAACGAACTGTGGAGTGGTGAATACCCCAGAAAACGTGTTTCTCGCATTAAGTAGCTCGAAAAGAGGGATCTCGATGATTCTGCATACTTCTGACAGAAGACTCACCAAGATTATCGCAGAAAATGCATGTCTCTGCTAGAAACCCCACGAAAACCAAGATATCTCCTGTTCTGCATATCCAACGAACTGTGGAGTGGTGAAAACACCAGAAAACTTGTTTTTTCGCATTAAATAGGTCGAAAAGGGAGATGCCGATGATTCTGCATACTTCTGACAGAAGTCTCACCAAGATTATCATAGAATGTGCATATCTCAGATTGAACCCCCACGAAAACCAAGATATCGCTGGTTCTGCATATCAAACGCACTGTGGTGTGGTGAAAACACCAGATAACGTGTTTCTCGCATTAAATAGGTCGAAAAGAGCGATCTCGATGTTTCTGCATACTTCGGACAGAGGTCTCACCAAGATTATCGCAGAAAATGCATATCTCAGCTTGAAACCCCACGAAAACCCAGATATCGCCGGTTCTGCATATCAAACGCACTGTGGGGTGGTGAAAACACCAGAGAAGGTTTTTCTCGCATTAACTAGCTCGAAAAGTGCGATCTCGATGATTCAGCATACTTCGGACAGAAGTCTCTCCAAGTTTATCGCAGCAAATGCATATCTCAGCTTGAAACCCCTCGAAAACCAAGATATCACCTGTTCTGCATATCCAACGAACTGTGGAGTGGTGAAAACACCAGATAACGTGTTTCTCGCATTAACTAGCTCGAAAAGAGGGACCTCGATGATTCTGCATACTTCTGACAGAAGACTCACCAAGATTATCGCAGAAAATGCATGTCTCAGCTTGAAACCCGACGAAATCCAAGATGTCGCTGGTTCCGCATATCAAACGCACTGTGGAGTGGTGAAAACACCAATTTACGTGTTTCTCGCATTGAATAGCTCGAAAAGAGGGATCTCGATGATTCTGCATACTTCTGACAGAAGACTCACCAAGATTATCGCAGAAAATGCATATCTCAGCTGGAAACACCACGAAAATCAAGATGTCGCCCGTACTGCATATCAAACGCACTGTGGAGTGGTGAAAACCACCAGATATCGTGTTTCTCGAATTAAGTTGCTCGAAAAGAGCGATCTCGAAGATTCTGCATACTTCTGACAAAAGACTCACCAAGATTATCGCTGAAAATGCATATCTCAGCTTGAAACCTCACGAAAATCAAGATGTCGCCGGTTCTGCATATCAAACCCACTGTGGAGTGGTGAAAACAACCAGAGAACGTGTTTCTCGCATTAAATAGGTCGAAAAGGGAGATGCCGATGATTCTGCATACGTCTGACAGAAGTCTCACCAAGATTATCGCAGAAAATGCATATCTCAGCTTGAAACCCCTCGAAAACCAAGATATCACCTGTTCTGCATATCCAACAAACTGTGGAGTGGTGAAAACCCCAGAAAACGTGTTTCTCGCATAAAATAGCTCGAAAAGTACGATCTCGATGAATCTGCATACTTCGGACAGATGTCTCACCTAGATTATCGCAGACAATGCATATCTCAGCTTGATACCCTACGACAGCCAAGATGTCGCCCGTTCTGCATATCAAACGCACTGTGGAGTGGTGAAAACAACCAGATATCGTGTTTCCCGCATTAAGTTGCTCGAAAAGAGCGATCTCGAAGATTCTGCATACTTCTGACAAAAGACTCACCAAGATTATCGCTGAAAATGCATATCTCAGCTTGAAACCTCACGAAAATCAAGATGTCGCCTGTTCTGCATATCAAACCAACTGTGGAGTGGTGAAAACGCCAGACAACGTGTTTCTCGCATTAAATTGATTGAAAAGTGCGATCTCGATGATTCTGCATACTTCTAACAGAAGTCTCACCATGATTATCGCAGAAAATGCATATCTCTGCTAGAAACCCCACGAAAACCAAGATATCTCCTGTTCTGCATATCCAACGAACTGTGGAGTGGTGAAAACCCCAGAAAACGTGTTTCTCGCATTAACTAGCTCGAAAAGAGGGATCTCGATGATTCTGCATACTTCTGACAGAACTCTCACCAAGATTATGGTAGAAAATGCATATCTCAGCTTGATACCCTACGACAGCCAAGATGTCGCCCGTTCTGCATATCAAACGCACTGTGGAGTGGTGAAAACAACCAGATATCGTGTTTCCCGCATTAAGTTGCTCGAAAAGAGCGATCTCGAAGATTCTGCATACTTCTGACAAAAGACTCACCAAGATTATCGCTGAAAATGCATATCTCAGCTTGAAACCTCACGAAAATCAAGATGTCGCCGGTTCTGCATATCAAACCCACTGTGGAGTGGTGAAAACAACCAGAGAACGTGTTTCTCGCATTAAATAGGTCGAAAAGGGAGATGCCGATGATTCTGCATACTTCTGACAGAAGTCTCACCAAGATTATCATAGAATGTGCATATCTCAGATTGAACCCCCACGAAAACCAAGATATCGCTGGTTCTGCATATCAAACGCACTGTGGTGTGGTGAAAACACCAGATAACGTGTTTCTCGCATTAAATAGGTCGAAAAGAGCGATCTCGATGTTTCTGCATACTTCGGACAGAGGTCTCACCAAGATTATCGCAGAAAATGCATATCTCAGCTTGAAACCCCACGAAAACCCAGATATCGCCGGTTCTGCATATCAAACGCACTGTGGGGTGGTGAAAACACCAGAGAAGGTTTTTCTCGCAATTAACTAGCTCGAAAAGTGCGATCTCGATGATTCAGCATACTTCGGACAGAAGTCTCTCCAAGTTTATCGCAGCAAATGCATATCTCAGCTTGAAACCCCTCGAAAACCAAGATATCACCTGTTCTGCATATCCAACGAACTGTGGAGTGGTGAAAACCCCAGAAAACGTGTTTCTCGCATAAAATGGCTCGAAAAGTACGATCTCGATGAATCTGCATACTTCGGACAGAAGTCTCACCTTGATTATCGCAGACAATGCATATCTCAGCTTGAAACCCCACGAAAGCCAAGATATCGCTGGTTCTGCATATAAAACGCACTGTGGAGTGCTGGAAACACCAGATAACGAGTTTCTCACATTAAATAGCTCGAATAGAGCGATCTCGATGATTAAGCATACTTCGGACAGAAGTCTCACCAAGATTATCGTAAAAAATGCATATCTCAGCTTGAAACCCCACGAAAACCAAGATATCGCTGGTACTGCACATCAAAGGCACTGTGTAGTGGTGAAAAAACCAGATAACGTGTTTCTCGCAATAAATAGCTAGAAAAGAGCGATCTCGATGATTCTGCATACTTCGGACAGAAGTCTCACCTAGATTATCGCAGACAATGCATATCTCAGCTTGAAACCCCACGAAAGCCAAGATATCGCTGGTTCTGCATATAAAACGCACTGTGGAGTGCTGGAAACACCAGATAACGTGTTTCTCACATTAAATAGCTCGAATAGAGCGATCTCGATGATTAAGCATACTTCGGACAGAAGTCTCACCAAGATTATCGTAAAAAATGCATATCTCAGCTTGAAACCCCACGAAAACCAAGATATCGCTGGTACTGCATATCAAAGGCACTGTGTAGTGGTGAAAAAACCAGATAACGTGTTTCTCGCAATAAATAGCTCGAAAAGAGGGATCTCGATGATTCTGCATACTTCTGACAGAAGACTCACCAAGATTATCGCTGAAAATGCATGTCTCTGCTAGAAACCCCACGAAAACCAAGATATCTCCTGTTCTGCATATCCAACGAACTGTGGAGTGGTGAAAACACCAGAAAACTTGTTTTTTCGCATTAAATAGCTCGAAAAGAGCGATCTAGAAGATTCTGCATATTTCTGACTGAAGTCTCACCAAGATTATCGCAGAAAATGCATATCTCAGCTTGAAACCCGACGAAAACCAAACATCGCCTGTTCTGCATATCAAACCAACTGTGGAGTGGTGAAAACACCAGACAACGTGTTTCTCGCATTAAATTGATTGAAAAGTGCGATCTCGATGATTCTGCATACTTCTAACAGAAGTCTCACCATGATTATCGCAGAAAATGCATATCTCTGCTAGAAACCCCACGAAAACCAAGATATCTCCTGTTCTGCATATCCAACGAACTGTGGAGTGGTGAAAACCCCAGAAAACGTGTTTCTCGCATTAACTAGCTCGAAAAGAGGGATCTCGATGATTCTGCATACTTCTGACAGAACTCTCACCAAGATTATGGTAGAAAATGCATATCTCAGCTTGATACCCTACGACAGCCAAGATGTCGCCCGTTCTGCATATCAAACGCACTGTGGAGTGGTGAAAACAACCAGATATCGTGTTTCCCGCATTAAGTTGCTCGAAAAGAGCGATCTCGAAGATTCTGCATACTTCTGACAAAAGACTCACCAAGATTATCGCTGAAAATGCATATCTCAGCTTGAAACCTCACGAAAATCAAGATGTCGCCGGTTCTGCATATCAAACCCACTGTGGAGTGGTGAAAACAACCAGAGAACGTGTTTCTCGCATTAAATAGGTCGAAAAGGGAGATGCCGATGATTCTGCATACTTCTGACAGAAGTCTCACCAAGATTATCATAGAATGTGCATATCTCAGATTGAACCCCCACGAAAACCAAGATATCGCTGGTTCTGCATATCAAACGCACTGTGGTGTGGTAAAAACACCAGATAACGTGTTTCTCGCATTAAATAGGTCGAAAAGAGCGATCTCGATGTTTCTGCATACTTCGGACAGAGGTCTCACCAAGATTATCGCAGAAAATGCATATCTCAGCTTGAAACCCCACGAAAACCCAGATATCGCCGGTTCTGCATATCAAACGCACTGTGGGGTGGTGAAAACACCAGAGAAGGTTTTTCTCGCAATTAACTAGCTCGAAAAGTGCGATCTCGATGATTCAGCATACTTCGGACAGAAGTCTCTCCAAGTTTATCGCAGCAAATGCATATCTCAGCTTGAAACCCCTCGAAAACCAAGATATCACCTGTTCTGCATATCCAACGAACTGTGGAGTGGTGAAAACCCCAGAAAACGTGTTTCTCGCATAAAATGGCTCGAAAAGTACGATCTCGATGAATCTGCATACTTCGGACAGAAGTCTCACCTTGATTATCGCAGACAATGCATATCTCAGCTTGAAACCCCACGAAAGCCAAGATATCGCTGGTTCTGCATATAAAACGCACTGTGGAGTGCTGACAACACCAGATAACGAGTTTCTCACATTAAATAGCTCGAATAGAGCGATCTCGATGATTAAGCATACTTCGGACAGAAGTCTCACCAAGATTATCGTAAAAAATGCATATCTCAGCTTGAAACACCACGAAAACCAAGATATCGCTGGTACTGCACATCAAAGGCACTGTGTAGTGGTGAAAAAACCAGATAACGTGTTTCTCGCAATAAATAGATCGAAAAGAGCGATCTCGATGATTCTGCATACTTCGGACAGAAGTCTCACCTAGATTATCGCAGACAATGCATATCTCAGCTTGAAACCCCACGAAAGCCAAGATATCGCTGGTTCTGCATATAAAACGCACTGTGGAGTGCTGGAAACACCAGATAACGTGTTTCTCACATTAAATAGCTCGAATAGAGCGATCTCGATGATTAAGCATACTTCGGACAGAAGTCTCACCAAGATTATCGTAAAAAATGCATATCTCAGCTTGAAACCCCACGAAAACCAAGATATCGCTGGTACTGCATATCAAAGGCACTGTGTAGTGGTGAAAAAACCAGATAACGTGTTTCTCGCAATAAATAGCTCGAAAAGAGGGATCTCGATGATTCTGCATACTTCTGACAGAAGACTCACCAAGATTATCGCTGAAAATGCATGTCTCTGCTAGAAACCCCACGAAAACCAAGATATCTCCTGTTCTGCATATCCAACGAACTGTGGAGTGGTGAAAACACCAGAAAACTTGTTTTTTCGCATTAAATAGCTCGAAAAGAGCGATCTAGAAGATTCTGCATATTTCTGACTGAAGTCTCACCAAGATTATCGCAGAAAATGCATATCTCAGCTTGAAACCCGACGAAAACCAAACATCGCCTGTTCTGCATATCAAACCAACTGTGGAGTGGTGAAAACACCAGACAACGTGTTTCTCGCATTAAATTGATTGAAAAGTGCGATCTCGATGATTCTGCATACTTCTAACAGAAGTCTCACCATGATTATCGCAGAAAATGCATATCTCTGCTAGAAACCCCACGAAAACCAAGATATCTCCTGTTCTGCATATCCAACGAACTGTGGAGTGGTGAAAACCCCAGAAAACGTGTTTCTCGCATTAACTAGCTCGAAAAGTGCGATCTCGATGATTCTGCATACTTCTAACAGTAGTCTCACCATGATTATCGCAGTAAATGCATATCTCTGCTAGAAACCCCACGAAAACCAAGATATCTCCTGTTCTGCATATCCAACGAACTGTGGAGTGGTGAAAACACCAGAAAACTTGTTTTTTCGCATTAAATAGCTCGAAAAGAGCGATCTAGAAGATTCTGCATATTTCTGACTGAAGTCTCACCAAGATTATCGCAGAAAATGCATATCTCAGCTTGATACCCTACGACAGCCAAGATGTCGCCGGTTCTGCATATCAAACGCACTGTGGAGTGGTGAAAACACCAGATAACGTGTTTCTCGCATTAACTTGCTCGAAAAGAGGGACCTCGATGATTCTGCATACTTCTGACAGAAGACTCACCAAGATTATCGCAGAAAATGCATGTCTCAGCTTGAAATCCGACGAAAATCAAGATGTCGCCGCTTCTGCATATCAAACGCACTGTGGAGTGGTGAAAACAACCAGATAACGTGTTTCTCGAATTAAATAGCTCGAAAAGAACGATCTAGATTAGTCTGCATACTTCTGACAGAAGACTCACCAAGATTATCGCAGAAAATGCATATCTCAGCTGGAAACACCACGAAAATCAAGATGTCGCCCGTTCTGCATATCAAACGCACTGTGGAGTGGTGAACACAACCAGATATCGTGTTTCCCGCATTAAGTTGCTCGAAAAGAGCGATCTCGAAGATTCTGCATACTTCTGACAAAAGACTCACCAAGATTATCGCTGAAAATGCATATCTCAGCTTGAAACCTCACGAAAATCAAGATGTCGCCGGTTCTGCATATCAAACCCACTGTGGAGTGGTGAAAACAACCAAAGAACGTGTTTCTCGCATTAAATAGGTCGAAAAGGGAGATGCCGATGATTCTGCATACGTCTGACAGAAGTCTCACCAGGATTATCGCAGAAAATCCATATCTCAGCTGGAAACACCACGAAAATCAAGATATCGCCGGTTCTGCATATCAAACGCACTGTGGAGTGGTGAAAACGACCAGAGAACGTGTTTCTCGCATTAAATAGGTCGAAAAGGGAGATGCCGATGATTCTGCATACTTCTGACAGAAGTCTCACCAAGATTATCATAGAATGTGCATATCTCAGATTGAACCCCGACGAAATCCAAGATGTCGCCGGTTCTGCATATCAAACGGACTGTGGTGTGGTGAAAACACCAGAAAACTTGTTTTTTCGCATTAGATAGCTCGAAACGGGCGATCTAGATGATTCTGCATACTTCTAACAGAAGTCTCACCAAGCTTATCGCAGAAAATGCATACCTCAGCATGAAATCTCACGAAAATCAAGATGTCGCCGCTTCTGCATATCAAACGCACTGTGGAGTGGTGAAAACAACCAGATAACGTGTTTCTCGAATTAAATAGCTCGAAAAGAACGATCTAGATTAGTCTGCATACTTCTGACAGAAGTCTCACCAAGATTATCGTAGAAAATGCATATCTCAGCTTGAAACCCCACGAAAACCAGGATATCGTCGGTTCTGCATATCATACGCACTGTTGAGTGCTGAAAACACCAGATATCGTGTTTCTCGCATTAAATAGCTCGAAAAGTGCGATCTCGATGATTCAGCATACTTCGGACAGAAGTCTCTCCAAGTTTATCGCAGAAAATGCATATCTCAGCTTGATACCCCTCGAAACCCAAGATATCACCTGTTCTGCATATCCAACGAACTGTGGTGTGGTGAAAACACCAGATATCGTGTTTCTCGCATTAAATAGCTCGGAAAGAGCGATCTCGATGTTTCTGCATACTTCGGACAGAGGTCTCACCAAGATTATCGCAGAAAATGCATATCTCAGCTTGAAACCCCTCGAAACCCAAGATATCACCTGTTCTGCATATCCAACGAACTGTGGTGTCGTGAAAACCCCAGAAAACGTATTTCTCGCATTAAATAGCTCGAAAAGAGCGATCTCGATGATTCTGCACACTTCGGACAGAAGTCTCACCAAGATTATCGCAGACAATGCATATCTCAGCTTGAAACCCCACGAAAACCAAGATATCGCCGGTTCTGCATATCATACGCACTGTGGAGTGCTGAAAACACCAGATATCGTGTTTCTCGCATTAAATAGCTCGAAAAGTGCGATCTCGATGATTCTGCATACTTCGGACAGTAGTCTCACCATGATTATCGTAAAAAATGCATTTCTCAGCTTGAAACCCCACGAAAACCAAGATATCGCTGGTTCTGCATATCAAACGCACTGTGGAGTGGTGAAAACACCAGATAACGTGTTTCTCGCATTAAATAGGTCGAAAAGAGCGATCTCGATGATTCTGCATACTTCTGACAGAAGTCTCACCAAGATTATCATAGAATGTGCATATCTCAGATTGAACCCCGACGAAATCCAAGATGTCGCCGGTTCTGCATATCAAACGGACTGTGGTGTGGTGAAAACACCAGAAAACGTGTTTCTCGCATTAAATAGCTCGAAAAGTACGATCTCGATGACTCTGCATACTTCTAACAGAAGTCTCACCAAGCTTATCGCAGAAAATGCATACCTCAGCTTGAAATCTCACGAAAATCAAGATGTCGCCGCTTCTGCATATCAAACGCACTGTGGAGTGGTGAAAACAACCAGATAACGTGTTTCTCGAATTAAATAGCTCGAAAAGAACGATTTAGATTATTCTGCATACTTCTGACAGAAGTCTCACCAAGATTATCGTAGAAAATGCATATCTCAGCTTGAACCCCGACGAAATCCAAGATGTCGCCGGTACTGCATGTCAAACGCACTGTGGAGTGGTGAAAACACCAGATAACGTGTATCTCGCATTAAGTAGCTCGAAAAGAGCGATCTCGATGATTCTGCATACTTCGGACAGTAGTCTCACCATGATTATCGTAAAAAATGCATATCTCAGCTTGAAACCCCACGAAAACCAAGATATCGCCGGTTCTGCATATCAAACGCACTGTGGGGTGGTGAAAACACCAGATAAGGTTTTTCTCGCATTAACTAGCTCGAAAAGTGCGATCTCGATGATTCAGCATACTTCGGACAGAAGTCTCTCCAAGTTTATCGCAGAAAATGCATATCTCAGCTTGATACCCCTCGAAACCCAAGATATCACCTGTTCTGCATATCCAACGAACTGTGGAGTGGTGAAAACCCCAGAAAACGTGTTTCTCGCATAAAATAGCTCGAAAAGTACGGTCTCGATGAATCTGCATTCTTCGGACAGAAGTCTCACCTAGATTATCGCAGACAATGCATATCTCAGCTTGAAACCCCACGAAAGCCAAGATATCGCTGGTTCTGCATATAAAACGCACTGTGGAGTGCTGGAAACACCAGATAACGTGTTTCTCACATTAAATAGCTCAAATAGAGCGATCTCGATGATTAAGCATACTTCGGACAGAAGTCTCACCAAGGATATCGTAAAAAATGCATATCTCAGCTTGAAACCCCACGAAAACCAAGATATCGCTGGTACTGCATATCAAAGGCACTGTGTAGTGGTGAAAAAACCAGATAACGTGTTTCTCGCAATAAATAGCTCGAAAAGAGCGATCTCGATGATTCTGCATACTTCGGACAGAAGTCTCACCAAGATTATCGTAAAAAATGCATATCTCAGCTAGAAACCCCACGAAAACCAAGATATCTCCTGTTCTGCATATCCAACGAACTGTGGAGTGGTGAAAACCCCAGAAAACGTGTTTCTCGCATTAACTAGCTCGAAAAGAGGGATCTCGATGATTCTGCATACTTCTGACAGAAGACTCACCAAGATTATCGCAGAAAATGCATGTCTCTGCTAGAAACCCCACGAAAATCAAGATATCTCCTGTTCTGCATATCCAACGAACTGTGGAGTGGTGAAAACACCAGAAAACTTGTTTTTTCGCATTAAATAGCTCGAAAAGAGCGATCTAGAAGATTCTGCATATTTCTGACTGAAGTCTCACCAAGATTATCGCAGAAAATGCATATCTCAGCTTGATACCCTACGACAGCCAAGATGTCGCCGGTTCTGCATATCAAACGCACTGTGGAGTGGTGAAAACACCAGATAACGTGTTTCTCGCATTAACTTGCTCGAAAAGAGGGACCTCGATGATTCTGCATACTTCTGACAGAAGACTCACCAAGATTATCGCAGAAAATGCATGTCTCAGCTTGAAATCCGACGAAATCCAAGATGTCGCCGGTTCTGCATATCAAACGCACTGTGGAATGTTGAAAACACTAGAAAACTTGTTTTTTCGCAGTAAATAGCTTGAAAAGAGCGATCTAGGTGATTCTGCATACTTCTGACTGAAGTGTCACCAAGATTATCGCAGAAAATCCATATCTCAGCTTGAAACATCACGAAAATTAAGATGTCGCCGGTTCTGCATATCAAACGCACTGTGGAGTCGTGAAAACAACCAGACAACGTGTTTCTCGCATTAAATAGCTCGAAAAGAGCGATCCCGATGATTCTGCATACTTCTGACAGAAGTCTCACCAAGATTATCGACGAAAATGCATATCTCAGGTTGAAATCTCACGAAAATCAAGATGTCGCCGGTTCTGCATATCAAACGCACTGTGGAGTCGTGAAAACAACCAGACAACGTGTTTCTCGCATTAAATAGCTCGAAAAGAGCGATCCCGATGATTCTGCATACTTCTGACAGAAGTCTCACCAAGATTATCGCAGAAAATGCATATCTCAGCTTGAAACCTCACGAAAATCAAGATGTCGCCGGTACTGCAAATCAAACGCACTGTGGAGTAGTGAATACACCAGAAAACGTGTTTCTCGCATTAAATAGCTCGAAAAGAGCGATTTAGATGATTCTGCATACTTCTGACAGAAGTCTCACTAAGATTATCGCAGAAAATGCATATCTCAGCTTGAAAACCCACGAAAAGCAAGATTTCGCCGGTTCTGCATGTCAAACGCACTGTGGATTGGTGAATACACCAGAAAACGTGTTTCTCGCATTAAATAGCTCGAAAAGAGCGATTTAGATGATTCTGCATACTTCTGACAGAAGTCTCACCAAGATTATCGCAGAAAATGCATATCTCAGCTTGAAAACCCACGAAAAGCAAGATTTCGCCGGTTCTGCATGTCAAACGCACTGTGGATTGGTGAATACACCAGAAAACGTGTTTCTCGCATTAAATAGCTCGAAAAGAGCGATTTAGATGATTCTGCATACTTCTGACAGAAGACTCACCAAGATTATCGTAGAAAATGCATATCTCAGCTTGAAACCCGACGAAATTCAAGATGTCGCCGGTTCTGCATATCAAACGCACTGTGGAGTGGTGAATACACCAGAAAACGTGTTTCTCGCATTAAATAGCTCGAAAAGAGCGATCTAGATGATTCTGCATACTTCTGACAGAAGACTCACCAAGATTATCGCAGAAAATGCATATCTCAGCTGGAAACACCACGAAAATCAAGATATCGCCGGTTCTGCATATCAAACGCACTGTGGAGTGGTGAAAACACCAGATATCGTGTTTCTCGCATTAAGTAGCTCGAAAAGAGCGATCTCGAAGATTCTGCATACTTCTGACAGAAGTCTCACCATGATTATCGTTGAAAATGCACATCTCAGCTTGATACCCGACCGAAACAAAGATATCTCCGGTTCTGCATGTCAAACGTACTGTGGAGTGGTGAATACACCAGAAAACGTGTTTCTCGCATTAAATAGCTCGAAAAGAGCGATCTAGATGATTCTACATACTTCTGACAGAAGACTCACCAAGATTATCGCAGAAAATGCATATCTCAGCTTGAAACATCACGAAAATCAAGATGTCGCCGGTTCTGCATATCAAACGCACTGTGAAGTCGTGAAAACAACCAGACAACGTGTTTCTCGCATTAAATAGCCCGCAAAGAGCGATCCCGATGATTCTGCATACTTCTGACAGAAGTCTCACCAAGATTATCGTTGAAAATGCACATCTCAGCTTGAAACCCGACGAAATCCAAGATGTCGGCGGTTCTGCATATCAAACGCAATGTGGAGTGGTGAAAACACCAGATAACGTGTTTCTCGCATTAAATAGCTCGAAAAAAGGGATCTCGATGATTCTGCATACTTCTGACAGAAGACTCACCAAGATCATCGCAGAAAATGCATATCTCAGCTGGAAACACCACGAAAATCAAGATATCGCCGGTTCTGCATATAAAACGCACTGTGGAATGTTGAAAACACCAGAAAACTTGTTTTTTCGCATTAAATAGCTCGAAAAGAGCGATCTCGAAGATTCTGCATACTTCTGACAGAAGTCTCACAAAGATTAACGTAGAAAATGCATATCTCAGCTTGAAACCCGACGAAATCCAAGATGTCGCCGGTTCTGCATATCAAACGCACTGTGGAGTTGTGAAAACACCAGATAACGTGTTTCTCGCATTATGTAGCTCGAAAAGAGCGTTCTCGAAGATTCTGCATACTTCTGACAGAAGTCTCACCAAGATTATCGAAGAAAATGCATATCTCAACTTGAAACCCGACCGAAACAAAGATATCTCCGGTTCTGCATGTCAAACGTACTGTGGAGTGGTGAATGCACCAGAAAACTTGTTTTTTTCGCATTAGATAGCTCGAAACGGGCGATCTATATGGTTCTGCATACTTCTGACAGAAGTCTCGCCAAGATTATCGCAGAAAATGCATACCGCAGCTTGAAATCTCACGAAAATCAAGATGTCGCCGCTTCTGCATATCAAACGCACTGTGGAGTGGTGAAAACAACCAGATAACGTGTTTCCCGAATTAAACAGCTCGAAAAGAGCGATCTAGATGATTCTGCATACTTCTGACTGAAGTCGCACCAAGATTATCATAGACAATCTATATCTCAGCTAGAAACCTCACGAAAATCAAGATGTCGCCGGTTCTGCATATCAAACGCACTGTGGAATGTTGAAAACACCAGAAAACTTGTTTTTTCGCATTAAATAGCTTGAAAAGAGCGATCTAGATGATTCTGCATACTTCTGACTGAAGTCTCACCAAGATTATCGCAGAAAATCCATATCTCAGCTTGAAACATCACGAAAATTAAGATGTCGCTGGTTCTGCATATCAAACGCACTGTGGAGTCGTGAAAACAACCAGACAACGTGTTTCTCGCATTAAATAGCTCGCAAAGAGCGATCCCGATGATTCTGCATACTTCTGACAGAAGTCTCACCAAGATTATCGTTGAAAATGCACATCTCAGCTTGAAACCCGACGAAATCCAAGATGTCGGCGGTTCTGCATATCAAACGCAATGTGGAGTGGTGAAAACACCAGATAACGTGTTTCTCGCATTAAATAGCTCGAAAAAAGGGATCTCGATGATTCTGCATACTTCTGACAGAAGACTCACCAAGATCATCGCAGAAAATGCATATCTCAGCTGGAAACACCACGAAAATCAAGATATCGCCGGTTCTGCATATAAAACGCACTGTGGAATGTTGAAAACACCAGAAAACTTGTTTTTTCGCATTAAATAGCTCGAAAAGAGCGATCTCGAAGATTCTGCATACTTCTGACAGAAGTCTCACAAAGATTAACGTAGAAAATGCATATCTCAGGTTGAAATCTCACGAAAATCAAGATGTCGCCGGTTCTGCATATCAAACGCACTGTGGAGTCGTGAAAACAACCAGACAACGTGTTTCTCGCATTAAATAGCTCGAAAAGAGCGATCCCGATGATTCTGCATACTTCTGACAGAAGTCTCACCAAGATTATCGCAGAAAATGCATATCTCAGCTTGAAACCTCACGAAAATCAAGATGTCGCCGGTACTGCAAATCAAACGCACTGTGGAGTAGTGAATACACCAGAAAACGTGTTTCTCGCATTAAATAGCTCGAAAAGAGCGATTTAGATGATTCTGCATACTTCTGACAGAAGTCTCACTAAGATTATCGCAGAAAATGCATATCTCAGCTTGAAAACCCACGAAAAGCAAGATTTCGCCGGTTCTGCATGTCAAACGCACTGTGGATTGGTGAATACACCAGAAAACGTGTTTCTCGCATTAAATAGCTCGAAAAGAGCGATTTAGATGATTCTGCATACTTCTGACAGAAGTCTCACCAAGATTATCGCAGAAAATGCATATCTCAGCTTGAAAACCCACGAAAAGCAAGATTTCGCCGGTTCTGCATGTCAAACGCACTGTGGATTGGTGAATACACCAGAAAACGTGTTTCTCGCATTAAATAGCTCGAAAAGAGCGATTTAGATGATTCTGCATACTTCTGACAGAAGACTCACCAAGATTATCGTAGAAAATGCATATCTCAGCTTGAAACCCGACGAAATTCAAGATGTCGCCGGTTCTGCATATCAAACGCACTGTGGAGTGGTGAATACACCAGAAAACGTGTTTCTCGCATTAAATAGCTCGAAAAGAGCGATCTAGATGATTCTGCATACTTCTGACAGAAGACTCACCAAGATTATCGCAGAAAATGCATATCTCAGCTGGAAACACCACGAAAATCAAGATATCGCCGGTTCTGCATATCAAACGCACTGTGGAGTGGTGAAAACACCAGATATCGTGTTTCTCGCATTAAGTAGCTCGAAAAGAGCGATCTCGAAGATTCTGCATACTTCTGACAGAAGTCTCACCATGATTATCGTTGAAAATGCACATCTCAGCTTGATACCCGACCGAAACAAAGATATCTCCGGTTCTGCATGTCAAACGTACTGTGGAGTGGTGAATACACCAGAAAACGTGTTTCTCGCATTAAATAGCTCGAAAAGAGCGATCTAGATGATTCTACATACTTCTGACAGAAGACTCACCAAGATTATCGCAGAAAATGCATATCTCAGCTTGAAACATCACGAAAATCAAGATGTCGCCGGTTCTGCATATCAAACGCACTGTGAAGTCGTGAAAACAACCAGACAACGTGTTTCTCGCATTAAATAGCCCGCAAAGAGCGATCCCGATGATTCTGCATACTTCTGACAGAAGTCTCACCAAGATTATCGTTGAAAATGCACATCTCAGCTTGAAACCCGACGAAATCCAAGATGTCGGCGGTTCTGCATATCAAACGCAATGTGGAGTGGTGAAAACACCAGATAACGTGTTTCTCGCATTAAATAGCTCGAAAAAAGGGATCTCGATGATTCTGCATACTTCTGACAGAAGACTCACCAAGATCATCGCAGAAAATGCATATCTCAGCTGGAAACACCACGAAAATCAAGATATCGCCGGTTCTGCATATAAAACGCACTGTGGAATGTTGAAAACACCAGAAAACTTGTTTTTTCGCATTAAATAGCTCGAAAAGAGCGATCTCGAAGATTCTGCATACTTCTGACAGAAGTCTCACAAAGATTAACGTAGAAAATGCATATCTCAGCTTGAAACCCGACGAAATCCAAGATGTCGCCGGTTCTGCATATCAAACGCACTGTGGAGTTGTGAAAACACCAGATAACGTGTTTCTCGCATTATGTAGCTCGAAAAGAGCGTTCTCGAAGATTCTGCATACTTCTGACAGAAGTCTCACCAAGATTATCGAAGAAAATGCATATCTCAACTTGAAACCCGACCGAAACAAAGATATCTCCGGTTCTGCATGTCAAACGTACTGTGGAGTGGTGAATGCACCAGAAAACTTGTTTTTTTCGCATTAGATAGCTCGAAACGGGCGATCTATATGGTTCTGCATACTTCTGACAGAAGTCTCGCCAAGATTATCGCAGAAAATGCATACCGCAGCTTGAAATCTCACGAAAATCAAGATGTCGCCGCTTCTGCATATCAAACGCACTGTGGAGTGGTGAAAACAACCAGATAACGTGTTTCCCGAATTAAACAGCTCGAAAAGAGCGATCTAGATGATTCTGCATACTTCTGACTGAAGTCGCACCAAGATTATCATAGACAATCTATATCTCAGCTAGAAACCTCACGAAAATCAAGATGTCGCCGGTTCTGCATATCAAACGCACTGTGGAATGTTGAAAACACCAGAAAACTTGTTTTTTCGCATTAAATAGCTTGAAAAGAGCGATCTAGATGATTCTGCATACTTCTGACTGAAGTCTCACCAAGATTATCGCAGAAAATCCATATCTCAGCTTGAAACATCACGAAAATTAAGATGTCGCTGGTTCTGCATATCAAACGCACTGTGGAGTCGTGAAAACAACCAGACAACGTGTTTCTCGCATTAAATAGCTCGCAAAGAGCGATCCCGATGATTCTGCATACTTCTGACAGAAGTCTCACCAAGATTATCGTTGAAAATGCACATCTCAGCTTGAAACCCGACGAAATCCAAGATGTCGGCGGTTCTGCATATCAAACGCAATGTGGAGTGGTGAAAACACCAGATAACGTGTTTCTCGCATTAAATAGCTCGAAAAAAGGGATCTCGATGATTCTGCATACTTCTGACAGAAGACTCACCAAGATCATCGCAGAAAATGCATATCTCAGCTGGAAACACCACGAAAATCAAGATATCGCCGGTTCTGCATATAAAACGCACTGTGGAATGTTGAAAACACCAGAAAACTTGTTTTTTCGCATTAAATAGCTCGAAAAGAGCGATCTCGAAGATTCTGCATACTTCTGACAGAAGTCTCACAAAGATTAACGTAGAAAATGCATATCTCAGCTTGAAACCCGACGAAATCCAAGATGTCGCCGGTTCTGCATATCAAACGCACTGTTTAGTTGTGAAAACACCAGATAACGTGTTTCTCGCATTATGTAGCTCGAAAAGAGCGTTCTCGAAGATTCTGCATACTTCTGACAGAAGTCTCACCAAGATTATCGTAGAAAATGCATATCTCAACTTGAAACCCGACCGAAACAAAGATATCTCCGGTTCTGCATGTCAAACGTACTGTGGAGTGGTGAATACACCAGAAAACGTGTTTCTCGCATTAAATAGCTCGAAAAGAGCGATCTAGATGATTCTACATACTTCTGACAGAAGACTCACCAAGATTATCGCAGAAAATGCATATCTCAGTTTGAACCCCGACGAAATCCAAGATGTCGCAGTTTCTGCATATCAAACGCACTGTGGAGTCGTGAAAACATCCAGACAACGTGTTTCTCGCATTAAATAGCTCGAACAGAGCGATCCCGATGATTCTGCATACTTCTGACAGAAGTCTCACCAAGATTATCGTTGAAAATGCATATCTCAGCTTGATGCCCGACGAAAGCCAAGATGTCGCCGGTTCTGCATATCAAACGCACTGTGGAGTGGTGAAAACACCAGATAACGTGTTTCTCGCATTATGTAGCTCGAAAAGAGCGTTCTCGAAGATTCTGCATACTTCTGACAGAAGTCTCTCCAAGATTCTCGTAGAAAATACCAAATCTCAGCTTGAAACCCGAGCGAAACAAAGATATCTCTGGTTCTGCATGTCAAACGTACTGTGGAGTGGTGAATACACCAGAAAACGTGTTTCTCGCATTAAATAGCTCGAAAAGAGCGATCCAGATGGTTCTACATACTTCTGACAGAAGACTTACAAAGATTATCGCAGAAAATGCATATCTCAGCTGGAAACACCACGAAAATCAAGATATCGCCGGTTCTGCATATCAAACGCACTGTGGAATGTTGAAAACACCAGAAAACTTGTTTTTTCGCATTAAATAGCTCGAAACGAGCGATCTAGATGATTCTGCATACTTCTGACTGAAGTCTCACCAATATTATGTCAGAAAATGCATATCTCAGCTTGAAACCTCACGAAAATCAAGATGTTGCCGGTTCTGCATATCAAACGCACTGTGGAGTGTTGAAAACACCAGATATCGTGTTTCGAGCAATAAGTAGCTCGAAAAAAGGGATCTCGATGACTCTGCATACTTCTGACAGAAGACTCACCAAGATCATCGCAGAAAATGCATATCTCAGCTGGAAACACCACGAAAATCAACATATCGCCGGTTCTGCATATAAAACGCACTGTGGAATGTTGAAAACACCAGAAAATTTGTTTTTTCGCATTAAATAGCTTGAAAAGTGGAATCTAGATGATTCTGTATACTTCTGACTGAAGTCTCACCAAGATTATCGCAGAAAATCCATATCTCAGCTTGAAACCTCACGAAAATCAAGATGACGCCGGTTCTGCATATCAAACGCACTGCGGAGTGGTGAAAACAACAGATAACGTGTTTCTCGCATTAAATAGCTCGAAAAGAGGGGTCCCGATGATTCTGCATACTTCTGACGGAAGTCTCACCAAGATTATAGTAGAAAATGCATATCTCAGGTTTAAATCTCACGAAAATCAAGATGACGCCGGTTCTGCATATCAAACGCACTGCGGAGTGGTGAAAACAACAGATAACGTGTTTCTCGCATTAAATAGCTCGAAAAGAGGGGTCCCGATGATTCTGCATACTACTGACAGAAGACTCACCAAGATTATCGCAGAAAATGCATATCTCAGCTGGAAACACCACGAAAATCAAGATATCGACGGTTCTTCATATCAAACGCACTGTGGAGTGGTGAAAACACCAGATATCGTGTTTCTCGCATTAAGTAGCTCGAAAAGAGCGATCTCGAAGATTCTGCATACTTCTGACAGAAGTCTCACCAAGATTATCGTAGAAAATGCATATCTCAGCTTGAAACCCGACGAAATCCAAGATGTCGCCGGTTCTGCATATCAAACGCACTGTGGAATGTTGAAAACACTAGAAAACTTGTTTTTTCGCATTAAATAGCTTGAAAAGAGCGATCTAGATGATTCTGCAGACCTCTGACTGAAGTCTCACCAAGGTTATCGCAGAAAATCCATATCTCAGCTTGAAACATCACGAAAATTAAGATGTCGCCGGTTCTGCATATCAAAAGCACTGTGGAGTCGTGAAAACAACCAGACAACGTGTTTCTCGCATTAAATAGCTCGAAAAGAGCGATCTCGAAGATTCTGCATACTTCTGACGGAAGTCTCACCAAGTTTATCGTAGAAAATGCATATCTCAGGTTGAAATCTCACGAAAATCAAGATGTCGCCGGTTCTGCATATCAAACGCACTGCGGAGTGGTGAAAACAACAGATAACGTGTTTCTCGCATTAAATAGCTCGAAAAGAGGGGTCCCAATGATTCTGCATACTACTGACAGAAGACTCACCAAGATTATCGCAGAAAATGCATATCTCAGCTGGAAACACCACGAAAATCAAGATATCGCCGGTTCTGCATATCAAACGCACTGTGGAGTGGTGAAAACACCAGATATCGTGTTTCTCGCATTAAGTAGCTCGAAAAGAGCGATCTCGAAGATTCTGCATACTTCTGACAGAAGTCTCACCAAGATTATCGTAGAAAATGCATATCTCAGCTTGAAACCCGACGAAATCCAAGATGTCGCCGGTTCTGCATATCAAACGCACTGTGGAATGTTGAAAACACTAGAAAACTTGTTTTTTCGCATTAAATAGCTTGAAAAGAGCGATCTAGATGATTCTGCATACCTCTGACTGAAGTCTCACCAAGATTATCGCAGAAAATCCATATCTCAGCTGGAAAACATCACGAAAATTAAGATGTCGCCGGTTCTGCATATCAAACGCACTGTGGAGTCGTGAAAACAACCAGACAACGTGTTTCTCGCATTAAATAGCTCGAAAAGAGCGATCCCGATGATTCTGCATACTTCTGACAGAAGTCTCACCAAGATTATCGCAGAAAATGCATATCTCAGCTTGAAACCTCACGAAAATCAAGATGTCGCCGGTTCTGCAAATCAAACGCACTGTGGAGTGGTGAAAACAACCAGATAACGTGTTTCTCGCATTAAATAGCTCGAGAAGTGCGATCCCGATGATTATGCATACTTCTGACAGAAGTCTCACCAAGATAATCGCAGAAAATGCATATCTCAGCTTGAAACCTCACGAAAACCAAGTTATCTCCGGTTCTGCACATCAAACGTACTGTGGAGTGGTGAAAACACCAGAAAACGTGTTTCTCGCATTATGTAGCTCGAAAAGAGCGTTCTCGAAGATTCTGCATACTTCTGACAGAAGTCTCACCAAGATTATCGACGAAAATGCATATCTCAGGTTGAAATCTCACGAAAATCAAGATGTCGCCGGTTCTGCATATCAAACGCACTGTGGAGTCGTGAAAACAACCAGACAACGTGTTTCTCGCATTAAATAGCTCGAAAAGAGCGATCCCGATGATTCTGCATACTTCTGACAGAAGTCTCACCAAGATTATCGCAGAAAATGCATATCTCAGCTTGAAACCTCACGAAAATCAAGATGTCGCCGGTACTGCAAATCAAACGCACTGTGGAGTAGTGAATACACCAGAAAACGTGTTTCTCGCATTAAATAGCTCGAAAAGAGCGATTTAGATGATTCTGCATACTTCTGACAGAAGTCTCACCAAGATTATCGCAGAAAATGCATATCTCAGCTTGAAACCTCACGAAAATCAAGATGTCGCCGGTACTGCAAATCAAACGCACTGTGGAGTAGTGAATACACCAGAAAACGTGTTTCTCGCATTAAATAGCTCGAAAAGAGCGATTTAAATGATTCTGCATACTTCTGACAGAAGTCTCACCAAGATTATCGCAGAAAATGCATATCTCAGCTTGAAAACCCACGGAAAGCAAGATTTCGCCGGTTCTGCATGTCAAACGCACTGTGGATTGGTGAATACACCAGAAAACGTGTTTCTCGCATTAAATAGCTCGAAAAGAGCGATTTAGATGATTCTGCATACTTCTGACAGAAGACTCACCAAGATTATCGTAGAAAATGCATATCTCAGCTTGAAACCCGACGAAATTCAAGATGTCGCCGGTTCTGCATATCAAACGCACTGTGGAGTGGTGAATACACCAGAAAACGTGTTTCTCGCATTAAATAGCTCGAAAAGAGCGATCTAGATGATTCTGCATACTTCTGACAGAAGACTCACCAAGATTATCGCAGAAAATGCATATCTCAGCTGGAAACACCACGAAAATCAAGATATCGCCGGTTCTGCATATCAAACGCACTGTGGAGCGGTGAAAACACCAGATATCGTGTTTCTCGCATTAAGTAGCTCGAAAAGAGCGATCTCGAAGATTCTGCATACTTCTGACAGAAGTCTCACCATGATTATCGTTGAAAATGCACATCTCAGCTTGATACCCGACGAAAGCCAAGATGTCGCTGTTTCTGCATATCAAACGCACTGTGGAGTGGTGAAAACACCAGATAACGTGTTTCTCGCATTATGTAGCTCGAAAAGAGCGTTCTCGAAGATTCTGCATACTTCTGACAGAAGTCTCACCAAGATTATCGAAGAAAATGCATATCTCAACTTGAAACCCGACCGAAACAAAGATATCTCCGGTTCTGCATGTCAAACGTACTGTGGAGTGGTGAATACACCAGAAAACGTGTTTCTCGCATTAAATAGCTCGAAAAGAGCGATCTAGATGATTCTACATACTTCTGACAGAAGACTCACCAAGATTATCGCAGAAAATGCATATCTCAGCTTGAAACATCACGAAAATCAAGATGTCGCCGGTTCTGCATATCAAACGCACTGTGAAGTCGTGAAAACAACCAGACAACGTGTTTCTCGCATTAAATAGCCCGCAAAGAGCGATCCCGATGATTCTGCATACTTCTGACAGAAGTCTCACCAAGATTATCGTTGAAAATGCACATCTCAGCTTGAAACCCGACGAAATCCAAGATGTCGGCGGTTCTGCATATCAAACGCAATGTGGAGTGGTGAAAACACCAGATAACGTGTTTCTCGCATTAAATAGCTCGAAAAAAGGGATCTCGATGATTCTGCATACTTCTGACAGAAGACTCACCAAGATCATCGCAGAAAATGCATATCTCAGCTGGAAACACCACGAAAATCAAGATATCGCCGGTTCTGCATATAAAACGCACTGTGGAATGTTGAAAACACCAGAAAACTTGTTTTTTCGCATTAAATAGCTCGAAAAGAGCGATCTCGAAGATTCTGCATACTTCTGACAGAAGTCTCACAAAGATTAACGTAGAAAATGCTTATCTCAGCTTGAAACCCGACGAAATCCAAGATGTCGCCGGTTCTGCATATCAAACGCACTGTGGAGTTGTGAAAACACCAGATAACGTGTTTCTCGCATTAAATAGCTCGAAAAAAGGGATCTCGATGATTCTGCATACTTCTGACAGAAGTCTCACCAAGATTATCGCAGAAAATGCATATCTCAGCTTGAAACCTCACGAAAATCAAGATGTCGCCGGTTCTGCATATAAAACGCACTGTGGAATGTTGAAAACACCAGAAAACTTGTTTTTTCTCATTAATTAGCTCGAAAAGAGCGATCTAAATGATTCTGCATACTTCTGACTGAAGTGTCACGAAGATTATCGCAGAAAATCCATATCTCAGCTTGAAACCTCACGAAAACCAAGTTATCTCCGGTTCTGCACATCAAACGTACTGTGGAGTGGTGAATACACCAGAAAACGTGTTTCTCGCATTAACTAGCTCGAAAAGAGCGATCTAGATGATTCTGCATACTTCTGACAGAAGACTCACCAAGATTATCGCAGAGAATGCATATCTCAGTATGAACCCCGACGAAATCCAAGATGTCTCCGGTTCTGTATATCAAACGCACTGTGGAGTGGTGAAAACACCAGATATCGTGTTTCGCGCAATAAGTAGCTCGAAAAAAGGGATCTCGATGACTCTGCATACTTCTGACAGAAGACTCACCAAGATCATCGCAGAAAATGCATATCTCAGCTGGAAACACCACGAAAATCAACATATCGCCGGTTCTGTATATCAAACGCACTGTGGAGTGGTGAAAACACCAGATATCGTGTTTCGCGCAATAAGTAGCTGGAAAAAAGGGATCTCGATGACTCTGCATACTTCTGACAGAAGTCTCACCAAGATTATCGCAGAAAATCCATATCTCAGCTGGAAACACCACGAAAATCAACATATCGCCGGTTCTGCATATAAAACGCACTGTGGAATGTTGAAAACACCAGAAAATTTGTTTTTTCGCATTAAATACCTTGAAAAGAGCGATCTAGATGATTCTGTATATTTCTGACTGAAGTCGCACCAAGATTATCATAGACAATCTATATCTCAGCTTGAAACCTCACGAAAATCAAGATGTCGCCGGTTCTGCATATCAAACGCACTGTGGAGTCGTGAAAACATCCAGACAACGTGTTTCTCGCATTAAATAGCTCGAAAAGAGCGATCCCGATGATTCTGCATACTTCTGACAGAAGTCTCACCAAGATTATCGTTGAAAATGCATATCTCAGCTTGATGCCCGACGAAAGCCAAGATGTCGCCGGTTCTGCATATCAAACGCACTGTGGAGTGGTGAAAACACCAGATAACGTGTTTCTCGCATTATGTAGCTCGAAAAGAGCGTTCCCGAAGATTCTGCATACTTCTGACAGAAGTCTCTCCTAGATTATCGTAGAAAATACCATATCTCAGCTTGAAACCCGACCGAAACAAAGATATCTCTGGTTCTGCATGTCAAACGTACTGTGGAGTGGTGAATACACCAGAAAACGTGTTTCTCGCATTAAATAGCTCGAAAAGAGCGATCCAGATGGTTCTACATACTTCTGACAGAAGACTTACCAAGATTATCGCAGAAAATGCATATCTCAGCTGGAAACACCACGAAAATCAAGATATCGCCGGTTCTGCATATCAAACGCACTGTGGAATGTTGAAAACACCAGAAAACTTGTTTTTTCGCATTAAATAGCTCGAAACGAGCGATCTAGATGATTCTGCATACTTCTGACTGAAGTCTCACCAATATTATGTCAGAAAATGCATATCTCAGCTTGAAACCTCACGAAAATCAAGATGTTGCCGGTTCTGCATATCAAACGCACTGTGAAGTGGTGAAAACACCAGATATCGTGTTTCTCGCATTAAATAGCTCGCAAAGAGGGATCTCGATGATTCTGCATACTTCTGACAGAAGACTCACCAAGATGATCGCAGAAAATGCATATCTCAGCTGGAAACACAACGAAAATCAAGATATCGCCGGTTCTGCATATAAAACGCGCTGTGGAATGTTGAAAACACCAGAAAACTTGTTTTTTCGCATTACATAGCTTGAAAAC
The DNA here is from genome assembly GCA_951804975.1 of Anthophora plumipes. NCBI lineage: Eukaryota > Metazoa > Arthropoda > Insecta > Hymenoptera > Apidae > Anthophora > Anthophora plumipes. Next base: position 28,324 of record CATORF010000697.1, read on the forward strand.
AGCGATCTAGATGATTCTGCATACTTCTGACAGAAGACTCACCAAGATTATCGCAGAAAATGCATATCTCAGCTGGAAACACCACGAAAATCAAGATATCGCCGGTTCTGCATATCACACGCACTGTGGAATGTTGAAAACACCAGAAAACTTGTTTTTTCGCATTAAATAGCTCGAAACGAGCGATCTAGATGATTCTGCATACTTCTGACTGAAGTCTCACCAATATTATGTCAGAAAATGCATATCTCAGCTTGAAACCTCACGAAAATCAAGATGTTGCCGGTTCTACATATCAAACGCACTGTGGAGTGGTGAAAACACCAGATATCGTGTTTCTCGCATTATGTAGCTCGAAAAGAGCGTTCTCGAAGATTCTGCATACTTCTGACAGAAGTCTCACCAAGATTATCGCAGAAAATGCATATCTCAGCTTGAAAACCCACGAAAAGCAAGATTTCGCCGGTTCTGCATGTCAAACGTACTGTGGAGTGGTGAATACACCAGAAAACGTGTTTCTCGCATTAAATAGCTCGAAAAAAGGGATCTCGATGATTCTGCATACTTCTGACAGAAGTCTCACCAAGATTATCGTTGAAAATGCATATCTCAGCTTGATGCCCGACGAAAGCCAAGATGTCGCCGGTTCTGCATATCAAACGCACTGTGGAGTCGTGAAAACATCCAGACAACGTGTTTCTCGCATTAAATAGCTCGAAGAGAGCGATCTCGAAGATTCTGCATACTTCTGACTGAAGTCTCACCAATATTACGTCAGAAAATGCATATCTCAGCTGGAAACACCACGAAAATCAAGATATCGCCGGTTCTGCATATCAAACGCACTGTGGAATGTTGAAAACACCAGAAAATTTGTTTTTTCGCATTAAATAGCTTGAAAAGAGCGATCTAGATGATTCTGTATACTTCTGACTGAAGTCGCACCAAGATTATCATAGACAATCCATATCTCAGCTTGAAACCTCACGAAAATCAAGATGTCGCCGGTTCTGCATATCAAACGCACTGTCGAGTCGTGAAAACATCCCGACAACGTGTTTCTCGCATTAAATAGCTCGAAAAGAGCGATCCCGATGATTCTGCATACTTCTGACAGAAGTCTCACCAAGATTATCGTTGAAAATGCATATCTCAGCTTGATGCCCGACGAAAGCCAAGATGTCGCCGGTTCTGCATATCAAACGCACTGTGGAGTCGTGAAAACATCCAGACAACGTGTTTCTCGCATTAAATAGCTCGAAGAGAGCGATCCCGATGATTCTGCATACTTCTGACAGAAGTCTCACCAAGATTATCGTTGAAAATGCATATCTCAGCTTGATGCCCGACGAAAGCCAAGATGTCGCCGGTTCTGCATATCAAACGCACTGTGGAGTGGTGAAAACACCAGATAACGTGTTTCTCGCATTATGTAGCTCGAAAAGAGCGTTCTCGAAGATTCTGCATACTTCTGACAGAAGTCTCTCCAAGATTCTCGTAGAAAATACCAAATCTCAGCTTGAAACCCGACCGAAACAAAGATATCTCTGGTTCTGCATGTCAAACGTACTGTGGAGTGGTGAATACACCAGAAAACGTGTTTCTCGCATTAAATAGCTCGAAAAGAGCGATCCAGATGGTTCTACATACTTCTGACAGAAGACTTACAAAGATTATCGCAGAAAATGCATATCTCAGCTGGAAACACCACGAAAATCAAGATATCGCCGGTTCTGCATATCAAACGCACTGTGGAATGTTGAAAACACCAGAAAACTTGTTTTTTCGCATTAAATAGCTCGAAACGAGCGATCTAGATGATTCTGCATACTTCTGACTGAAGTCTCACCAATATTATGTCAGAAAATGCATATCTCAGCTTGAAACCTCACGAAAATCAAGATGTTGCCAGTTCTGCATATCAAACGCACTGTGGAGTGTTGAAAACACCAGATATCGTGTTTCGCGCAATAAGTAGCTCGAAAAAAGGAATCTCGATGACTCTGCATACTTCTGACAGAAGACTCACCAAGATCATCGCAGAAAATGCATATCTCAGCTGGAAACACCACGAAAATCAACATATCGCCGGTTCTGCATATAAAACGCACTGTGGAATGTTGAAAACACCAGAAAATTTGTTTTTTCGCATTAAATAGCTTGAAAAGAGCGATCTAGATGATTCTGTATACTTCTGACTGAAGTCTCACCAAGATTATCGCAGAAAATCCATATCTCAGCTTGAAACCTCACGAAAACCAAGTTATCTCCGGTTCTGCACATCAAACGTACTGTGGAGTGGTGAATACACCAGAAAACGTGATTCTCGCATTAACTAGCTCGAAAAGAGCGATCTACATGATTCTGCATACTTCTGACAGAAGACTCACCAAGATTATCGCAGAGAATGCATATCTCAGTATGAACCCCGACGAAATCCAAGATGTCTCCGGTTCTGTATATCAAACGCACTGTGGAGTGGTGAAAACACCAGATATCGTGTTTCGCGCAATAAGTAGCTCGAAAAAAGGGATCTCGATGACTCTGCATACTTCTGACAGAAGACTCACCAAGATCATCGCAGAAAATGCATATCTCAGCTGGAAACACCACGAAAATCAACATATCGCCGGTTCTGTATATCAAACGCACTGTGGAGTGGTGAAAACACCAGATATCGTGTTTCGCGCAATAAGTAGCTGGAAAAAAGGGATCTCGATGACTCTGCATACTTCTGACAGAAGTCTCACCAAGATTATCGCAGAAAATCCATATCTCAGCTGGAAACACCACGAAAATCAACATATCGCCGGTTCTGCATATAAAACGCACTGTGGAATGTTGAAAACACCAGAAAATTTGTTTTTTCGCATTAAATACCTTGAAAAGAGCGATCTAGATGATTCTGTATATTTCTGACTGAAGTCGCACCAAGATTATCATAGACAATCTATATCTCAGCTTGAAACCTCACGAAAATCAAGATGTCGCCGGTTCTGCATATCAAACGCACTGTGGAGTCGTGAAAACATCCAGACAACGTGTTTCTCGCATTAAATAGCTCGAAAAGAGCGATCCCGATGATTCTGCATACTTCTGACAGAAGTCTCACCAAGATTATCGTTGAAAATGCATATCTCAGCTTGATGCCCGACGAAAGCCAAGATGTCGCCGGTTCTGCATATCAAACGCACTGTGGAGTGGTGGAAACACCAGATAACGTGTTTCTCGCATTATGTAGCTCGAAAAGAGCGTTCTCGAAGATTCTGCATACTTCTGACAGAAGTCTCTCCTAGATTATCGTAGAAAATACCATATCTCAGCTTGAAACCCGACCGAAACAAAGATATCTCTGGTTCTGCATGTCAAACGTACTGTGGAGTGGTGAATACACCAGAAAACGTGTTTCTCGCATTAAATAGCTCGAAAAGAGCGATCCAGATGGTTCTACATACTTCTGACAGAAGACTTACAAAGATTATCGCAGAAAATGCATATCTCAGCTGGAAACACCACGAAAATCAAGATATCGCCGGTTCTGCATATCAAACGCACTGTGGAATGTTGAAAACACCAGAAAACTTGTTTTTTCGCATTAAATAGCTCGAAACGAGCGATCTAGATGATTCTGCATACTTCTGACTGAAGTCTCACCAATATTATGTCAGAAAATGCATATCTCAGCTTGAAACCTCACGAAAATCAAGATGTCGCCCGTTCTGCATATCAAACGCACTGTGGAGTCGTGAAAACAACCAGACAACGTGTTTCTCGCATTAAATAGCTCGAAAAGAGCGATCCAGATGGTTCTACATACTTCTGACAGAAGACTTACAAAGATTATCGCAGAAAATGCATATCTCAGCTGGAAACACCACGAAAATCAAGATATCGCCGGTTCTGCATATCAAACGCACTGTGGAATGTTGAAAACACCAGAAAACTTGTTTTTTCATATTAAATAGCTCGAAACGAGCGATCTAGATGATTCTGCATACTTCTGACTGAAGTCTCACCAACATTATGTCAGAAAATGCATATCTCAGCTTGAAACCTCACGAAAATCAAGATGTCGCCCGTTCTGCATATCAAACGCACTGTGGAGTCGTGAAAACAACCAGACAACGTGTTTCTCGCATTAAATAGCTCGAAAAGAGCGATCCCGATGATTCTGCATACTTCTGACAGAAGTCTCACCAAGATTATCGTAGAAAATGCATATCTCAGCTTGAAACCCGACGAAAATCAACATATCGCCGGTTCTGCATATAAAACGCACTGTGGAATGTTGAAAACACCAGAAAATTTGTTTTTTCGCATTAAATAGCTTGAAAAGAGCGATCTAGATGATTCTGTATACTTCTGACTGAAGTCTCACCAAGATTATCGCAGAAAATCCATATCTCAGCTTGAAACCTCACGAAAACCAAGTTATCTCCGGTTCTGCACATCAAACGTACTGTGGAGTGGTGAATACACCAGAAAACGTGTTTCTCGCATTAACTAGCTCGAAAAGAGCGATCTACATGATTCTGCATACTTCTGACAGAAGACTCACCAAGATTATCGCAGAGAATGCATATCTCAGTATGAACCCCGACGAAATCCAAGATGTCTCCGGTTCTGTATATCAAACGCACTGTGGAGTGGTGAAAACACCAGATATCGTGTTTCGCGCAATAAGTAGCTCGAAAAAAGGGATCTCGATGACTCTGCATACTTCTGACAGAAGACTCACCAAGATCATCGCAGAAAATGCATATCTCAGCTGGAAACACCACGAAAATCAACATATCGCCGGTTCTGTATATCAAACGCACTGTGGAGTGGTGAAAACACCAGATATCGTGTTTCGCGCAATAAGTAGCTGGAAAAAAGGGATCTCGATGACTCTGCATACTTCTGACAGAAGTCTCACCAAGATTATCGCAGAAAATCCATATCTCAGCTGGAAACACCACGAAAATCAACATATCGCCGGTTCTGCATATAAAACGCACTGTGGAATGTTGAAAACACCAGAAAATTTGTTTTTTCGCATTAAATACCTTGAAAAGAGCGATCTAGATGATTCTGTATATTTCTGACTGAAGTCGCACCAAGATTATCATAGACAATCTATATCTCAGCTTGAAACCTCACGAAAATCAAGATGTCGCCGGTTCTGCATATCAAACGCACTGTGGAGTCGTGAAAACATCCAGACAACGTGTTTCTCGCATTAAATAGCTCGAAAAGAGCGATCCCGATGATTCTGCATACTTCTGACAGAAGTCTCACCAAGATTATCGTTGAAAATGCATATCTCAGCTTGATGCCCGACGAAAGCCAAGATGTCGCCGGTTCTGCATATCGAACGCACTGTGGAGTGGTGGAAACACCAGATAACGTGTTTCTCGCATTATGTAGCTCGAAAAGAGCGTTCTCGAAGATTCTGCATACTTCTGACAGAAGTCTCTCCTAGATTATCGTAGAAAATACCATATCTCAGCTTGAAACCCGACCGAAACAAAGATATCTCTGGTTCTGCATGTCAAACGTACTGTGGAGTGGTGAATACACCAGAAAACGTGTTTCTCGCATTAAATAGCTCGAAAAGAGCGATCCAGATGGTTCTACATACTTCTGACAGAAGACTTACAAAGATTATCGCAGAAAATGCATATCTCAGCTGGAAACACCACGAAAATCAAGATATCGCCGGTTCTGCATATCAAACGCACTGTGGAATGTTGAAAACACCAGAAAACTTGTTTTTTCGCATTAAATAGCTCGAAACGAGCGATCTAGATGATTCTGCATACTTCTGACTGAAGTCTCACCAATATTATGTCAGAAAATGCATATCTCAGCTTGAAACCTCACGAAAATCAAGATGTCGCCCGTTCTGCATATCAAACGCACTGTGGAGTCGTGAAAACAACCAGACAACGTGTTTCTCGCATTAAATAGCTCGAAAAGAGCGATCCAGATGGTTCTACATACTTCTGACAGAAGACTTACAAAGATTATCGCAGAAAATGCATATCTCAGCTGGAAACACCACGAAAATCAAGATATCGCCGGTTCTGCATATCAAACGCACTGTGGAATGTTGAAAACACCAGAAAACTTGTTTTTTCATATTAAATAGCTCGAAACGAGCGATCTAGATGATTCTGCATACTTCTGACTGAAGTCTCACCAATATTATGTCAGAAAATGCATATCTCAGCTTGAAACCTCACGAAAATCAAGATGTCGCCCGTTCTGCATATCAAACGCACTGTGGAGTCGTGAAAACAACCAGACAACGTGTTTCTCGCATTAAATAGCTCGAAAAGAGCGATCCCGATGATTCTGCATACTTCTGACAGAAGTCTCACCAAGATTATCGCAGAAAATGCATATCTCAGCTTGAAACCTCACGAAAATCAAGATGTCGCCGGTTCTGCATATAAAACGCACTGTGGAATGTGGAAAACACCAGAAAACTTGTTTTTTCACATTAATTAGCTCGAATAGAGCGATCTCGATGATTAAGCATACTTCTGACTGAAGTGTCACGAAGATTATCGCAGTAAATCCATATCTCAGCTTGAAACCTCACGAAAACCAAGTTATCTCCGGTTCTGCACATCAAACGTACTGTGGAGTGGTGAATACACCAGAAAACGTGTTTCTCGCATTAACTAGCTCGAAAAGAGCGATCTAGATGATTCTGCATACTTCTGACAGAAGACTCACCAAGATTATCGCAGAGAATGCATATCTCAGTATCAACCCCGACGAAATCCAAGATGTCGCCGGTTCTGTATATCAAACGCACTGTGGAGTGGTGAAAACACCAGATATCGTGATTCGCGCAATAAGTAGCTCGAAAAAAGGGATCTCGATGACTCTGCATACTTCTGACAGAAGACTCACCAAGATCAACGCAGAAAATGCATATCTCAGCTGGAAACACCACGAAAATCAACATATCGCCGGTTCTGCATATAAAACGCACTGTGGAATGTTGAAAACACCAGAAAATTTGTTTTTTCGCATTAAATAGCTTGAAAAGAGCGATCTAGATGATTCTGTATACTTCTGACTGAAGTCGCACCAAGATTATCAAAGACAATCCATATCTCAGCTTGAAACCTCACGAAAATCAAGATGTCGCCGGTTCTGCATATCAAACGCACTGTGGAGTCGTGAAAACATCCAGACAACGTGTTTCTCGCATTACATAGCTCGAAAAGAGCGATCCCGATGATTCTGCATACTTCTGACAGAAGTCTCACCAAGATTATCGTTGAAAATGCATATCTCAGCTTGATGCCCGACGAAAGCCAAGATGTCGCCGGTTCTGCATATCAAACGCACTGTGGAGTGGTGAAAACACCAGATAACGTGTTTCTCGCATTATGTAGCTCGAAAAGAGCGTTCTCGAAGATTCTGCATACTTCTGACAGAAGTCTCACCAAGATTATCGTTGAAAATGCATATCTCAGCTTGATGCCCGACGAAAGCCAAGATGTCGCCGGTTCTGCATATCAAACGCACTGTGGAGTGGTGAAAACACCAGATAACGTGTTTCTCGCATTATGTAGCTCGAAAAGAGCGTTCTCGAAGATTCTGCATACTTCTGACAGAAGTCTCTCCAAGATTCTCGTAGAAAATACCAAATCTCAGCTTGAAACCCGACCGAAACAAAGATATCTCTGGTTCTGCATGTCAAACGTACTGTGGAGTGGTGAATACACCAGAAAACGTGTTTCTCGCATTAAATAGCTCGAAAAGAGCGATCCAGATGGTTCTACATACTTCTGACAGAAGACTTACAAAGATTATCGCAGAAAATGCATATCTCAGCTGGAAACACCACGAAAATCAAGATATCGCCGGTTCTGCATATCAAACGCACTGTGGAATGTTGAAAACACCAGAAAACTTGTTTTTTCGCATTAAATAGCTCGAAACGAGCGATCTAGATGATTCTGCATACTTCTGACTGAAGTCTCACCAATATTATGTCAGAAAATGCATATCTCAGCTTGAAACCTCACGAAAATCAAGATGTTGCCAGTTCTGCATATCAAACGCACTGTGGAGTGTTGAAAACACCAGATATCGTGTTTCTCGCATTAAATAGCTCGAAAAGAGCGATCCAGATGGTTCTACATACATCTGACAGAAGACTTACAAAGATTATCGCAGAAAATGCATATCTCAGCTGGAAACACCACGAAAATCAAGATATCGCCGGTTCTGCATATCAAACGCACTGTGGAATGTTGAAAACACCAGAAAACTTGTTCTTTCGCATTAAATAGCTCGAAACGAGCGATCTAGATGATTCTGCATACTTCTGACTGAAGTCTCACCAATATTATGTCAGAAAATGCATATCTCAGCTTGAAACCTCACGAAAATCAAGATGTCGCCCGTTCTGCATATCAAACGCACTGTGGAGTCGTGAAAACAACCAGACAACGTGTTTCTCGCATTAAATAGCTCGAAAAGAGCGATCCCGATGATTCTGCATACTTCTGACAGAAGTCTCACCAAGATTATCGCAGAAAATGCATATCTCAGCTGGAAACACCACGAAAATCAAGATATCGCCGGTTCTGCATATCAAACGCACTGTGGAATGTTGAAAACACCAGAAAACTTGTTTTTTCGCATTAAATAGCTCGAAACGAGCGATCTAGATGATTCTGCATACTTCTGACTGAAGTCTCACCAATATTATGTCAGAAAATGCATATCTCAGCTTGAAACCTCACGAAAATCAAGATGTCGCCCGTTCTGCATATCAAACGCACTGTGGAGTCGTGAAAACAACCAGACAACGTGTTTCTCGCATTAAATAGCTCGGAAAGAGCGATCCCGATGATTCTGCATACTTCTGACAGAAGTCTCACCAAGATTATCGCAGAAAATGCATATCTCAGCTTGAAACCTCACGAAAATCAAGATGTCGCCGGTTCTGCATATAAAACGCACTGTGGAATGTGGAAAACACCAGAAAACTTGTTTTTTCACATTAATTAGCTCGAATAGAGCGATCTCGATGATTAAGCATACTTCTGACTGAAGTGACACGAAGATTATCGCAGAAAATCCATATCTCAGCTTGAAACCTCACGAAAACCAAGTTATCTCCGGTTCTGCACATCAAACGTACTGTGGAGTGGTGAATACACCAGAAAACGTGTTTCTCGCATTAACTAGCTCGAAAAGAGCGATCTAGATGATTCTGCATACTTCTGACAGAAGACTCACCAAGATTATCGCAGAGAATGCATATCTCAGTATCAACCCCGACGAAATCCAAGATGTCGCCGGTTCTGTATATCAAACGCACTGTGGAGTGGTGAAAACACCAGATATCGTGTTTCGCGCAATAAGTAGCTCGAAAAAAGGGATCTCGATGACTCTGCATACTTCTGACAGAAGGCTCACCAAGATCAACGCAGAAAATGCATATCTCAGCTGGAAACACCACGAAAATCAACATATCGCCGGTTCTGCATATAAAACGCACTGTGGAATGTTGAAAACACCAGAAAATTTGTTTTTTCGCATTAAATAGCTTGAAAAGAGCGATCTAGATGATTCTGTATACTTCTGACTGAAGTCGCACCAAGATTATCATAGACAATCCATATCTCAGCTTGAAACCTCACGAAAATCAAGATGTCGCCGGTTCTGCATATCAAACGCACTGTGGAGTCGTGAAAACATCCAGACAACGTGTTTCTCGCATTACATAGCTCGAAAAGTGCGATCCCGATGATTCTGCATACTTCTGACAGAAGTCTCACCAAGATTATCGTGGAAAATGCATATCTCAGCTTGATGCCCGACGAAAGCCAAGATGTCGCCGGTTCTGCATATCAAACGCACTGTGGAGTGGTGAATACACCAGAAAACGTGTTTCTCGCATTAGATAGCTCGAAAAGAGCGATCCAGATGGTTCTACATACTTCTGACAGAAGACTTACCAAGATTATCGCAGAAAATGCATATCTCAGCTGGAAACACCACGAAAATCAAGATATCGCCGGTTCTGCATACCAAACGCACTGTGGAATGTTGCAAACACCAGAAAACTTGTTTTTTCGCATTAAATAGCTCGAAACGAGCGATCTAGATGATTCTGCATACTTCTGACTGAAGTCTCACCAATATTATGTCAGAAAATGCATATCTCAGCTTGAAACCTCACGAAAATCAAGATGTTGCCGGTTCTGCATATCAAACGCACTGTGGAGTGGTGAAAACACCAGATATCGTGTTTCTCGCATTAAATAGCTCGCAAAGAGGGATCTCGATGATTCTGCATACTTCTGACAGAAGACTCACCAAGATTATCGCAGAAAATGCATATCTCAGCTGGAAACACAACGAAAATCAAGATATCGCCGGTTCTGCATATAAAACGCGCTGTGGAATGTTGAAAACACCAGAAAACTTGTTTTTTCGCATTACATAGTTTGAAAACAGCGATCTAGATGATTCTGAATACTTCTGACTGAAGTCTCACGAAGATTATCGTAGAAAATCCATATCTCAGCTTGAAACCTCACGAAAATCAAGATGTCGCCGGTTCTGCGTATCAAACGCACTGTCTAGTCGTGAAAACAACCAGACAACGTGTTTCTCGCATTAAATAGCTCGAAAAGAGCGATCCCGATGATTCTGCATCCTTCTGACAGAAGTCCCACCAAGATTATCGTTGAAAATGCATATCTCAGCTTGATACCCGACGAAAGCCAAGATGTCGCTGGTTCTGCATATCAAACGCACTGTGGAGTGGTGAAAACACCAGATAACGTGTTTCTCGCATTATGTAGCTCGAAAAGAGCCTTCTCGAAGATTCTGCATACTTCTGACAGAAGACTCACCAAGATTATCGCAGAAAATGCATATCTCAGCTGGAAACACAACGAAAATCAAGATATCGCCGGTTCTGCATATAAAACGCGCTGTGGAATGTTGAAAACACCAGAAAACTTGTTTTTTCGCATTACATAGCTTGAAAACAGCGATCTAGATGATTCTGCATACTTCTGACTGAAGTGTCACCAATATTATCGCAGAAAATCCATATCTCAGCTTGAAACATCACGAAAATTAAGTATTCGCCGGTTCTGCATATCAAACGCACTGTGGAGTCGTGAAAACAACCAGACAACGTGTTTCTCGCATTACATAGCTCGAACAGAGCGATCCCGAAGATTCTGCATACTTCTGACAGAAGTCTCACCAAGATTATCGCAGAAAATGCATATCTCAGCTGGAAACACCACGAAAATCAAGATATCGCCGGTTCTGCATATCAAACGCACTGTGGAGTTGTGAAAACACCAGATATCGTGTTTCTCGCATTAAGTAGCTCGAAAAGAGCGATCTCGAAGATTCTGCATACTTCTGACAGAAGTCTCACCAAGATTATCGTAGAAAATGCATATCTCAGCTTGAAACCCGACGAAATCCAAGATATCGCCGGTTCTGCATATCAAACGCACTGTGGAATGTAGAAAACACCAGAAAACTTGTTTTTTCGCATTAAATAGCTTGAAAAGAGCGATCTAGATGATTCTGCATACTTCTCACTGAAGTCTCACCAAGATTATCGCAGAAAATCCATATCTCAGCTGGAAAACATCACGAAAATCAAGATGTCGCCGGTTCTGCATATCAAACGCACTGTGGAGTGGTGAAAACACCAGATAACGTGTTTCTCGCATTATGTAGCTCGAAAAGCGCGATCTCGATGATTCTGCATACTTCTAACAGAAGTCTCACGAAGATTATCGCAGAAAATGCATATCTCTGCTTGAAACCCGGCGAAAACCAAGATATCTACTGTTCTGCATATCCAACGAACTGTGGAGTGGTGAAAACCCCAGAAAACGAGTTTCTCGCATTAAATAGCTCGAAAAGAGCGCTCTCGATGTTTCTGCATACTTCGGACAGATGTTTCACCAAGATTATCGTAGAAAATGCATATCTCAGCTTGAAACCGCATGAAAGCCAAGATATCGCTGGTTCTGCATATCAAACGCACTGTGGAGCGGTGAATACACCGGATAAGGTTTTTCTCGCATTAACTAGCCCGAAAAGAGCGATCTCGATGTTTCAGCATACTTCGGACAGAAGTCTCACCAAGATTATCGCAGAAAATGCATATCTCAGCTTGAAACCCCTCGAAAACCAAGATATCACCTGTTCTGCATATCCAACGAACTGTGGTGTGGTGAAAACCCCAGAAAACGTGTTTCTCGCATTAAATAGCTCGAAAAGAGCGATCTCGATGATTCTGCACACTTCGGACAGAAGTCTCACCAAGATTATCGCAGACAATGCATATCTCAGCTTGAAACCCCACGAAAACCAAGATATCGCCGGTTCTGCATTTCATACGCACTGTGGAGTGCTGAAAACACCAGATATCGTGTTTCTCGCATTAAATAGCTCGAAAAGTGCGATCTCGATGATGCTGCATACTTCTGACAGAAGTCTCACCATGATTATCGTAAAAAATGCATATCTCAGCTTGAAACCCCACGAAAACCAAGATATCGCTGGTTCTGCATATCAAACGCACTGTGGAGTGGTGAAAACACCAGATAACGTGTTTCTCGCATTAAATAGGTCGAAAAGAGCGATCTCGATGTTTCTGCATACTTCGGACAGAAGTCTCACCAAGATTATCGCAGACAATGCATATCTCAGCTTGAAACCCCACGAAAACCAAGATATCGCTGGTTCTGCATATCAAACGCACTGTGGAGTGGTGAAAACACCAGATAACGTGTTTCTCGCATTAAATAGGTCGAAAAGAGCGATCTCGATGTTTCTGCATACTTCGGACAGAAGTCTCACCAAGATTATCGCAGACAATGCATATCTCAGCTTGAAACCCCACGAAAACCAAGATATCGCCGGTTCTGCATATCGTACGCACTGTGGAGTGCTGAAAACACCAGATATCGTGTTTCTCGCATTAAATAGCTCGAAAAGTGCGATCTCGATGATTCAGCATACTTCGGACAGAAGTCTCTCCAAGTTTATCCCAGAAGATGCATATCTCAGCTTGAAACCCCTCGAAAACCAAGATATCACCTGTTCTGCATATCCAACGAACTGTGGTGTGGTGAAAACCCCAGAAAACGTGTTTCTCGCATTAAATAGCTCGAAAAGAGCGATCTCGATGATTCTGCACACTTCGGACAGAAGTCTCACCAAGATTATCGCAGACAATGCATATCTCAGCTTGAAACCCCACGAAAACCAAGATATCGCCGGTTCTGCATTTCATACGCACTGTGGAGTGCTGAAAACACCAGATATCGTGTTTCTCGCATTAAATAGCTCGAAAAGTGCGATCTCGATGATTCTGCACACTTCGGACTGAAGTCTCACCAAGATTATCGCAGACAATGCATATCTCAGCTTGAAACCCCACGAAAACCAAGATATCGCCGGTTCTGCATTTCATACGCACTGTGGAGTGCTGAAAACACCAGATATCGTGTTTCTCGCATTAAATAGCTCGAAAAGTGCGATCTCGATGATTCTGCATACTTCTGACAGAAGTCTCACCATGATTATCGTAAAAAATGCATATCTCAGCTTGAAACCCCACGAAAACCAAGATATCGCTGGTTCTGCATATCAAACGCACTGTGGAGTGGTGAAAACACCAGATAACGTGTTTCTCGCATTAAATAGGTCGAAAAGAGCGATCTCGATGTTTCTGCATACTTCGGACAGAAGTCTCACCAAGATTATCGCAGACAATGCATATCTCAGCTTGAAACCCCACGAAAACCCAGATATCGCCGGTTCTGCATATCAAACGCACTGTGGGGTGGGGAAAACACCAGATAAGGTTTTTCTCGCATTAACTAGCTCGAAAAGTGCGATCTCGACGATTCAGCATACTTCGGACAGAAGTGTCTCCAAGTTTATCGCAGAAAATGCATATCTCAGCTTGAAACCCCTCGAAAACCAAGATATCACCAGTTCTGCATATCCAACGAATTGTGGTGTGGTGAAAACCCCAGAAAACGTGTTTCTCGCATTAAATAGCTCGAAAAGAGCGATCTCGATGATTCTGCACACTTCGGACAGAAGTCTCACCAAGATTATCGCAGACAATGCATATCTCAGCTTGAAACCCCACGAAAACCAAGATGTCGCCGGTTCTGCATATCATACGCACTGTGGATTGCTGAAAACCCCAGATATCGTGTTTCTCGCATTAAATAGCTCGAAAAGTGCGATCTCGATGATTCTGCATACTTCGGACAGAAGTCTCACCATGATTATCGTAAAAAATGCATATCTCAGCTTGAAACCCCACGAAAACCAAGATATCGCTGGTTCTGCATATCAAACGCACTGTGGACTGGTGAAAACACCAGATAACGTGTTTCTCGCATTAAATAGGTCGAAAAGAGCGATCTCGATGTTTCTGCATACTTCTGACAGAGGTCTCACCAAGATTATCTCAGAAAATGCATATCTCAGCTTGAAACCCCACGAAAACCCAGATATCGCCGGTTCTGCATATCAAACCAACTGTGGAGTGGTGAAAACACCAGACAACGTGTTTCTCGCATTAAATAGTTCGAAATGTGCGATCTCGATGATTCTGCATACTTCTAACAGAAGTCTCACCATGATTATCGCAGAAAATGCATATCTCTGCTAGAAAACCCACGAAAACCAAGATATCTCCTGTTCTGCATATCCAACGAACTGTGCAGTGGTGAAAACCCCAGAAAACGTGTTTCTCGCATAAAATAGCTCGAAATGTACGATCTCGAAGATTCTGCATACTTCTAACAGAAGTCTCAACATGATTATCGCAGATAATGCATATCTCAGCAGGAAAAACCACGAAAATCAAGATATCGCCGGTTCTGCATATCAAACGCGCTGTGGAGTGGTGAAAACACCAGATAACGTGTTTCTCGCATTAACTAGCTCGAAATGAGCGATCTCGAAGGTTCTGCATACTTCTGACAGAAGACTCACCAAGATTATCGTAGAAAATGCATATCTCAGCTTGATACCCTACGACAGCCAAGATGTCGCCGGTTCTGCATATCGTACGCACTGTGGAGTGCTGAAAACACCAGATATCGTGTTTCTCGCATTAAATAGCTCGAAAACTGCGATCTCGATGATTCTGCATACTTCGGACAGAAGTCTCACCATGATTATCGTAAAAAATGCATATCTCAGCTTGAAACCCCACGAAAACCAAGATATCGCTGGTTCTGCACATCAAACGCACAGTGGACTGGTGAAAACACCAGATAACGTGTTTCTCGCATTAAATAGGTCGAAAAGAGCGATCTCGATGTTTCTGCATACTTCGGACAGAGGTCTCACCAAGATTATCTCAGAAAATGCATATCTCAGCTTGAAACCCCACGAAAACCCAGATATCGCCGGTTCTGCATATCCAACGAACTGTGCAGTGGTGAAAACCCCAGAAAACGTGTTTCTCGCATTAAATAGCACGAAATGTACGATCTCGAAGATTCTGCATACTTCTAACAGTAGTCTCAACATGATTATCGCAGATAATGCATATCTCTGCTAGAAACCCCACGAAAACCAAGATATCTCCTGTTCTGCATATACAACGAACTGTGGAGTGGTGAAAACACCAGATAACGTGTTTCTCGCATTAACTAGCTCGAAATGAGCGATCTCTTTGATTCTGCATACTTCTGACAGAAGACTCCCCAAGATTATCGCTGAAAATGCATATCTCAGCAGGAAAAACCACGAAAATCAAGATATCGCCGGTTCTGCATATCAAACGCACTGTGGGGTGGGGAAAACACCAGATAAGGTTTTTCTCGCATTAACTAGCTCGAAAAGTGCGATCTCGACGATTCAGCATACTTCGGACAGAAGTGTCTCCAAGTTTATCGCAGAAAATGCATATCTCAGCTTGAAACCCCTCGAAAACCAAGATATCACCTGTTCTGCATATCCAACGAATTGTGGTGTGGTGAAAACCCCAGAAAACGTGTTTCTCGCATTAAATAGCTCGAAAAGAGCGATCTCGATGATTCTGCACACTTCGGACAGAAGTCTCACCAAGATTATCGCAGACAATGCATATCTCAGCTTGAAACCCCACGAAAACCAAGATATCGCCGGTTCTGCATATCAAACGCACTGTGGAGTGGTGAAAACACCAGATAAGGTTTTTCTCGCATTAACTAGCTCGAAAGGTGCTATCTCGATGATTCAGCATACTTCTGACAGAAGTCTCACCATGATTATCGTAAAAAATGCATATCTCGGCTTGAAACCCCACGAAAACCTAGATATCGCTGGTTCTGCATATCAAACGCACGTTGGAGTGGTGAAAACACCAGATAACGTGTTTCTCGCATTAAATAGGTCGAAAAGAGCGATCTCGATGTTTCTGCATACTTCGGACAGAAGTCTCACCAAGATTATCGCAGACAATGCATATCTCAGCTTGAAACCCCACGAAAACCCAGATATCGCCGGTTCTGCATATCAAACGCACTGTGGGGTGGGGAAAACACCAGATAAGGTTTTTCTCGCATTAACTAGCTCGAAAAGTGCGATCTCGACGATTCAGCATACTTCGGACAGAAGTGTCTCCAAGTTTATCGCAGAAAATGCATATCTCATATTGAAACCCCTCGAAAACCAAGATATCACCTGTTCTGCATATCCAACGAATTGTGGTGTGGTGAAAACCACAGAAAACGTGTTTCTCGCATTAAATAGCTCGAAAAGAGCGATCTCGATGATTCTGCACACTTCGGACAGAAGTCTCACCAAGATTATCGCAGACAATGCATATCTCAGCTTGAAACCCCACGAAAACCAAGATGTCGCCGGTTCTGCAAATCAAACGCACTGTGGAGTGGTGAAAACACCAGATAAGGTTTTTCTCGCATTAACTAGCTCGAAAGGTGCTATCTCGATGATTCAGCATACTTCTGACAGAAGTCTCACCATGATTATCGTAAAAAATGCATATCTCGGCTTGAAACCCCACGAAAACCAACATATCGCTGGTTCTGCATATCAAACGCACGTTGGAGTGGTGAAAACACCAGATAACGTGTTTCTCGAATTAAATAGGTCGAAAAGAGCGATCTCGATGTTTCTGCATACTTCGGACAGAAGTCTCACCAAGATTATCGCAGACAATGCATATCTCAGCTTGAAACCCCACGAAAACCCAGATATCGCCGGTTCTGCATATCAAACGCACTGTGGGGTGGGGAAAACACCAGATAAGGTTTTTCTCGCATTAACTAGCTCGAAAGGTGCTATCTCGATGATTCAGCATACTTCGGACAGAAGTCTCTCCAAGTTTATCGCAGAAAATGCATATCTCTGCTTGAAACCCCTTGAATACCAAGATATCACCTGTTCTGCATATCCAACGAACTGTGGTGTGGTGAAAACCCCAGAAAACGTGTTTCTCGCATTACATAGCTCGAAAAGAGCGATCTCGATGATTCTGCACACTTCGGACAGAAGTCTCACCAAGATTATCGCAGAGAATGCATATCTCAGCTTGAAACCCCACGAAAACCAAGATATCGCCGGTTCTGCATATCATACGCACTGTGGAGTGCTGAAAACACCAGATATCGTGTTTCTCGCATTAAATAGCTCGAAAAGTGCGATCTCGATGATTCTGCATACTTCGGACAGAAGTCTCACCATGATTATCGTAAAAAATGCATATCTCAGCTTGAAACCCCACGAAAACCAAGATATCGCTGGTTCTGCATATCCAACGAACTGTGGTGTGGTGAAAACCCCAGAAAACGTGTTTCTCGCATTAAATAGCTCGAAAAGAGCGATCTCGATGATTCTGCACACTTCGGACAGAAGTCTCACCAAGATTATCGCAGACAATGCATATCTCAGCTTGAAACCCCACGAAAATCAAGATATCGCCGGTTCTGCATATCAAACGCGCTGTGGAGTGGTGAAAACACCAGATAACGTGTTTCTCGCATTAACTAGCTCGAAAACTGCGATCTCGATGATTCTGCATACTTCGGACAAAAGTCTCACCATGATTATCGTAAAAAATGCATGTCTCTGCTTGAAACCCCACGAAAACCAAGATATCGCTGGTTCTGCATATCCAACGAACTGTGGTGTGGTGAAAACCCCAGAAAACGTGTTTCTCGCATTAAATAGCTCGAAAAGAGCGATCTCGATGATTCTGCACACTTCGGACAGAAGTCTCACCAAGATTATCGCAGACAATGCATATCTCAGCTTGAAACCCCACGAAAACCAAGATATCGCCGGTTCTCCATATCGTACGCACTGTGGAGTGCTGAAAACACCAGATATCGTGTTTCTCGCATTAAATAGCTCGAAAAGTGCGATCTCGATGATTCTGCATACTTCGGACAGAAGTCTCACCATGATTATCGTAAAAAATGCATATCTCAGCTTGAAACCCCACGAAAACCAAGATATCGCTGGTTCTGCACATCAAACGCACTGTGGACTGGTGAAAACACCAAATAACGTGTTTCTCGCATTAAATAGGTCGAAAAGAGCGATCTCGATGTTTCTGCATACTTCGGACAGAGGTCTCACCAAGATTATCTCAGAAAATGCATATCTCAGCTTGAAACCCCACGAAAACCCAGATATCGCCGGTTCTGCATATCAAACCAACTGTGGAGTGGTGAAAATACCAGACAACGTGTTTCTCGCATTAAATAGTTCGAAATGTGCGATCTCGATGATTCTGCATACTTCTAACAGAAGTCTCACCATGATTATCGCAGAAAATGCATATCTCTGCTAGAAAACCCACGAAAACCAAGATATCTCCTGTTCTGCATATCCAACGAACTGTGCAGTGGTGAAAACCCCAGAAAACGTGTTTCTCGCATTAAATAGCACGAAATGTACGATCTCGAAGATTCTGCATACTTCTAACAGAAGTCTCAACATGATTATCGCAGATAATGCATATCTCTGCTAGAAACCCCACGAAAACCAAGATATCTCCTGTTCTGCATATACAACGAACTGTGGAGTGGTGAAAACACCAGATAACGTGTTTCTCGCATTAACTAGCTCGAAATGAGCGATCTCTTTGATTCTGCATACTTCTGACAGAAGACTCCCCAAGATTATCGCTGAAAATGCATATCTCAGCAGGAAAAACCACGAAAATCAAGATATCGCCGGTTCTGCATATCAAACGCGCTGTGGAGTGGTGAAAACACCAGATAACGTGTTTCTCGCATTAACTAGCTCGAAATGAGCGATCTCGAAGATTCTGCTTACTTCTGACAGAAGACTCACCAAGATTATCGTAGAAAATGCATATCTCAGCTTGATACCCTACGACAGCCAAGATGTCGCCGGTTCTGCATATCAAACGCACTGTGGAGTGGTGAAAACACCAGATAACGTGTTTCTCGCATTAACTAGCTCGAAATGAGCGATCTCGAAGATTCTGCATACTTCTGACAGAAGACTCACCAAGATTATCGCTGAAAATGCATATCTCAGCTGGAAAAACCACGAAAATTAAGATATCTCCTGTTCTGCATATCCTACGAACTGTGGAGTGGTGAAAACCCCAGAAAACGTGTTTCTCGCATTTAATAGCTGGAAAAGAGCGATCCCGATGTTTCTGCATACTTCGGACAGAAGTCTCACCAAGATTATCGCAGACAATGCATATCTCAGCTTGAAACCCCACGAAAACCAAGATATCGCCGGTTCTGCATATCGTACGCACTGTGGAGTGCTGAAAACACCAGATATCGTGTTTCTCGCATTAAATAGGTCGAAAAGAGCGATCTCGATGTTTCTGCATACTTCGGACAGAAGTCTCACCAAGATTATCGCAGACAATGCATATCTCAGCTTGAAACCCCACGAAAACCAAGATATCGCCGGTTCTGCATATCGTACGCACTGTGGAGTGCTGAAAACACCAGATATCGTGTTTCTCGCATTAAATAGCTCGAAAAGTGCGATCTCGATGATTCTGCATACTTCGGACAAAAGTCTCACCATGATTATCGTAAAAAATGCATATCTCAACTTGAAACCCCACGAAAACCAAGATATCGCTGGTTCTGCATATCCAACGAACTGTGGTGTGGTGAAAACCCCAGAAAACGTGTTTCTCGCATTAAATAGCTCGAAAAGAGCGATCTCGATGATTCTGCACACTTCGGACAGAAGTCTCACCAAGATTATCGCTGAAAATGCATATCTCAGCTTGAAACCCCACGAAAACCAAGATATCGCTGGTTCTGCATATACAACGAACTGTGGAGTGGTGAAAACACCAGATAACGTGTTTCTCGCATTAACTAGCTCGAAATGAGCGATCTCGAAGGTTCTGCATACTTCTGACAGAAGACTCACCAAGATTATCGTAGAAAATGCATATCTCAGCTTGATACCCTACGACAGCCAAGATGTCGCCGGTTCTCCATATCGTACGCACTGTGGAGTGCTGAAAACACCAGATATCGTGTTTCTCGCATTAAATAGCTCGAAAAGTGCGATCTCGATGATTCTGCATACTTCGGACAGAAGTCTCACCATGATTATCGTAAAAAATGCATATCTCAGCTTGAAACCCCACGAAAACCAAGATATCGCTGGTTCTGCACATCAAACGCACTGTGGACTGGTGAAAACACCAGATAACGTGTTTCTCGCATTAAATAGGTCGAAAAGAGCGATCTCGATGTTTCTGCATACTTCGGACAGAGGTCTCACCAAGATTATCTCAGAAAATGCATATCTCAGCTTGAAACCCCACGAAAACCCAGATATCGCCGGTTCTGCATATCAAACCAACTGTGGAGTGGTGAAAATACCAGGCAACGTGTTTCTCGCATTAAATAGTTCGAAATGTGCGATCTCGATGATTCTGCATACTTCTAACAGAAGTCTCACCATGATTATCGCAGAAAATGAATATCTCTGCTAGAAAACCCACGAAAACCAAGATATCGCTGGTTCTGCATATCCAACGAACTGTGGTGTGGTGAAAACCCCAGAAAACGTGTTTCTCGCATTAAATAGCTCGAAAAGAGCGATCTCGATGATTCTGCACACTTCGGACAGAAGTCTCACCAAGATTATCGCAGACAATGCATATCTCAGCTTGAAACCCCGCGAAAACCAAGATATCGCCGGTTCTCCATATCGTACGCACTGTGGAGTGCTGAAAACACCAGATATCGTGTTTCTCGCATTAAATAGTTCGAAAAGTGCGATCTCGATGATTCTGCATACTTCGGACAAAAGTCTCACCATGATTATCGTAAAAAATGCATATCTCAGCTTGAAACCCCACGAAAACCAAGATATCGCTGGTTCTGCATATCCAACGAACTGTGGTGTGGTGAAAACCCCAGAAAACGTGTTTCTCGCATTAAATAGCTCGAAAAGAGCGATCTCGATGATTCTGCACACTTCGGACAGAAGTCTCACCAAGATTATCGCAGACAATGCATATCTCAGCTTGAAACCCCACGAAAACCAAGATATCGCCGGTTCTGCATATCCTACGCACTGTGGAGTGCTGAAAACACCAGATATCGTGTTTCTCGCATTAAATAGCTCGAAAAGTGCGATCTCGATGATTCTGCATACTTCGGACAGAAGACTCACCAAGATTATCGCAGAAAATGAATATCTCTGCTAGAAAACCCACGAAAACCAAGATATCTCCTGTTCTGCATATCCAACGAACTGTGCAGTGGTGAAAACCCCCGAAAACGTGTTTCTCGCATTAAATAGCACGAAATGTACGATCTCGAAGATTCTGCATACTTCTAACAGAAGTCTCAACATGATTATCGCAGATAATGCATATCTCTGCTAGAAACCCCACGAAAACCAAGATATCTCCTGTTCTGCATATACAACGAACTGTGGAGTGGTGAAAACACCAGATAACGTGTTTCTCGCATTAACTAGCTCGAAATTAGCGATCTCTTTGATTCTTTATACTTCGGACAGAAGACTCACCAAGATTATCGCAGAAAATGAATATCTCTGCTAGAAAACCCACGAAAACCAAGATATCTCCTGTTCTGCATATCCAACGAACTGTGCAGTGGTGAAAACCCCAGAAAACGTGTTTCTCGCATTAAATAGCACGAAATGTACGATCTCGAAGATTCTGCATACTTCTAACAGAAGTCTCAACATGATTATCGCAGATAATGCATATCTCTGCCAGAAACCCCACGAAAACCAAGATATCGCCGGTTCTGCATATCAAACGCGCTGTGGAGTGGTGAAAACACCAGATAACGTGTTTCTCGCATTAACTAGCTCGAAATGAGCGATCTCTTTGAATCTGCATACTTCTGACAGAAGACTCCCCAAGATTATCGCTAAAAATGCATATCTCAGCAGGAAAAACCACGAAAATCAAGATATCGCCGGTTCTGCATATCAAACGCGCTGTGGAGTGGTGAGAACACCAGATAACGTGTTTCTCGCATTAACTAGCTCGAAATGAGCGATCTCGAAGATTCTGCTTACTTCTGACAGAAGACTCACCAAGATTATCGTAGAAAATGCATATCTCAGCTTGATACCCTACGACAGCCAAGATGTCGCCGGTTCTGCATATCAAACGCACTGTGGAGTGGTGAAAACACCAGATAACGTGTTTCTCGCAT
The DNA here is from genome assembly GCA_951804975.1 of Anthophora plumipes. Taxonomy (NCBI): domain Eukaryota; kingdom Metazoa; phylum Arthropoda; class Insecta; order Hymenoptera; family Apidae; genus Anthophora; species Anthophora plumipes. Next base: position 51,030 of record CATORF010000697.1, read on the forward strand.
TAACTAGCTCGAAATGAGCGATCTCGAAGATTCTGCATACTTCTGACAGAAGACTCACCAAGATTATCGCTGAAAATGCATATCTCAGCTGGAAAAACCACGAAAATTAAGATATCTCCTGTTCTGCATATCCTACGAACTGTGGAGTGGTGAAAACCCCAGAAAACGTGTTTCTCGCATTTAATAGCTCGAAAAGAGCGATCGCGATGATTCTGCATACTTCGGACAGAAGTCTCACCAAGATTATCGCAGACAATGCATATCTCAGCTTGAAACCCCACGAAAACCAAGATATCGCCGGTTCTGCATATCGTACGCACTGGGGAGTGCTGAAAACACCAGATATCGTGTTTCTCGCATTAAATAGCTCGAAAAGTGCGATCTCGATGATTCTGCATACTTCGGACAAAAGTCTCACCATGATTATCGTAAAAAATGCATATCTCAACTTGAAACCCCACGAAAACCAAGATATCGCTGGTTCTGCATATCCAACGAACTGTGGTGTGGTGAAAACCCCAGAAAACGTGTTTCTCGCATTAAATAGCTCGAAAAGAGCGATCTCGATGATTCTGCACGCTTCGGACAGAAGTCTCACCAAGATTATCGCAGACAATGCATATCGCAGCTTGAAACCCCACGAAAACCAAGATATCGCCGGTTCTGCATATCGTACGCACTGTGGAGTGCTGAAAACACCAGATATCGTGTTTCTCGCATTAAATAGCTCGAAAAGTGCGATCTCGAAGATTCTGCATACTTCGGACAGAAGTCTCACCATGATTATCGTAAAAAATGCATATCTCAGCTTGAAACCCCACGAAAACCAAGATATCGCCGGTTCTGCATATCGTACGCACTGTGGAGTGCTGAAAACACCAGATATCGTGTTTCTCGCATTAAATAGCTCGAAAAGTGCGATCTCGATGATTCTGCATACTTCGGACAGAAGTCTCACCAAGATTATCGCAGACAATGCATATCTCAGCTTGAAACCCCACGAAAACCAAGATATCGCCGGTTCTGCATATCGTACGCACTGTGGAGTGCTGAAAACACCAGATATCATGTTTCTCGCATTAAATAGCTCGAAAAGAGCGATCTCGATGATTCTGCACACTTCGGACAGAAGTCTCACCAAGATTATCGCAGACAATGCATATCTCAGCTTGAAACCCCACGAAAACCAAGATATCGCCGGTTCTGCATATCATACGCACTGTGGATTGCTGAAAACACCAGATATCGTGTTTCTCGCATTAAATAGCTCGAAAAGTGCGATCTCGATGATTCTGCATCCTTCGGACAGAAGTCTCACCATGATTATCGTAAAAAATGCATATCTCAGCTTGAAACCCCACGAAAACCAACATATCGCTGGTTCTGCATATCAAACGCACTGTGGAGTGGTGAAAACACCAGATAACGTGTTTCCGCATTAAATAGGTCGAAAAGAGCCATCTCGATGTTTCTGCATACTTCGGACAGAGGTCTCACCAAGATTATCTCAGAAAATGCATATCTCTGCTAGAAAACCCACGAAAACCAAGATATCTCCTGTTCTGCATATCCAACGAACTGTGCAGTGGTGAAAACCCCAGAAAACGTGTTTCTCGCATAAAATAGCTCGAAATGTACGATCTCGAAGATTCTGCATACTTCTAACAGAAGTCTCAACATGATTATCGCAGATAATGCATATCTCTGCTAGAAACCCCACGAAAACCAAGATATCTCCTGTTCTGCATATCCTACGAACTGTGGAGTGGTGAAAACCCCAGAAAACGTGTTTCTCGCATTTAATAGCTCGAAAAGAGCGATCCCGATGATTCTGCATACTTCGGACAGAAGTCTCACCAAGATTATCGCAGAAAATGCATATCTGAGCTTGAAGCCCCACGAAAACCAAGATATCGTCCGTTCTGCATATCATACGCACTGTTGAGTGGTAAAAACGCCAGATAACGAGTTTCTCGCATTAACTAGCTCGAAAAGAGCGATCTAGATGATTCAGCATACTTCGGACAGAAGTCTCACCAAGATTATCCTAGAAAATGCATATCTCAGCTTGAAACCCCACGAAAACCAAGATATCGATTGTACTGCATATCAAACGCTCTGTGGAGTGGTGAAAACACCAGACAACGTGTTTCTCGCATTAAATAGATCGAAATGTGCGATCTCGATGATTCTGCATACTTCTAACAGAAGTCTCACCATGATTATCGCAGAAAATGCATATCTCTGCTAGAAACTCCACGAAAACCAAGATATCTCCTGTTCTGCATATCCAACGAACTGCGGAGTGGTGAAAACCCCAGAAAACGTGTCTCTCGCATCAAATAGTTCGAAAAGAGCGATCCTGATGATTCTGCATACTTCTGACAGAAGTCTCACCAAGATTATCGTAGAAAATGCATATCTCAGCTTGATACCCTACTACAGCCAAGATGTCGACGGTCCTGCATATCAAACGCACGGTGTAGTGGTGAAAACACCAGATAACGTGTTTCTCGCATTAAATAGCTCGAAAAGAGCGATCTAGATGATTCAGCATACTTCGGACAGAAGTCTCACCAAGATTATCCTAGAAAATGCATATCACAGCTTGAAACCCCACGAAAACCAAGAAATCGATGGTACTGCATATCAAACGCTCTGTGGAGTGGTGGAAACACCAGATAACGTGTTTCTCGCATTAAATAGCTCGAAAAGAGCGATCTCGATGATTCTGCATACTTCGGACAGAAGTCTCACCAAGATTATCGAAAAAAATGCATATCACAGCTGGAAACCCCACGAAAACTGAGATATCGCTGGTTCTGCATATCAAACGCACTGTGGAGTGCTGAAAACACCAGATAACGTTTTGTCGCATTAAATAGTTCGAATAGAGCGATCTCGATGATTAAGCATACTTCGGACAGAAGTCTCACCAAGATTAACGTAAAAAATGCATATCTCAGCTTGAAACCCCACGAAAGCCAAGATATCGCAGGTTCTGCATATCAAACGCACTGTGGAGTGTTGAAAACACCAGATAAGTTTTTTCTCGCATTAACTAGCTCGAAAAGTGCGATCTCGATGATTCAGCATACTTCGGACAGAAGTCTCTCCAAGTTTATCGCAGAAAATGCATATCTCAGCTTGAAACCCCTCGAAAACCAAGATATCACCTGTTCTGCATATCCAACGAACTGTGGTGTGGTGAAAACCCCAGAAAACGTGTTTCTCGCATTAAATAGCTCGAAAAGAGCGGTCGCGATGATTCTGCACACTTCGGACAGAAGTCTCACCAAGATTATCGCAGACAATGCATATCTCAGCTTGAAACCCCACGAAAACCAAGATATCGCTGGTTCTGCATATCAATCGCACTGTGGAGTGGTGAAGACACAAGATAACGTGTTTCTCGCATTAAATAGGTCGAAAAGAGCGATCTCGATGTTTCTGCATACTTCGGACAGAGGTCTCACCAAGATTATCGCACAAAATGCATATCTCAGCTTGAAACCCCACGAAAACCCAGATATCGCCGGTTCTGCATATCAAACGCACTGTGGGGTGGTGAAAACACCAGATAAGGTTTTTCTCGCATTAACTAGCTCGAGAAGTGCGATCTCGATGATTCAGCATACTTCGGACAGAAGCCTCCCCAAGTTAATCGCAGAAAATGCATATCTCAGCTTGAAACACCTCGAAAACCAAGATATCACCTGTTCTGCATATCCAACGAACTGTGGTGTGGTGAAAACCCCAGAAAACGTGTTTTTCGCATTAAATAGCTCGAAAAGAGCGATCTCGATGATTCTGCACACTTCGGACAGAAGTCTCACCAAGATTATCGCAGACAATGCATATCTCAGCTTGAAACCCCACGAAAACCAAGATATCGCCGGTTCTGCATATCATACGCACTGTGGAGTGCTGAAAACACCAGATATCGTGTTTCTCGCATTAAATAGCTCGAAAAGTGCGATCTCGATGATTCTGCATACTTCGGACAAAAGTCTCACCATGATTATCGTAAAAAATGCATATCTCAGCTTGAAACCCCACGAAAACCAAGATATCGCTGGTTCTGCATATCCAACGAACTGTGGTGTGGTGAAAACCCCAGAAAACGTGTTTCTCGCATTAAATAGCTCGAAAAGAGCGATCTCGATGATTCTGCACACTTCGGACAGAAGTCTCACCAAGATTATCGCAGACAATGCATATCTCAGCTTGAAACCCCATGAAAACCAAGATATCGCCGGTTCTGCATATCGTACGCACTGTGGCGTGCTGAAAACACCAGATATCGTGTTTCTCGCATTAAATAGCTCGAAAAGTGCGATCTCGATGATTCTGCATACTTCGGACAGAAGTCTCACCATGATTATCGTAAAAAATGCATATCTCATCTTGAAACCCCACGAAAACCAAGATATCGCTGGTTCTGCATATCAAACGCACTGTGGAGTGGTGAAAACACCAGATAACGTGTTTCTCGCATTAAATAGGTCGAAAAGAGCGATCTCGATGTTTCTGCATACTTCGGACAGAGGTCTCACCAAGATTATCTCAGAAAATGCATATCTCAGCTTGAAACCCCACGAAAACCCAGATATCGCCGGTTCTGCATATCAAACCAACTGTGGAGTGGTGAAAACACCAGACAACGTGTTTCTCGCATTAAATAGTTCGAAATGTGCGATCTCGATGATTCTGCATACTTCTAACAGAAGTCTCACCATGATTATCGCAGAAAATGCATATCTCTGCTAGAAAACCCACGAAAACCAAGATATCTCCTGTTCTGCATATCCAACGAACTGTGCAGTGGTGAAAACCCCAGAAAACGTGTTTCTCGCATAAAATAGCTCGAAATGTACGATCTCGAAGATTCTGCATACTTCTAACAGAAGTCTCAACATGATTATCGCAGATAATGCATATCTCTGCTAGAAACCCCACGAAAACCAAGATATCTCCTGTTCTGCATATACAACGAACTGTGGAGTGGTGAAAACACCAGATAACGTGTTTCTCGCATTAACTAGCTCGAAATGAGCGATCTCGATGATTCTGCATACTTCTGACAGAAGACTCCCCAAGATAATCGCTGAAAATGCATATCTCAGCAGGAAAAACCACGAAAATCAAGATATCGCCGGTTCTGCATATCAAACGCGCTGTGGAGTGGTGAAAACACCAGATAACGTGTTTCTCGCATTATCTAGCTCGAAATGAGCGATCTCGAAGGTTCTGCATACCTCTGACAGAAGACTCACCAAGATTATCGTAGAAAATGCATATCTCAGCTTGATACCCTACGACAGCCAAGATGTCGCCGGTTCTGCATATCGTACGCACTGTGGAGTGCTGAAAACACCAGATATCGTGTTTCTCGCAATAAATTGCTCGAAAACTGCGATCTCGATGATTCTGCATACTTCGGACAAAAGTCTCACCATGATTATCGTAAAAAATGCATATCTCAGCTTGAAAACCCCACGAAAACCAAGATATCGCTGGTTCTGCATATCCAACGAACTGTGGTGTTGTGAAAACCCCAGAAAACGTGTTTCTCGCATTAAATAGCTCGAAAAGAGCGATCTCGATGATTCTGCACACTTCGGACAGAAGTCTCACCAAGATTATCGCAGACAATGCATATCTCAGCTTGAAACCCCACGAAAACCAAGATATCGCCGGTTCTGCATATCATACGCACTGTGGAGTGCTGAAAACACCAGATATCGTGTTTCTCGCATTAAATAGCTCGAAAAGTGCGATCTCGATGATTCTGCATACTTCGGACAAAAGTCTCACCATGATTATCGTAAAAAATGCATATCTCAGCTTGAAACCCCACGAAAACCAAGATATCGCTGGTTCTGCATATCCAACGAACTGTGGTGTGGTGAAAACCCCAGAAAACGTGTTTCTCGCATTAAATAGCTCGAAAAGAGCGATCTCGATGATTCTGCACACTTCGGACAGAAGTCTCACCAAGATTATCGCAGACAATGCATATCTCAGCTTGAAACCCCATGAAAACCAAGATATCGCCGGTTCTGCATATCGTACGCACTGTGGCGTGCTGAAAACACCAGATATCGTGTTTCTCGCATTAAATAGCTCGAAAAGTGCGATCTCGATGATTCTGCATACTTCGGACAGAAGTCTCACCATGATTATCGTAAAAAATGCATATCTCATCTTGAAACCCCACGAAAACCAAGATATCGCTGGTTCTGCATATCAAACGCACTGTGGAGTGGTGAAAACACCAGATAACGTGTTTCTCGCATTAAATAGGTCGAAAAGAGCGATCTCGATGTTTCTGCATACTTCGGACAGAGGTCTCACCAAGATTATCTCAGAAAATGCATATCTCAGCTTGAAACCCCACGAAAACCCAGATATCGCCGGTTCTGCATATCAAACCAACTGTGGAGTGGTGAAAACACCAGACAACGTGTTTCTCGCATTAAATAGTTCGAAATGTGCGATCTCGATGATTCTGCATACTTCTAACAGAAGTCTCACCATGATTATCGCAGAAAATGCATATCTCTGCTAGAAAACCCACGAAAACCAAGATATCTCCTGTTCTGCATATCCAACGAACTGTGCAGTGGTGAAAACCCCAGAAAACGTGTTTCTCACATAAAATAGCTCGAAATGTACGATCTCGAAGGTTCTGCATACTTCTAACAGAAGTCTCAACATGATTATCGCAGATAATGCATATCTCTGCTAGAAACCCCACGAAAACCAAGATATCTCCTGTTCTGCATATACAACGAACTGTGGAGTGGTGAAAACACCAGATAACGTGTTTCTCGCATTAACTAGCTCGAAATGAGCGATCTCGATGATTCTGCATACTTCTGACAGAAGACTCCCCAAGATAATCGCTGAAAATGCATATCTCAGCAGGAAAAACCACGAAAATCAAGATATCGCCGGTTCTGCATATCAAACGCGCTGTGGAGTGGTGAAAACACCAGATAACGTGTTTCTCGCATTAACTAGCTCGAAATGAGCGATCTCGATGATTCTGCACACTTCGGACAGAAGTCTCACCAAGATTATCGCAGACAATGCATATCTCAGCTTGAAACCCCACGAAAACCAAGATATCGCCGGTTCTGCATATCGTACGCACTGTGGAGTGCTGAAAACACCAGATATCGTGTTTCTCGCATTAAATAGCTCGAAAAGTGCGATCTCGATGATTCTGCATACTTCGGACAAAAGTCTCACCATGATTATCGTAAAAAATGCATATCTCAGCTTGAAACCCCACGAAAACCAAGATATCGCTGGTTCTGCATATCCAACGAACTGTGGTGTGGTGAAAACCCCAGAAAACGTGTTTCTCGCATTAAATGGCTCGAAAAGAGCGATCTCGATGATTCTGCACACTTCGGACAGATGTCTCACCAAGATTATCGCAGACAATGCATATCTCAGCTTGAAACCCCACGAAAACCAAGATATCGCCGGTTCTGCATATCCAACGAACTGTGGTGTGGTGAAAACCCCAGAAAACGTGTTTCTCGCATTAAATGGCTCGAAAAGAGCGATCTCGATGATTCTGCACACTTCGGACAGATGTCTCACCATGATTATCGCAGAAAATGCATATCTCTGCTAGAAAACCCACGAAAACCAAGATATCTCCTGTTCTGCATATCCAACGAACTGTGCAGTGGTGAAAACCCCAGAAAACGTGTTTCTCGCATAAAATAGCTCGAAATGTACGATCTCGAAGATTCTGCATACTTCTAACAGAAGTCTCAACATGATTATCGCAGATAATGCATATCTCTGCTAGAAACCCCACGAAAACCAAGATATCTCGTGTTTTGCATATACAACGAACTGTGGAGTAGTGAAAACACCAGATAACGTGTTTCTCGCATTAACTAGCTCGAAATGAGCGATCTCGAAGATTCTGCTTACTTCTGACAGAAGACTCACCAAGATTATCGTAGAAAATGCATATCTCAGCTTGATACCCTACGACAGCCAAGATGTCGCCGGTTCTGCATATAAAACGCACTGTGGAGTGGTGAAAACACCAGATAACGTGTTTCTCGCATTAAATAGCTCGAAAAGAGGGGTCTCGATGATTCTGCATACTACTGACAGAAGTCTCACCAAGATTATCGTAGAATGTGCATATCTCAGCTTGAACCCCGACGAAATCCAAGATGTCGCCGGTTCTGCATATCAAACGCACTGTGGAGTGGTGAAAACACCAGAAAACGTGATTCTCGCATTAAGTAGCTCGAAAAGAGCGATCCCGATGATTCTGCATACTTCTGACAGACGTCTCACCAAGATTATCGCAGAAAATGCATATCTCAGCTTGAAACCCGACCGAAACCAAGATATCTCCGGTTCTGCATATCAAACGCACTGTGGGGTGGCGAAAACACCAGAAAACGTGTTTCTCGCATTAAATAGCTCGAAAAGAGCGATCCCGATGATTCTGCATACTTCTGACAGAAGTCTCACCAAGATTATCGTAGAATGTGCATATCTCAGCTTGAACCCCGACGAAATCCAAGATGTCGCCGGTACTGCATATCAAACGGACTGTGGTGTGGTGAAAACACCAGAAAACTTGTTTTTTCGCATTAGATAGCTCAAAACGGGCGATCTAGATGATTCTGCATACTTCTGACAGAAGTCTCACCAAGATTATCGCAGAAAATGCATACCTGAGCTTGAAATCTCACGAAAATCAAGATGTCGCCGCTTCTGCATAGCAAACGCACTGTGGAATGTTGAAAACACCAGAAATCTTGTTTTTTCGCATTAGATAGCTCGAAACGAGCGATCTAGATGATTCTGCATACTTCTGCCTGAAGTCTCACCAATATTATAGGAGAAAATGCATATCTCAGCTTGAAATCTCACGAAAATCAAGATGTCGCCGGTTCTGCATGTCAAACGTACTGAGGAGTGGTGAAAACACCAGAAAACTTGTTTTTTCGCATTAAATAGCTCGAAACGAGAGATCTAGATGATTCTGCATACATATGACTGAAGTCTCACCAATATTATCGCAGAAAATGCATATCTCAGCTTGAAACCTCACCAAAATCATGATGTCGCCGGTTCTGCATATAAAACGCACTGTGGAGTGGTGAAAACACCAGATAACGTGTTTCTCGCATTAAATAGCTCGAAAAGAGGGGTCTCGATGATTCTGCATACTACTGACAGAAGTCTCACCAAGATTATCGTAGAATGTGCATATCTCAGCTTGAAACCTCACGAAAACCAAGTTATCTCCGGTTCTGCACATCAAACGGACTGTAGTGTGGTGAAAACACCAGAAAACGTGTTTCTCGAATTAAATAGCTCGACAAGAGCGATCTAGATGATTCTACATACTTCTGACAGAAGTCTCACCAAGATTATCGCAGAAAATGCATATCTCAGCTGGACACACCACGAAAATCAAGATATCGCAGGTTCTGCATATCAAACGCACTGTGGAATGTTGAAAGCACCAGAAAACTTGTTTTTTCGAATTAAATAGTTCGAATAGAGCGATCCCGATGATTCTGCATACTTCTGACAGAAGTCTCACCAAGATTATCGCAGAAAATGCATATCTCAGGTTGAAATCTCACGAAAATCAAGATTTCGCCGGTTCTGCATATCAAACGCACTGTGGAGTCGTGAAAACATCAGATAACGTGTTTCTCGCATTAAATAGCTCGAAAAGAGGGATCTCGATGATTCTGCATACTTCTGACAGATGACTCACCAAGATTATCGCACAAAATGCATATCTCAGCTGGAAACACCACGAAAATCAAGATATCGCCGGTTCTGCATATAAATAGCTCTGTGGAGTGGTGAAAACACCAGATAACCTGTTTCTCGCATTAAATAGCTCGAAAAGAGCAATCTAGATGATTCTGCATACTTCTGACAGAAGTCTCACCAAGATTATCGCAGAAAATGCATACCTCAGCTTGAAATCTCACGAAAATCAAGATGTCGCCGCTTCTGCATATCAAACGCACTGTGGAGTGGTGAAAACAACCAGATAACGTGTTTCTCGAATTAAATAGCTCGAAAAGAACGATCTAGATGATTCTGCATACTTCTGACAGAAGTCTCACCAAGATTATCGTAGAAAATGCATTTCTCAGCTTGAACCCCGACGAAATCCAAGATGTCGCCGGTTCTGCATATCAAACGCACTGTGGAGTGTTGAAAACACCAGATAACGTGTTTCTCGCATTAAATAGCTCGAAAAAAGCGATCCCGATGATTCTGCATACTTCTGACAGACGGCTCACCAAGATTATCGTAGAAAATGCATATCTCAGCTTGAAACAAGACGAAATCCAAGATGTCGCCGGTTCTGCATAGCAAACGCACTGTGGAATGTTGAAAACACCAGAAATCTTGTTTTTTCCCATTAGATAGCTCGAAACGAGCGATCTAGATGATTCTGCATACTTCTGCCTGAAGTCTCACCAATATTATAGGAGAAAATGCATATCTCAGCTTGAAATCTCACGAAAATCAAGATGTCGCCGGTTCTGCATGTCAAACGTACTGAGGAGTGGTGTAAACACCAGAAAACTTGTTTTTTCGCATTAAATAGCTCGAAACGAGAGATCTAGATGATTCTGCATACATATGACTGAAGTCTCACCAATATTATCGCAGAAAATGCATATCTCAGCTTGAAACCTCACCAAAATCATGATGTCGCCGGTTCTGCATATAAAACGCACTGTGGAGTGGTGAAAACACCAGCTAACGTGTTTCTCGCATTAAATAGCTCGAAAAGAGGGGTCTCGATGATTCTGCATACTACTGACAGAAGTCTCACCAAGATTATCGTAGAATGTGCATATCTCAGCTTGAACCCCGACGAAATCCAAGATGTCGCCGGTTCTGCATATCAAACGCACTGTGGAGTGGTGAAAGCACCAGAAAACGTGATTCTCGCATTAAGTAGCTCGAAAAGAGCGATCCCGATGATTCTCCATACTTCTGACAGACGTCTCACCAAGATTATCGTAGAAAATGCATATCTCAGCTTGAAACCCGACCGAAACGAAGATATCTCCGGTTCTGCATGTCAAACGTACTGTGGAGTGGTGAATACACCAGAAAACGTGTTTCTCGCATTAAATAGCTCGAAAAGAGCGATCTAGATGGATCTGCATACTTCTGACAGAAGTCTCACCAAGATTCTCGCAGAAAATGCATATCTCAGCTGGACACACCACGAAAATCAAGATATCGCCGGTTCTGCATATCAAACGCACTGTGGAATGTTGAAAGCACCAGAAAACTTGTTTTTTCGAATTAAATAGTTCGAAAAGAGCGATCCCGATGATTCTGCATACTTTTGACTGAAGTCTCACCAAGATTATCGCAGAAAATGCATATCTCAGCTTGAAACCTCACGAAAACCAAGTTATCTCCGGTTCTGCACATCAAACGGACTGTAGTGTGGTGAAAACACCAGAAAACGTGTTTCTCGAATTAAATAGCTCGAAAAGAGCGATCTAGATGATTCTACATACTTCTGACAGAAGTCTCACCAAGATTATCGTAGAATGTGCATATCTCAGCTTGAACCCCGACGAAATCCAAGATGTCGCCGGTTCTGCATATCAAACGCACTGTGGAGTGGTGAAAACACCAGAAAACTTGTTTTTTCGCATTAAATAGCTCGAAACGAGCGATCCCGATGATTCTGCATACTTCTTACTGAAGTCTCACCAAGCTTCTCGTAGGAAATGCATATCTCAGCTTGAAACCTCACGACAATCAAGATGTCGCCGCTTCTGCATAGCAAAAGCACTGTGGAATGTTGAAAACACCAGAAATCTTGTTTTTTCGCATTAGATAGCTCGAAACGAGCGATCTAGATGATTCTGCATACTTCTGCCTGAAGTCTCACCAATATTATAGGAGAAAATGCATATCTCAGCTTGAAATCTCACGAAAATCATGATGTCGCCGGTTCTGCATGTCAAACGTACTGAGGAGTGGTGAAAACACCAGAAAACTTGTTTTTTCGCATTCGATAGCTCGAAACGAGCGATCTAGATGATTCTGCATACTTCTGCCTGAAGTCTGACCAATATTATAGGAGAAAATGCATATCTCAGCTTGAAATCTCACGAAAATCAAGATGTCGCCGCTTCTGCATAGCAAACGCACTGTGGAATGTTGAAAACACCAGAAATCTTGTTTTTTCGCATTAGATAGCTCGAAACGAGCGATCTAGATGATTCTGCATACTTCTGCCTGAAGTCTCACCAATATTATAGGAGAAAATGCATATCTCAGCTTGAAATCTCACGAAAATCAAGATGTCGCCGGTTCTGCATGTCAAACGTACTGAGGAGTGGTGAAAACACCAGAAAACTTGTTTTTTCGCATTAAATAGCTCGAAACGAGAGATCTTGATGATTCTGCATACATATGACTGAAGTCTCACCAATATTCACGCAGAAAATGCATATCTCAGCTTGAAACCTCACCAAAATCATGATGTCGCCGGTTCTGCATATAAAACGCACTGTGGAGTGGTGAAAACACCAGATAACGTGTTTCTCGCATTAAATAGCTCGAAAAGAGGGGTCTCGATGATTCTGCATACTACTGACAGAAGTCTCACCAAGATTATCGTAGAATGTGCATATCTCAGCTTGAACCCCGACGAAATCCAAGATGTCGCCGGTTCTGCATATCAAACGCACTGTGGGGTGGCGAAAACACCATAAAACGTGTTTCTCGCATTAAATAGCTCGAAAAGAGCGATCCCGATGATTCTGCATACTTCTGACAGAAGTCTCACCAAGATTATCGTAGAATGTGCATATCTCAGCTTGAACCCCGACGAAATCCAAGATGTCGCCGGTACTGCATATCAAACGGACTGTGGTGTGGTGAAAACACCAGAAAACTTTTTTTTTCGCATTAGATAGCTCGAAACGGGCGATCTAGATGATTCTGCATACTTCTGACAGAAGTCTCACCAAGATTATCGCAGAAAATGCATACCTGAGCTTGAAATCTCACGAAAATCAAGATGTCGCCGCTTCTGCATAGCAAACGCACTGTGGAATGTTGAAAACACCAGAAATCTTGTTTTTTCGCATTAGATAGCTCGAAACGAGCGATCTAGATGATTCTGCATACTTCTGCCTGAAGTCTCACCAATATTATAGGAGAAAATGCATATCTCAGCTTGAAATCTCACGAAAATCAAGATGTCGCCGGTTCTGCATGTCAAACGTACTGAGGAGTGGTGAAAACACCAGAAAACTTGTTTTTTCGCATTAAATAGCTCGAAACGAGAGATCTAGATGATTCTGCATACATATGACTGAAGTCTCACCAATATTATCGCAGAAAATGCATATCTCAGCTTGAAACCTAACCAAAATCATGATGTCGCCGGTTCTGCATATAAAACGCCCTGTGGAGTGCTGAAAACACCAGATAACGTGTTTCTCGCATTAAATAGCTCGAAAAGAGAGGTCTCGATGATTCTGCATACTACTGACAGAAGTCTCACCAAGATTATCGTAGAATGTGCATATCTCAGCTTGAACCCCGACGAAATCCAAGATGTCGCCGGTTCTGCATATCAAACGCACTGTGGAGTGGTGAAAACACCAGAAAACGTGATTCTCGCATTAAGTAGCTCGAAAAGAGCGATCCCGATGATTCTACATACTTCTGACAGAAGTCTCACCAAGATTATCGCAGAAAATGCATATCTCAGCTGGACACACCACGAAAATCAAGATATCGCCGGTTCTGTATATCAAACGCACTGTGGAATGTTGAAAGCACCAGAAAACTTGTTTTTTCGAATTAAATAGTTCGAAAAGAGCGATCCCGATGATTCTGCATACTTCTGACTGAAGTCTCACCAAGATTATCGCAGAAAATGCATATCTCAGGTTGAAACCTCACGAAAACCAAGTTATCTCCGGTTCTGCACATCAAACGGACTGTAGTGTGGTGAAAACACCAGAAAACGTGTTTCTCGAATTAAATAGCTCGAAAAGAGCGATCTAGATGATTCTACATACCTCTGACAGAAGTCTCACCAAGATTATCGCAGAAAATGCATATCTCAGCTGGACACACCACGAAAATCAAGATATCGCCGGTTCTGCATATCAAACGCACTGTGGAATGTTGAAAGCACCAGAAAACTTGTTTTTTCGAATTAAATAGTTCGAAAAGAGCGATCCCGATGATTCTGCATACTTCTGACAGACGTCTCACCAAGATTATCGTAGAAAATGCATATCTCAGCTTGAAACCCGACCGAAACCAAGATATCTCCGGTTCTGCATGTCAAACGTACTGTGGATTGGTGAATACACCAGAAAACGTGTTTGTCGCATTAAATAGCTCGAAAAGAGCGATCTAGATGATTCTGCATACTTCTGACAGAAGTCTCACCAAGATTATCGTAGAATGTGCATATCTCAGCTTGAACCCCGACGAAATCCATGATGTCGCCGGTTCTGCATATCAAACGCACTGTGGGGTGGCGAAAACACCAGAAAACGTGTTTCTCGCATTAAATAGCTCGAAAAGAGCGATCCCGATGATTCTGCATACTTCTGACAGAAGTCTCACCAAGATTATCGTAGAATGTGCATATCTCAGCTTGAAACCTCACGAAAACCAAGTTATCTCCGGTTCTGCACATCAAACGGACTGTAGTGTGGTGAAAACACCAGAAAACGTGTTTCTCGAATTAAATAGCTCGAAAAGAGCGATCTAGATGATTCTACATACTTCTGACAGAAGTCTCACCAAGATTATCGTAGAATGTGCATATCTCAGCTTGAACCCCGACGAAATCCAAGATGTCGCCGGTTCTGCATATCAAACGCACTGTGGAGTGGTGAAAACACCAGAAAACTTGTTTTTTCGCATTAAATAGCTCGAAACGAGCGATCCCGATGATTCTGCATACTTCTTACTGAAATCTCACCAAGCTTCTCGTAGGAAATGCATATCTCAGCTTGAAACCTCACGACAATCAAGATGTCGCCGCTTCTGCATAGCAAACGCACTGTGGAATGTTGAAAACACCAGAAATCTTGTTTTTTCGCATTAGATAGCTCGAAACGAGCGATCTAGATGATTCTGCATACTTCTGCCTGAAGTCTCACCAATATTATAGGAGAAAATGCATATCTCAGCTTGAAATCTCACGAAAATCATGATGTCGCCGGTTCTGCATGTCAAACGTACTGAGGAGTGGTGAAAACACCAGAAAACTTGTTTTTTCGCATTCGATAGCTCGAAACGAGCGATCTAGATGATTCTGCATACTTCTGCCTGAAGTCTCACCAATATTATAGGAGAAAATGCATATCTCAGCTTGAAATCTCACGAAAATCAAGATGTCGCCGCTTCTGCATAGCAAACGCACTGTGGAATGTTGAAAACACCAGAAATCTTGTTTTTTCGCATTAGATAGCTCGAAACGAACGATCTAGATGATTCTGCATACTTCTGCCTGAAGTCTCACCAATATTATAGGAGAAAATGCATATCTCAGCTTGAAATCTCACGAAAATCAAGATGTCGCCGGTTCTGCATGTCAAACGTACTGAGGAGTGGTGAAAACACCAGAAAACTTGTTTTTTCGCATTAAATAGCTCGAAACGAGAGATCTTGATGATTCTGCATACATATGACTGAAGTCTCACCAATATTCTCGCAGAAAATGCATATCTCAGCTTGAAACCTCACCAAAATCATGATGTCGCCGGTTCTGCATATAAAACGCACTGTGGAGTGGTGAAAACACCAGATAACGTGTTTCTCGCATTAAATAGCTCGAAAAGAGGGGTCTCGATGATTCTGCATACTACTGACAGAAGTCTCACCAAGATTATCGTAGAATGTGCATACCTCAGCTTGAACCCCGACGAAATCCAAGATGTCGCCGGTACTGCATATCAAACGGACTGTGGTGTGGTGAAAACACCAGAAAACTTTTTTTTTCGCATTAGATAGCTCGAAACGGGCGATCTAGATGATTCTGCATACTTCTGACAGAAGTCTCACCAAGATTATCGTAGAATGTGCATACCTCAGCTTGAACCCCGACGAAATCCAAGATGTCGCCGGTACTGCATATCAAACGGACTGTGGTGTGGTGAAAACACCAGAAAACTTTTTTTTTCGCATTAGATAGCTCGAAACGGGCAATCTAGATGATTCTGCATACTTCTGACAGAAGTCTCACCAAGATTATCGCAGAAAATGCATACCTGAGCTTGAAATCTCACGAAAATCAAGATGTCGCCGCTTCTGCATAGCAAACGCACTGTGGAATGTTGAAAACACCAGAAATCTTGTTTTTTCGCATTAGATAGCTCGAAACGGGCGATCTAGATGATTCTGCATACTTCTGACAGAAGTCTCACCAAGATTATCGCAGAAAATGCATACCTGAGCTTGAAATCTCACGAAAATCAAGATGTCGCCGCTTCTGCATAGCAAACGCACTGTGGAATGTTGAAAACACCAGAAATCTTGTTTTTTCGCATTAGATAGCTCGAAACGAGCGATCTAGATGATTCTGCATACTTCTGCCTGAAGTCTCACCAATATTATAGGAGAAAATGCATATCTCAGCTTGAAATCTCACGAAAATCAAGATGTCGCCGGTTCTGCATGTCAAACGTACTGAGGAGTGGTGAAAACACCAGAAAACTTGTTTTTTCGCATTAAATAGCTCGAAACGAGAGATCTAGATGATTCTGCATACATATGACTGAAGTCTCACCAATATTATCGCAGAAAATGCATATCTCAGCTTGAAACCTAACCAAAATCATGATGTCGCCGGTTCTGCATATAAAACGCCCTGTGGAGTGCAGAAAACACCAGATAACGTGTTTCTCGCATTAAATAGCTCGAAAAGAGAGGTCTCGATGATTCTGCATACTACTGACAGAAGTCTCACCAAGATTATCGTAGAATGTGCATATCTCAGCTTGAACCCCGACGAAATCCAAGATGTCGCCGGTTCTGCATATCAAACGCACTGTGGAGTGGTGAAAACACCAGAAAACGTGATTCTCGCATTAAGTAGCTCGAAAAGAGCGATCCCGATGATTCTACATACTTCTGACAGAAGTCTCACCAAGATTATCGCAGAAAATGCATATCTCAGCTGGACACACCACGAAAATCAAGATATCGCCGGTTCTGCATATCAAACGCACTGTGGAATGTTGAAAGCACCAGAAAACTTGTTTTTTCGAATTAAATAGTTCGAAAAGAGCGATCCCGATGATTCTGCATACTTCTGACTGAAGTCTCACCAAGATTATCGCAGAAAATGCATATCTCAGCTTGAAACCTCACGAAAACCAAGTTATCTCCGGTTCTGCACATCAAACGGACTGTAGTGTGGTGAAAACACCAGAAAACGTGTTTCTCGAATTAAATAGCTCGAAAAGAGCGATCTAGATGATTCTACATACTTCTGACAGAAGTCTCACCAAGATTATCGCAGAAAATGCATATCTCAGCTGGACACACCACGAAAATCAAGATATCGCCGGTTCTGCATATCAAACGCACTGTGGAATGTTGAAAGCACCAGAAAACTTGTTTTTTCGAATTAAATAGTTCGAAAAGAGCGATCCCGATGATTCTGCATACTTCTGACAGACGTCTCACCAAGATTATCGTAGAAAATGCATATCTCAGCTTGAAACCCGACCGAAACCAAGATATCTCCGGTTCTGCATGTCAAACGTACTGTGGATTGGTGAATACACCTGAAAACGTGTTTGTCGCATTAAATAGCTCGAAAAGAGCGATCTAGATGATTCTGCATACTTCTGACAGAAGTCTCACCAAGATTATCCTAGAATGTGCATATCTCAGCTTGAACCCCGACGAAATCCAAGATGTCGCCGGGTCTGCATATCAAACGCACTGTGGAGTGGTGAAAACACCAGAGAACTTGTTTTTTCGCATTAAATAGCTCGAAACGAGCGATCCCGATAATTCTGCATACTTCTGACTGAAGTCTCACCAAGATTCTCGTAGAAAATGCATATCTGAGCTTGAAACCCGACGAAATCCAAGATGTCGCCGGTTCTGAATGTCAAACGCACTGTGGAGTGGTGAAAACACCAGAAAACGTGTTTCTCGCATTAAATAGCTCGAAAAGAGGGGTTTCGATGATTCTGCATACTACTGACAGAAGACTCACCAAGATTATCGACGAAAATGCATATCTCAGGTTGAAATCTCACGAAAATCAAGATTTCGCCGGTTCTGCATATCAAACGCACTGTGGAGTCGTGAAAACATCAGATAACGTGTTTCTCGCATTAAATAGCTCGAAAAGAACGATCTAGATGATTCTGCATACTTCTGACAGAAGTCTCACCAAGATTATCGTAGAAAATGCATTTCTCAGCTTGAACCCCGACGAAATCCAAGATGTCGCCGGTTCTGCATATCAAACGCACTGTGGAGTGTTGAAAACACCAGATAACGTGTTTCTCGCATTAAATAGCTCGAAAAAAGCGATCCCGATGATTCTGCATACTTCTGACAGACGGCTCACCAATATTATCGCAGAAAATGTATATCTCAGCTTGAAACCTCACCAAAATCATGATGTCGCCGGTTCTGCATATAAAACGCACAGTGGAGTGGTGAAAACACCAGATAACGTGTTTCTCGCATTAAATAGCTCGAAAAGAGGGGTCTCGATGATTCTGCATACTACTGACAGAAGTCTCACCAAGATTATCGTAGAATGTGCATATCTCAGCTTGAACCCCGACAAAATCCAAGATGTCGCCGGTTCTGCATATCAAACGCACTGTGGAGTCGTGAAAACAACCAGACAACGTGTTTCTCGCATTAAATAGCTCGAAAAGAGCGATCCCGATGATTCTGCATACTTCTGACAGAAGTCTCACCAAGATAATCGTTGAAAATGCATATCTCAGCTTGATACCCGACGAAAGCCAAGATGTCGCTGGTTCTGCATATCAAACGCACTGTGGAGTGGTGAAAACACCAGATAACGTGTTTCTCGCATTATGTAGCTCGAAAACAGCGTTCTCGAAGATTCTGCATACTTCTGACAGAAGTCTCACCATGATTATCGCAGAAAAAGCATATCTCAGCTTGAAAACCCACGAAAAGCAAGATTCCGCCGGTTCTGCATGTCAAACGTACTGTGGAGTGGTGAATACACCAGAAAACGAGTTTCTCGCATTAAATAGCTCGAAAAGAGCGATCTCGATGATTCTGCATACTTCTGACAGAAGTCTCACCAAGATTATCGTAGAAAATGCATATCTCAGTATGAAACCCGACCGAAACCATGATATCGCCGGTTCTGCATATCAAACGCACTGTGGAATGTTGAAAACACCAGAAAACTTGTTTTTTCGCATTAAATAGCTTGAAAAGAGCGATCTAGATGATTCTGCATACTTCTGACTGAAGTCTCACCAAGATTATCGCAGAAAATCCATATCTCAGCTGGAAAACATCACGAAAATCAAGATGTCGCCGGTTCTGCATATCAAACGCACTGTGGAGTCGTGAAAACAACCAGACAACGTGTTTCTCGCATTAAATAACTCGAAAAGTGCGATCCCGATGATTCTGCATACTTCTGACAGAAGTCTCACAAAGATAATCGCAGAAAATGCATATCTCAGCTTGAAACCTCACCAAAACCAAGTTATCACCGGTTCTGCACATCAAACGTACTGTGGAGTGGTGAAAACACCCGAAAACGTGTTTCTCGCATTAAGTTGCTCGAAAAGAGCTTTCTCGAAGATTCTGCATACTTGTGACAGAAGTCTCACCAAGATTATCGTAGAAAATGCATATCTCAGTATGAAACCCGACCGAAACCATGATATCGCCGGTTCTGCATGTCAAACGTACTGTGGAGTGGCGAATACACCAGAAAACGTGTTTCTCGCATTAAATAGCTCGAAAAGAGCGATCTAGATGATTCTGCATACTTCTGACAGAAGACTCACCAAGCTTATCGCAGAAAATGCATATCTCAGCTGGAAACACCACGAAAATCAAGATATCGCCGGTTCTGCATATCAAACGCACTGTGGAGTGGTGAAAACACCAGATATCGTGTTTCTCGCATTAAGTAGCTCGAAAAGAGCGTTCTCGAAGATTCTGCATACTTCTGACAGAAGTCTCACCAAGATTATCGTAGAAAATGCATATCTCAGCTTGAAACCCGACGAAATCCAAGATATCGCCGGTTCTGCATATCAAACGCACTGTGGAATGTTGAAAACACCAGAAAACTTGTTTTTTCGCATTAAATAGCTTGAAAAGAGCGAGCTAGATGATTCTGCATACTTCTGACTGAAGTCTCACCAAGATTATCGCAGAAAATCCATATCTCAGCTGGAAAACATCACGAAAATCAAGATGTCGCCGGTTCTGCATATCAAACGCACTGTGGAGTGGTGAAAACACCAGATAACGTGTTTCTCGCATTATGCAGCTCGAAAAGAGCGTGCTCGAAGATTCTGCATACTTCTGACAGAAGTCTCACCAAGATTATCGCAGAAAATGCATATCTCAGCTTGAAAACCCACGAAAAGCAAGATTTCGCCGGTTTTGCATGTCAAACGCACTGTGGATTGGTGAATACACCAGAAAACGTGTTTCTCGCATTAAATAGCTCGAAAAGAGCGATTTAGATGATTCTGCATACTTCTGACAGAAGACTCACCAAGATTATCGCAGAAAATGCATATCTCAGCTTGAAAACACACGAAAAGCAAGATTTCGCCGGTTCTGCATGTCAAACGCACTGTGGATTGGTGAATACACCAGAAAACGTGTTTCTCGCATTAAATAGCTCGAAAAGAGCGATGTAGATGATTCTGCATACTTCTGACAGAAGACTCACCAAGATTATCGTAGAAAATGCATATCTCAGCTTGAAACCCGACGAAATTCAAGATGTCGCCGGTTCTGCATATCAAACGCACTGTGGAGTGGTGAATACACCAGAAAACGTGTTTCTCGCATTAAATAGCTCGAAAAGAGCGATCTAGATGATTCTGCATACTTCTGACAGAAGACTCACCAAGATTATCGCAGAAAATGCATATCTCAGCTGGAAACACCACGAAAATCAAGATATCGCCGGTTCTGCATATCAAACGCACTGTGGAGTGGTGAAAACACCAGATATCGTGTTTCTCGCATTAAGTAGCTCGAAAAGAGCGATCTCGAAGATTCTGCATACTTCTGACAGAAGTCTCACCATGATTATCGTAGAAAATGCATATCTCAGCTTGAAACCCGACGAAATCCAAGATGTCGCCGGTTCTGCATATCAAACGCACTGTGGAATGTTGAAAACACCAGAAAACTTGTTTTTTCGCATTAAATAGCTTGAAAAGAGCGATCTAGATGATTCTGCATACTTCTGACTGAAGTCTCACCAAGATTATCGCAGAAAATCCATATCTCAGCTTGAAACATCACGAAAATTAAGATGTCGCTGGTTCTGCATATCAAACGCACTGTGGAGTCGTGAAAACAACCAGACAACGTGTTTCTCGCATTAAATAGCTCGCAAAGAGCGATCCCGATGATTCTGCATACTTCTGACAGAAGTCTCACCAAGATTATCGTTGAAAATGCACATCTCAGCTTGATACCCGACGAAAGCCAAGATGTCGCTGTTTCTGCATATCAAACGCACTGTGGAGTGGTGAAAACACCAGATAACGTGTTTCTCGCATTATGTAGCTCGAAAAGAGCGTTCTCGAAGATTCTGCATACTTCTGACAGAAGTCTCACCAAGATTATCGAAGAAAATGCATATCTCAACTTGAAACGCGACCGAAACAAAGATATCTCCGGTTCTGCATGTCAAACGTACTGTGGAGTGGTGAATACACCAGAAAACGTGTTTCTCGCATTAAATAGCTCGAAAAGAGCGATCTAGATGATTCTACATACTTCTGACAGAAGACTCACCAAGATTATCGCAGAAAATGCATATCTCAGCTTGAAACATCACGAAAATCAAGATGTCGCCGGTTCTGCATATCAAACGCACTGTGAAGTCGTGAAAACAACCAGACAACGTGTTTCTCGCATAAAATAGCTCGCAAAGAGCGATCCCGATGATTCTGCATACTTCTGACAGAAGTCTCACCAAGATTATCGTTGAAAATGCACATCTCAGCTTGAAACCCGACGAAATCCAAGATGTCGGCGGTTCTGCATATCAAACGCAATGTGGAGTGGTGAAAACACCAGATAACGTGTTTCTCGCATTAAATAGCTCGAAAAAAGGGATCTCGATGATTCTGCATACTTCTGACAGAAGACTCACCAAGATCATCGCAGAAAATGCATATCTCAGCTGGAAACACCACGAAAATCAAGATATCGCCAGTTCTGCATATAAAACGCACTGTGGAATGTTGAAAACACCAGAAAACTTGTTTTTTCGCATTAAATAGCTCGAAAAGAGCGATCTCGAAGATTCTGCATACTTCTGACAGAAGTCTCACCAAGATTAACGTAGAAAATGCATATCTCAGCTTGAAACCCGACGAAATCCAAGATGTCGCCGGTTCTGCATATCAAACGCACTGTGGAGTTGTGAAAACACCAGATAACGTGTTTCTCGCATTATGTAGCTCGAAAAGAGCGTTCTCGAAGATTCTGCATACTTCTGACAGAAGTCTCACCAAGATTATCGTAGAAAATGCATATCTCAACTTGAAACCCGACCGAAACAAAGATATCTCCGGTTCTGCATGTCAAACGTACTGTGGAGTGGTGAATACACCAGAAAACGTGTTTCTCGCATTAAATAGCTCGAAAAGAGCGATCTAGATGATTCTACATACTTCTGACAGAAGACTCACCAAGATTATCGCAGAAAATGCATATCTCAGCTTGAAACATCACGAAAATCAAGATGTCGCCGGTTCTGCATATCAAACGCACTGTGAAGTCGTGAAAACAACCAGACAACGTGTTCCTCGCATTAAATAGCTCGAAAAGAGCGATCCCGATGATTCTGCATACTTCTGACAGAAGTCTCACCATGATTATCGTAGAAAATGCATATCTCAGCTTGAAACCCGACGAAATCCAAGATGTCGCCGGTTCTGCATATCAAACGCACTGTGGAATGTTGAAAACACCAGAAAACTTGTTTTTTCGCATTAAATAGCTTGAAAAGAGCGATCTAGATGATTCTGCATACTTCTGACTGAAGTCTCACCAAGATTATCGTAGAAAATCCATATCTCATCTTGAAACCTCACGAAAATCAAGATGTCGCCGGTTCTGCATATCAAACGCACTGTGGAGTCGTGAAAACAACCAGACAACGTGTTTCTCGCATTAAATAGCTCGAAAAGAGCGATCCCGATGATTCTCCATACTTCTGACAGAAGTCTCACCAAGATTATCGCAGAAAATGCATATCTCAGTATATACCCCGACGAAATCCAAGATGTCGCCGGTTCTGCATACCAAACGCACTGTGGAGTGGTGAAAACACCAGATAACGTGTTTCTCGCATTAAATAGATCGAAAAAAGGGATTTCGATGATTCTGCATACTTCTGACAGAAGACTCACCAAGATCATCGCGGAAAATGCACATCTCAGCTTGATACCCGACGAAAGCCAAGATGTCGCTGTTTCTGCATATCAAACGCACTGTGGAGTGGTGAAAACACCAGAAAACTTGTTTTTTCGCATTAAATAGCTCGAAAACAGCGATCTCGAAGATTCTGCATACTTCTGACAGAAGTCTCACAAAGATTAACGTAGAAAATGCATAACTCAGCTTGAAACCCGACGAAATCCAAGATATCTCCGGTTCTGCATGTCAAACGTACTGTGGAGTGGTGAATACACCAGAAACGTGTTTCTCGCATTAAATAGCTCGAAAAGAGCGATCTAGATGATTCTACATACTTCTGACAGAAGACTCACCAAGATTATCGCAGAAAATGCATATCTCAGTTTGAACCCCGACGAAATCCAAGATGTCGCAGTTTCTGCATATCAAACGCACTGTGGAGTGGTGAAAACACCCGAAATCGTGTTTCTCGCATTAAGTAGCTCGAAAAGAGCAATCTCGAAGATTCTGCATACTTCTGACAGAAGTCTCACCAGGATTATCGTAGAAAATGCATATCTGAGCTTGAAACCCGACTAAATCCAAGATGTCGCCGGTTCTGCATATCAAACGCACTGTGGAATGTTGAAAACACCAGAAAATTTGTTTTTTCGCATTAAATAGCTTGAAAAGAGCGATCTAGATGATTCTGCATACTTCTGACTGAAGTCTCACCAAGATTATCGTAGAAAATCCATATCTCATCTTGAAACCTCACGAAAATCAAGATGTCGCCGGTTCTGCATATCAAACGCACTGTGGAGTCGTGAAAACAACCAGACAACGTGTTTCTCGCATTAAATAGCTCGAAAAGAGCGATCCCGATGATTCTGCATACTTCTGACAGAAGTCTCACCAAGATTATCGCAGAAAATGCATATCTCAGTATATACCCCGACGAAATCCAAGATGTCGCCGGTTCTGCATACCAAACGCACTGTGGAGTGGTGAAAACACCAGATAACGTGTTTCTCGCATTAAATAGATCGAAAAAAGGGATTTCGATGATTCTGCATACTTCTGACAGAAGACTCACCAAGATCATCGCAGAAAATGCACATCTCAGCTTGATACCCGACGAAAGCCAAGATGTCGCTGTTTCTGCATATCAAACGCACTGTGGAGTGGTGAAAACACCAGAAAACTTGTTTTTTCGCATTAAATAGCTCGAAAAGAGCGATCTCGAAGATTCTGCATACTTCTGACAGAAGTCTCACCAAGATTATCGCAGAGAATGCATATCTCAGTATGAACCCCGACGAAATCCAAGATGTCGCCGGTTCTGTATATCAAACGCACTGTGGAGTGGTGAAAACACCAGATATCGTGTTTCGCGCAATAAGTAGCTCGAAAAAAGGGATCTCGATGACTCTGCATACTTCTGACAGAAGACTCACCAAGATCAACGCAGAAAATGCATATCTCAGCTGCAAACACCACGAAAATCAACATATCGCCGGTTCTGCATATAAAACGCACTGTGGAATGTTGAAAACACCAGAAAATTTGTTTTTTCGCATTAAATAGCTTGAAAAGAGCGATCTAGATGATTCTGTATACTTCTGACTGAAGTCGCACCAAGATTATCATAGACAATCCATATCTCAGCTTGAAACCTCACGAAAATCATGATGTCGCCGGTTCTGCATATCAAACGCACTGTGGAGTCGTGAAAACATCCAGACAACGT
Source organism: Anthophora plumipes (assembly GCA_951804975.1). NCBI lineage: Eukaryota > Metazoa > Arthropoda > Insecta > Hymenoptera > Apidae > Anthophora > Anthophora plumipes. The sequence goes on from CATORF010000697.1 coordinate 76,447, forward strand.
GTTTCTCGCATTACATAGCTCGAAAAGAGCGATCCCGATGATTCTGCATACTTCTGACAGAAGTCTCTCCAAGATTATCGTAGAAAATACCATATCTCAGCTTGAAACCCGACCGAAACAAAGATATCTCTGGTTCTGCATGTCAAACGTACTGTGGAGTGGTGAATACACCAGAAAACGTGTTTCTCGCATTAAATAGCTCGAAAAGAGCGATCCAGATGGTTCTACATACTTCTGACAGAAGACTTACCAAGATTATCGCAGAAAATGCATATCTCAGCTGGAAACACCACGAAAATCAAGATATCGCCGGTTCTGCATATCAAACGCACTGTGGAATGTTGAAAACACCAGAAAACTTGTTTTTTCGCATTAAATAGCTCGAAACGAGCGATCTAGATGATTCTGCATACTTCTGACTGAAGTCTCACCAATATTATGTCAGAAAATGCATATCTCAGCTTGAAACCTCACGAAAATCAAGATGTTGCCGGTTCTGCATATCAAACGCACTGTGGAGTGTTGAAAACACCAGATATCGTGTTTCTCGCATTAAATAGCTCGCAAAGAGGGATCTCGATGATTCTGCATACTTCTGACAGAAGACTCACCAAGATTATCGCAGAAAATGCATATCTCAGCTGGAAACACAACGAAAATCAAGATATCGCCGGTTCTGCATATAAAACGCGCTGTGGAATGTTGAAAACACCAGAAAACTTGTTTTTTCGCATTACATAGCTTGAAAACAGCGATCTAGATGATTCTGCATACTTCTGACTGAAGTCTCACGAAGATTATCGTAGAAAATCCATATCTCAGCTTGAAACCTCACGAAAATCAAGATGTCGCCGGTTCTGCGTATCAAACGCACTGTCTAGTCGTGAAAACAACCAGACAACGTGTTTCTCGCATTAAATAGCTCGAAAAGAGCGATCCCGATGATTCTGCATCCTTCTGACAGAAGTCCCACCAAGATTATCGTTGAAAATGCATATCTCAGCTTGATACCCGACGAAAGCCAAGATGTCGCTGGTTCTAAATATCAAACGCACTGTGGAGTGGTGAAAACACCAGATAACGTGTTTCTCGCATTATGTAGCTCGAAAAGAGCGTTCTCGAAGATTCTGCATACTTCTGACAGAAGACTCACCAAGATTATCGCAGAAAATGCATATCTCAGCTGGAAACACAACGAAAATCAAGATATCGCCGGTTCTGCATATAAAACGCGCTCTGGAATGTTGAAAAAACCAGAAAACTTGTTTTTTCGCATTACATAGCTTGAAAACAGCGATCTAGATGATTCTGCATACTTCTGACTGAAGTGTCACCAAGATTATCGCAGAAAATCCATATCTCAGCTTGAAACATCACGAAAATTAAGATTTCGCCGGTTCTGCATATCAAACGCACTGTGGAGTCGTGAAAACAACCAGACAACGTGTTTCTCGCATTAAATAGCTCGAAAAGAGCGATCCCGATGATTCTGCATACTTCTGACAGAAGTCTCACCAAGATTATCGCAGAACATGCATATCTCAGCTTGAAACCTCACGAAAATCAAGATGTCGCCGGTTCTGCAAATCAAACGCACTGTGGAGTTGTGAAAACACCAGATATCGTGTTTCTCGCATTTAATAGCTTGCAAAGAGGGATCTCGATGATTCTGCATACTTCTGACAGAAGACTCACCAAGATTATCGCAGAAAATGCATATCTCAGCTGGAAACACAACGAAAATCAAGATATCGCCGGTTCTGCATATAAAACGCGCTGTGGAATGTTGAAAACACCAGAACACTTGTTTTTTCGCATTACATAGCTTGAAAACAGCGATCTAGATGATTCTGCATACTTCTGACTGAAGTCTCACGAAGATTATCGTAGAAAATCCATATCTCAGCTTGAAACCTCACGAAAATCAAGATGTCGCCGGTTCTGCGTATCAAACGCACTGTCTAGTCGTGAAAACAACCAGACAACGTGTTTCTCGCATTAAATAGCTCGAAAAGAGCGATCCCGATGATTCTGCATCCTTCTGACAGAAGTCCCACCAAGATTATCGTTGAAAATGCATATCTCAGCTTGATACCCGACGAAAGCCAAGATGTCGCTGGTTCTAAATATCAAATGCACTGTGGAGTGGTGAAAACACCAGATAACGTGTTTCTCGCATTAAATAGCTCGAGAAGTGCGATCCCGATAATTATGCATACTTCTGACAGAAGTCTCACCAAGATAATCGCAGAAAATGCATATCTCAGCTTGAAACCTCACGAAAACCAAGTTATCTCCGGTTCTGCACATCAAACGTACTGTGGAGTGGTGAAAACACCAGAAAACGTGTTTCTCGCATTAAGTAGCTCGAAAAGAGCGTTCTCGAAGATTCTGCATACTTGTGACAGAAGTCTCACCAAGATTATCGTAGAAAATGCATATCTCAGTATGAAACCCGACCGAAACCATGATATCGCCGGTTCTGCATGTCAAACGTACTGTGGAGTGGCGAATACACCAGAAAACGTGTTTCTCGCATTAAATAGCTCGAAAATTGCGATCTAGATGATTCTGCATACTTCTGACAGAAGACTCACCAAGATTATCGCAGAAAATGCATATCTCAGCTGGAAACACCACGAAAATCAAGATATCGCCGGTTCTGCATATCAAACGCACTGTGGAGTGGTGAAAACACCAGATATCGTGTTTCTCGCATTAAGTAGCTCGAAAAGAGCGATCTCGAAGATTCTGCATACTTCTGACAGAAGTCTCACCAAGATTATCGTAGAAAATGCATATCTCAGCTTGAAACCCGACGAAATCCAAGATATCGCCGGTTCTGCATATCAAACGCACTGTGGAATGTTGAAAACACCAGAAAACGTGTTTTTTCGCATTAAATAGCTTGAAAAGAGCGATCTAGATGATTCTGCATACTTCTGACTGAAGTCTCACCAAGATTATCGCAGAAAATCCATATCTCAGCTGGAAAACATCACGAAAATCAAGATGTCGCCGGTTCTGCATATCAAACGCACTGTGGAGTGGTGAAAACACCAGATAACGTGTTTCTCGCATTAAATAGCTCGAAAAGTGCGATCTCGATGATTCAGCATACTTCGGACAGAAGTCTCTCCAAGTTTATCGCAGAAGATGCATATCTCAGCTTGAAACCCCTCGAAAACCAAGATATCACCTGTTCTGCATATCCAACGAACTGTGGTGTGGTGAAAACCCCAGAAAACGTGTTTCTCGCATTAAATAGCTCGAAAAGAGCGATCTCGATGATTCTGCACACTTCGGACAGAAGTCTCACCAAGATTATCGCAGACAATGCATATCTCAGCTTGAAACCCCACGAAAACCAAGATATCGCCGGTTCTGCATTTCATACGCACTGTGGAGTGCTGAAAACACCAGATATCGTGTTTCTCGCATTCAATAGCTCGAAAAGTGCGATCTCGATGATTCTGCATACTTCTGACAGAAGTCTCACCATGATTATCGTAAAAAATACCTATCTCAGCTTGAAACCCCACGAAAACCAAGATATCGCTGGTTCTGCATATCAAACGCACTGTGGAGTGGTGAAAACACCAGATAACGTGTTTCTCGCATTAAATAGGTCGAAAAGAGCGATCTCGATGTTTCTGCATACTTCGGACAGAAGTCTCACCAAGATTATCGCAGACAATGCATATCTCAGCTTGAAACCCCACGAAAACCAAGATATCGCCGGTTCTGCATATCATACGCACTGTGGAGTGCTGAAAACACCAGATATCGTGTTTCTCGCATTAAATAGCTCGAAAAGTGCGATCTCGATGATTCAGCATACTTCGGACAGAAGTCTCTCCAAGTTTATCGCAGAAGATGCATATCTCAGCTTGAAACCCCTCGAAAACCAAGATATCACCTGTTCTGCATATCCAACGAACTGTGGTGTGGTGAAAACCCCAGAAAACGTGTTTCTCGCATTAAATAGCTCGAAAAGAGCGATCTCGATGATTCTGCACACTTCGGACAGAAGTCTCACCAAGATTATCGCAGACAATGCATATCTCAGCTTGAAACCCCACGAAAACCAAGATATCGCCGGTTCTGCATTTCATACGCACTGTGGAGTGCTGAAAACACCAGATATCGTGTTTCTCGCATTAAATAGCTCGAAAAGTGCGATCTCGATGATTCTGCACACTTCGGACTGAAGTCTCACCAAGATTATCGCAGACAATGCATATCTCAGCTTGAAACCCCACGAAAACCAAGATATCGCCGGTTCTGCATTTCATACGCACTGTGGAGTGCTGAAAACACCAGATATCGTGTATCTCGCATTAAATAGCTCGAAAAGTGCGATCTCGATGATTCTGCATACTTCTGACAGAAGTCTCACCATGATTATCGTGAAAAATGCATATCTCAGCTTGAAACCCCACGAAAACCAAGATATCGCTGGTTCTGCATATCAAACGCACTGTGGAGTGGTGAAAACACCAGATAACGTGTTTCTCGCATTAAATAGGTCGAAAAGAGCGATCTCGATGTTTCTGCATACTTCGGACAGAAGTCTCACCAAGATTATCGCAGACAATGCATATCTCAGCTTGAAACCCCACGAAAACCCAGATATCGCCGGTTCTGCATATCAAACGCACTGTGGGGTGGGGAAAACACCAGATAAGGTTTTTCTCGCATTAACTAGCTCGAAAAGTGCGATCTCGACGATTCAGCATACTTCGGACAGAAGTGTCTCCAAGTTTATCGCAGAAAATGCATATCTCAGCTTGAAACCCCTCGAAAACCAAGATATCACCTGTTCTGCATATCCAACGAATTGTGGTGTGGTGAAAACCCCAGAAAACGTGTTTCTCGCATTAAATAGCTCGAAAAGAGCGATCTCGATGATTCTGCACACTTCGGACAGAAGTCTCACCAAGATTATCGCAGACAGTGCATATCTCAGCTTGAAACCCCACGAAAACCAAGATATCGCCGGTTCTGCATGTCAAACGTACTGTGGAGTGGTGAATACACCAGAAAACGTGTTTCTCGCATTAAATAGCTCGAAAAGAGCGATCTAGATGATTCTACATACTTCTGACAGAAGACTCACCAAGATTATCGCAGAAAATGCATATCTCAGCTTGAAACATCACGAAAATCAAGATGTCGCCGGTTCTGCATATCAAACGCACTGTGAAGTCGTGAAAACAACCAGACAACGTGTTTCTCGCATTAAATAGCTCGCAAAGAGCGATCCCGATGATTCTGCATACTTCTGACAGAAGTCTCACCAAGATTATCGTTGAAAATGCACATCTCAGCTTGAAACCCGACGAAATCCAAGATGTCGGCGGTTCTGCATATCAAACGCAATGTGGAGTGGTGAAAACACCAGATAACGTGTTTCTCGCATTAAATAGCTCGAAAAAAGGGATCTCGATGATTCTGCATACTTCTGACAGAAGACTCACCAAGATCATCGCAGAAAATGCATATCTCAGCTGGAAACACCACGAAAATCAAGATATCGCCAGTTCTGCATATAAAACGCACTGTGGAATGTTGAAAACACCAGAAAACTTGTTTTTTCGCATTAAATAGCTCGAAAAGAGCGATCTCGAAGATTCTGCATACTTCTGACAGAAGTCTCACCAAGATTAACGTAGAAAATGCATATCTCAGCTTGAAACCCGACGAAATCCAAGATGTCGCCGGTTCTGCATATCAAACGCACTGTGGAGTTGTGAAAACACCAGATAACGTGTTTCTCGCATTATGTAGCTCGAAAAGAGCGTTCTCGAAGATTCTGCATACTTCTGACAGAAGTCTCACCAAGATTATCGTAGAAAATGCATATCTCAACTTGAAACCCGACCGAAACAAAGATATCTCCGGTTCTGCATGTCAAACGTACTGTGGAGTGGTGAATACACCAGAAAACGTGTTTCTCGCATTAAATAGCTCGAAAAGAGCGATCTAGATGATTCTACATACTTCTGACAGAAGACTCACCAAGATTATCGCAGAAAATGCATATCTCAGCTTGAAACATCACCAAAATCAAGATGTCGCCGGTTCTGCATATCAAACGCACTGTGAAGTCGTGAAAACAACCAGACAACGTGTTCCTCGCATTAAATAGCTCGAAAAGAGCGATCCCGATGATTCTGCATACTTCTGACAGAAGTCTCACCATGATTATCGTAGAAAATGCATATCTCAGCTTGAAACCCGACGAAATCCAAGATGTCGCCGGTTCTGCATATCAAACGCACTGTGGAATGTTGAAAACACCAGAAAACTTGTTTTTTCGCATTAAATAGCTTGAAAAGAGCGATCTAGATGATTCTGCATACTTCTGACTGAAGTCTCACCAAGATTATCGTAGAAAATCCATATCTCATCTTGAAACCTCACGAAAATCAAGATGTCGCCGGTTCTGCATATCAAACGCACTGTGGAGTCGTGAAAACAACCAGACAACGTGTTTCTCGCATTAAATAGCTCGAAAAGAGCGATCCCGATGATTCTCCATACTTCTGACAGAAGTCTCACCAAGATTATCGCAGAAAATGCATATCTCAGTATATACCCCGACGAAATCAAAGATGTCGCCGGTTCTGCATACCAAACGCACTGTGGAGTGGTGAAAACACCAGATAACGTGTTTCTCGCATTAAATAGATCGAAAAAAGGGATTTCGATGATTCTGCATACTTCTGACAGAAGACTCACCAAGATCATCGCGGAAAATGCACATCTCAGCTTGATACCCGACGAAAGCCAAGATGTCGCTGTTTCTGCATATCAAACGCACTGTGGAGTGGTGAAAACACCAGAAAACTTGTTTTTTCGCATTAAATAGCTCGAAAACAGCGATCTCGAAGATTCTGCATACTTCTGACAGAAGTCTCACAAAGATTAACGTAGAAAATGCATAACTCAGCTTGAAACCCGACGAAATCCAAGATATCTCCGGTTCTGCATGTCAAACGTACTGTGGAGTGGTGAATACACCAGAAACGTGTTTCTCGCATTAAATAGCTCGAAAAGAGCGATCTAGATGATTCTACATACTTCTGACAGAAGACTCACCAAGATTATCGCAGAAAATGCATATCTCAGTTTGAACCCCGACGAAATCCAAGATGTCGCAGTTTCTGCATATCAAACGCACTGTGGAGTGGTGAAAACACCCGAAATCGTGTTTCTCGCATTAAGTAGCTCGAAAAGAGCAATCTCGAAGATTCTGCATACTTCTGACAGAAGTCTCACCAGGATTATCGTAGAAAATGCATATCTGAGCTTGAAACCCGACTAAATCCAAGATGTCGCCGGTTCTGCATATCAAACGCACTGTGGAATGTTGAAAACACCAGAAAATTTGTTTTTTCGCATTAAATAGCTTGAAAAGAGCGATCTAGATGATTCTGCATACTTCTGACTGAAGTCTCACCAAGATTATCGTAGAAAATCCATATCTCATCTTGAAACCTCACGAAAATCAAGATGTCGCCGGTTCTGCATATCAAACGCACTGTGGAGTCGTGAAAACAACCAGACAACGTGTTTCTCGCATTAAATAGCTCGAAAAGAGCGATCCCGATGATTCTGCATACTTCTGACAGAAGTCTCACCAAGATTATCGCAGAAAATGCATATCTCAGTATATACCCCGACGAAATCCAAGATGTCGCCGGTTCTGCATACCAAACGCACTGTGGAGTGGTGAAAACACCAGATAACGTGTTTCTCGCATTAAATAGATCGAAAAAAGGGATTTCGATGATTCTGCATACTTCTGACAGAAGACTCACCAAGATCATCGCAGAAAATGCACATCTCAGCTTGATACCCGACGAAAGCCAAGATGTCGCTGTTTCTGCATATCAAACGCACTGTGGAGTGGTGAAAACACCAGAAAACTTGTTTTTTCGCATTAAATAGCTCGAAAAGAGCGATCTCGAAGATTCTGCATACTTCTGACAGAAGTCTCACCAAGATTATCGCAGAGAATGCATATCTCAGTATGAACCCCGACGAAATCCAAGATGTCGCCGGTTCTGTATATCAAACGCACTGTGGAGTGGTGAAAACACCAGATATCGTGTTTCGCGCAATAAGTAGCTCGAAAAAAGGGATCTCGATGACTCTGCATACTTCTGACAGAAGACTCACCAAGATCAACGCAGAAAATGCATATCTCAGCTGCAAACACCACGAAAATCAACATATCGCCGGTTCTGCATATAAAACGCACTGTGGAATGTTGAAAACACCAGAAAATTTGTTTTTTCGCATTAAATAGCTTGAAAAGAGCGATCTAGATGATTCTGTATACTTCTGACTGAAGTCGCACCAAGATTATCATAGACAATCGATATCTCAGCTTGAAACCTCACGAAAATCATGATGTCGCCGGTTCTGCATATCAAACGCACTGTGGAGTCGTGAAAACATCCAGACAACGTGTTTCTCGCATTACATAGCTCGAAAAGAGCGATCCCGATGATTCTGCATACTTCTGACAGAAGTCTCTCCAAGATTATCGTAGAAAATACCATATCTCAGCTTGAAACCCGACCGAAACAAAGATATCTCTGGTTCTGCATGTCAAACGTACTGTGGAGTGGTGAATACACCAGAAAACGTGTTTCTCGCATTAAATAGCTCGAAAAGAGCGATCCAGATGGTTCTACATACTTCTGACAGAAGACTTACCAAGATTATCGCAGAAAATGCATATCTCAGCTGGAAACACCACGAAAATCAAGATATCGCCGGTTCTGCATATCAAACGCACTGTGGAATGTTGAAAACACCAGAAAACTTGTTTTTTCGCATTAAATAGCTCGAAACGAGCGATCTAGATGATTCTGCATACTTCTGACTGAAGTCTCACCAATATTATGTCAGAAAATGCATATCTCAGCTTGAAACCTCACGAAAATCAAGATGTTGCCGGTTCTGCATATCAAACGCACTGTGGAGTGTTGAAAACACCAGATATCGTGTTTCTCGCATTAAATAGCTCGCAAAGAGGGATCTCGATGATTCTGCATACTTCTGACAGAAGACTCACCAAGATTATCGCAGAAAATGCATATCTCAGCTGGAAACACAACGAAAATCAAGATATCGCCGGTTCTGCATATAAAACGCGCTGTGGAATGTTGAAAACACCAGAAAACTTGTTTTTTCGCATTACATAGCTTGAAAACAGCGATCTAGATGATTCTGCATACTTCTGACTGAAGTCTCACGAAGATTATCGTAGAAAATCCATATCTCAGCTTGAAACCTCACGAAAATCAAGATGTCGCCGGTTCTGCGTATCAAACGCACTGTCTAGTCGTGAAAACAACCAGACAACGTGTTTCTCGCATTAAATAGCTCGAAAAGAGCGATGCCGATGATTCTGCATCCTTCTGACAGAAGTCCCACCAAGATTATCGTTGAAAATGCATATCTCAGCTTGATACCCGACGAAAGCCAAGATGTCGCTGGTTCTAAATATCAAACGCACTGTGGAGTGGTGAAAACACCAGATAACGTGTTTCTCGCATTATGTAGCTCGAAAAGAGCGTTCTCGAAGATTCTGCATACTTCTGACAGAAGACTCACCAAGATTATCGCAGAAAATGCATATCTCAGCTGGAAACACAACGAAAATCAAGATATCGCCGGTTCTGCATATAAAACGCGCTCTGGAATGTTGAAAAAACCAGAAAACTTGTTTTTTCGCATTACATAGCTTGAAAACAGCGATCTAGATGATTCTGCATACTTCTGACTGAAGTGTCACCAAGATTATCGCAGAAAATCCATATCTCAGCTTGAAACATCACGAAAATTAAGATTTCGCCGGTTCTGCATATCAAACGCACTGTGGAGTCGTGAAAACAACCAGACAACGTGTTTCTCGCATTAAATAGCTCGAAAAGAGCGATCCCGATGATTCTGCATACTTCTGACAGAAGTCTCACCAAGATTATCGCAGAACATGCATATCTCAGCTTGAAACCTCACGAAAATCAAGATGTCGCCGGTTCTGCAAATCAAACGCACTGTGGAGTTGTGAAAACACCAGATATCGTGTTTCTCGCATTTAATAGCTTGCAAAGAGGGATCTCGATGATTCTGCATACTTCTGACAGAAGACTCACCAAGATTATCGCAGAAAATGCATATCTCAGCTGGAAACACAACGAAAATCAAGATATCGCCGGTTCTGCATATAAAACGCGCTGTGGAATGTTGAAAACACCAGAACACTTGTTTTTTCGCATTACATAGCTTGAAAACAGCGATCTAGATGATTCTGCATACTTCTGACTGAAGTCTCACGAAGATTATCGTAGAAAATCCATATCTCAGCTTGAAACCTCACGAAAATCAAGATGTCGCCGGTTCTGCGTATCAAACGCACTGTCTAGTCGTGAAAACAACCAGACAACGTGTTTCTCGCATTAAATAGCTCGAAAAGAGCGATCCCGATGATTCTGCATCCTTCTGACAGAAGTCCCACCAAGATTATCGTTGAAAATGCATATCTCAGCTTGATACCCGACGAAAGCCAAGATGTCGCTGGTTCTAAATATCAAACGCACTGTGGAGTGGTGAAAACACCAGATAACGTGTTTCTCGCATTAAATAGCTCGAGAAGTGCGATCCCGATAATTATGCATACTTCTGACAGAAGTCTCACCAAGATAATCGCAGAAAATGCATATCTCAGCTTGAAACCTCACGAAAACCAAGTTATCTCCGGTTCTGCACATCAAACGTACTGTGGAGTGGTGAAAACACCAGAAAACGTGTTTCTCGCATTAAGTAGCTCGAAAAGAGCGTTCTCGAAGATTCTGCATACTTGTGACAGAAGTCTCACCAAGATTATCGTAGAAAATGCATATCTCAGTATGAAACCCGACCGAAACCATGATATCGCCGGTTCTGCATGTCAAACGTACTGTGGAGTGGCGAATACACCAGAAAACGTGTTTCTCGCATTAAATAGCTCGAAAATTGCGATCTAGATGATTCTGCATACTTCTGACAGAAGACTCACCAAGATTATCGCAGAAAATGCATATCTCAGCTGGAAACACCACGAAAATCAAGATATCGCCGGTTCTGCATATCAAACGCACTGTGGAGTGGTGAAAACACCAGATATCGTGTTTCTCGCATTAAGTAGCTCGAAAAGAGCGATCTCGAAGATTCTGCATACTTCTGACAGAAGTCTCACCAAGATTATCGTAGAAAATGCATATCTCAGCTTGAAACCCGACGAAATCCAAGATATCGCCGGTTCTGCATATCAAACGCACTGTGGAATGTTGAAAACACCAGAAAACGTGTTTTTTCGCATTAAATAGCTTGAAAAGAGCGATCTAGATGATTCTGCATACTTCTGACTGAAGTCTCACCAAGATTATCGCAGAAAATCCATATCTCAGCTGGAAAACATCACGAAAATCAAGATGTCGCCGGTTCTGCATATCAAACGCACTGTGGAGTGGTGAAAACACCAGATAACGTGTTTCTCGCATTATGTAGCTCGAAAAGCGCGATCTCGATGATTCTGCATACTTCTAACAGAAGTCTCACGAAGATTATCGCAGAAAATGCATATCTCTGCTTGAAACCCGACGAAAACCAAGATATCTACTGTTCTGCATATCCAACGAACTGTGGAGTGGTGAAAACCCCAGAAAACGAGTTTCTCGCATTAAATAGCTCGAAAAGAGCGCTCTCGATGTTTCGCGCATACTTCAGACAGATGTTTCACCAAGATTATCGTAGAAAATGCATATCTCAGCTTGAAACCGCACGAAAGCCAAGATATCGCTGGTTCTGCATATCAAACGCACTGTGGAGCGGTGAATACACCGGATAAGGTTTTTCTCGCATTAACTAGCCCGAAAAGAGCGATCTCGATGTTTCAGCATACATCGGACAGAAGTCTCACCAAGATTATCGCAGAAAATGCATATCTCAGCTTGAAACCCCTCGAAAACCAAGATATCACCTGTTCTGCATATCCAACGAACTGTGGTGTGGTGAAAACCCCAGAAAACGTGTTTCTCGCATTAAATAGCTCGAAAAGAGCGATCTCGATGATTCTGCACACTTCGGACAGAAGTCTCACCAAGATTATCGCAGACAATGCATATCTCAGCTTGAAACCCCACGAAAACCAAGATATCGCCGGTTCTGCATTTCATACGCACTGTGGAGTGCTGAAAACACCAGATATCGTGTTTCTCGCATTAAATAGCTCGAAAAGTGCGATCTCGATGATTCTGCATACTTCTGACAGAAGTCTCACCATGATTATCGCAGACAATGCATATCTCAGCTTGAAACCCCACGAAAACCAAGATATCGCCGGTTCTGCATATCATACGCACTGTGGAGTGCTGAAAACAACAGATATCGTGTTTCTCGCATTAAATAGCTCGAAAAGTGCGATCTCGATGATTCAGCATACTTCGGACAGAAGTCTCTCCAAGTTTATCGCAGAAGATGCATATCTCAGCTTGAAACCCCTCGAAAACCAAGATATCACCTGTTCTGCATATCCAACGAACTGTGGTGTGGTGAAAACCCCAGAAAACGTGTTTCTCGCATTAAATAGCTCGAAAAGAGCGATCTCGATGATTCTGCACACTTCGGACAGAAGTCTCACCAAGATTATCGCAGACAATGCATATCTCAGCTTGAAACCCCACGAAAACCAAGATATCGCCGGTTCTGCATTTCATACGCACTGTGGAGTGCTGAAAACACCAGATATCGTGTTTCTCGCATTAAATAGCTCGAAAAGTGCGATCTCGATGATTCTGCACACTTCGGACTGAAGTCTCACCAAGATTATCGCAGACAATGCATATCTCAGCTTGAAACCCCACGAAAACCAAGATATCGCCGGTTCTGCATTTCATACGCACTGTGGAGTGCTGAAAACACCAGATATCGTGTTTCTCGCATTAAATAGCTCGAAAAGTGCGATCTCGATGATTCTGCATACTTCTGACAGAAGTCTCACCATGATTATCGTGAAAAATGCATATCTCAGCTTGAAACCCCACGAAAACCAAGATATCGCTGGTTCTGCATATCAAACGCACTGTGGAGTGGTGAAAACACCAGATAACGTGTTTCTCGCATTAAATAGGTCGAAAAGAGCGATCTCGATGTTTCTGCATACTTCGGACAGAAGTCTCACCAAGATTATCGCAGACAATGCATATCTCAGCTTGAAACCCCACGAAAACCCAGATATCGCCGGTTCTGCATATCAAACGCACTGTGGGGTGGGGAAAACACCAGATAAGGTTTTTCTCGCATTAACTAGCTCGAAAAGTGCGATCTCGACGATTCAGCATACTTCGGACAGAAGTGTCTCCAAGTTTATCGCAGAAAATGCATATCTCAGCTTGAAACCCCTCGAAAACCAAGATATCACCTGTTCTGCATATCCAACGAATTGTGGTGTGGTGAAAACCCCAGAAAACGTGTTTCTCGCATTAAATAGCTCGAAAAGAGCGATCTCGATGATTCTGCACACTTCGGACAGAAGTCTCACCAAGATTATCGCAGACAGTGCATATCTCAGCTTGAAACCCCACGAAAACCAAGATATCGCCGGTTCTGCATATCAAACGCACTGTGGAGTGGTGAAAACACCAGATAAGGTTTTTCTCGCATTAACTAGCTCGAAAGGTGCTATCTCGATGATTCAGCATACTTCGGACAGAAGTCTCTCCAAGTTTATCGCAGAAAATGCATATCTCTGCTTGAAACCCCTTGAAAACCAAGATATCACCTGTTCTGCATATCCAACGAACTGTGGTGTGGTGAAAACCCCAGAAAACGTGTTTCTCGCATTACATAGCTCGAAAAGAGCGATCTCGATGATTCTGCACACTTCGGACAGAAGTCTCACCAAGATTATCGCAGAGAATGCATATCTCAGCTTGAAACCCCACGAAAACCAAGATATCGCCGGTTCTGCATATCATACGCACTGTGGAGTGCTGAAAACACCAGATATCGTGTTTCTCGCATTAAATAGCTCGAAAAGTGCGATCTCGATGATTCTGCATACTTCGGACAGAAGTCTCACCAAGATTATCGCAGACAATGCATATCTCAGCTTGAAACCCCACGAAAACCAAGATATCGCCGATTCTGCATATCATACGCACTGTGGAGTGCTGAAAACACCAGATATCGTGTTTCTCGCATTAAATAGCTCGAAAAGTGCGATCTCGATGATTCTGCATACTTCTGACAGAAGTCTCACAATGATTATCGTGAAAAATGCATATCTCAGCTTGAAACCCCACGAAAACCAAGATATCGCTGGTTCTGCATATCAAACGCACTGTGGAGTGGTGAAAACACCAGATAACGTGTTTCTCGCATTAAATAGGTCGAAAAGAGCGATCTCGATGTTTCTGCATACTTCGGACAGAAGTCTCACCAAGATTATCGCAGACAATGCATATCTCAGCTTGAAACCCCACGAAAACCAAGATATCGCCGATTCTGCATATCATACGCACTGTGGAGTGCTGAAAACACCAGATATCGTGTTTCTCGCATTAAATAGCTCGAAAAGTGCGATCTCGATGATTCTGCATACTTCTAACAGAAGTCTCACCATGATTATCGCAGAAAATGCATATCTCTGCTAGAAACTCCACGAAAACCAAGATATCTCCTGTTCTGCATATGCAACGAACTGTGGAGTGGTGAAAACCCCAGAAAATGTGTTTCTCGCATTAAATAGCTCGAAAAGTACGATCTCGATGACTCTGCATACTTCGGACAGAAGTCTCACCAAGATTATCGCAGAAAATGCATATCTGAGCTTGAAACCCCACGAAAACCAGGATATCGTCGGTTCTGCATATCATACGCACTGTGGAGTGGTGAAAACACCAGATAACGTGTTTCTCGCATTAAGTAGCTCGAAAAGAGCGATCTCGATGAATCTGCATACTTCGGACAGAAGTCTCACCAAGATTATCGTAAAAAATGCATATCTCAGCTGGAAACACCACGAAAATCAAGATATCGCCGGTTCTGCATAACAAACGCACTGTGGAGTGGTGAAAACACCAGATAACGTTTTGTCGCATTAAATAGCTCGAATAGAGCGATCTCGATGATTCTGCATACTTCGGACAGAAGTCTCACCAAGATTATCGTAAAAAATGCATATCTCAGCTTGAAACCCCACGAAAACCAAGATATCGCTGGTACTGCATAGCGAACGCACTGTGGAGTGGTGAAAACACCAGATAACGTGTTTCTCGCATTAAATAGCTCGAAAAGAGCGATCTCGATGAATCTGCATACTTCGGACAGAAGTCTCACCAAGATTATCGTAAAAAATGCATATCTCAGCTTGAAACCCAACGAAAGCCAAGATATCGCTGGTTCTGCATATCAAACGCACTGTGGAGTGGCAAAAACACCAGACAAGGTTTTTCTCGCATTAACTAGCTCGAAAAGAGCGATCTCGATGTTTCTGCATACTTCGGACAGAAGTCTCACCAAGATTATCGCAGACAATGCATATCTCTGCTAGAAACTCCACGAAAACCAAGATATCTCCTGTTCTGCATATGCAACGAACTGTGGAGTGGTGAAAACCCCAGAAAATGTGTTTCTCGCATTAAATAGCTCGAAAAGTACGATCTCGATGACTCTGCATACTTCGGACAGAAGTCTCACCAAGATTATCGCAGAAAATGCATATCTGAGCTTGAAACCCCACGAAAACCAGGATATCGTCGGTTCTGCATATCATACGCACTGTAGAGTGGTGAAAACACCAGATAACGTGTTTCTCGCATTAAATAGCTCGAAAAGAGCGATCTCGATGAATCTGCATACTTCGGACAGAAGTCTCACCAAGATTATCGTAAAAAATGCATATCTCAGCTGGAAACACCTCGAAAATCAAGATATCGCCGGTTCTGCATAACAAACGCACTGTGGAGTGGTGAAAACACCAGATAACGTTTTGTCGCATTAAATAGCTCGAATAGAGCGATCTCGATGATTCTGCATACTTCGGACAGAAGTCTCACCAAGATTATCGTAAAAAATGCATATCTCAGCTTGAAACCCCACGAAAACCAAGATATCGCTGGTACTGCATAGCGAACGCACTGTGGAGTGGTGAAAACACCAGATAACGTGTTTCTCGCATTAAATAGCTCGAAAAGAGCGATCTCGATGAATCTGCATACTTCGGACAGAAGTCTCACCAAGATTATCGTAAAAAATGCATATCTCAGCTTGAAACCCAACGAAAGCCAAGATATCGCTGGTTCTGCATATCAAACGCACTGTGGAGTGGTGAAAACACCAGACAAGGTTTTTCTCGCATTAACTAGCTCGAAAAGAGCGATCTCGATGTTTCTGCATACTTCGGACAGAAGTCTCACCAAGATTATCGCAGACAATGCATATCTCAGCTTGAAACCCCACGAAAACCAAGATATCGCCGGTTCTGCATATCATACGCACTGTGGAGTGCTGAAAACACCAGATATCGTGTTTCTCGCATTAAATAGCTCGAAAAGAGCGGTCGCGATGATTCTGCACACTTCGGACAGAAGTCTCACCAAGATTATCGCAGACAATGCATGTCTCAGCTTGAAACCCCACGAAAACCAAGATATCGCTGGTTCTGCATTTCATACGCACTGTAGAGTGCTGAAAACACCACATATCGTGTTTCTCGCATTAAATAGCTCGAAAAGTGCGATCTCGATGATTCTGCATACTTCGGACAGAAGACTCACCAAGATTATCGTAGAAAATGCATATCTCAGCAGGAAAAACCACGAAAATCAAGATATCGCCGGTTCTGCATATCAAACGCGCTGTGGAGTGGTGAAAACACCAGATAACGTGTTTCTCGCATTAACTAGCTCGAAATGAGCGATCTCGAAGATTCTGCTTACTTCTGACAGAAGACTCACCAAGATTATCGTAGAAAATGCATATCTCAGCTTGATACCCTACGACAGCCAAGATGTCGCCGGTTCTGCATATCAAACGCGCTGTGGAGTGGTGAAAACACCAGATAACGTGTTTCTCGCATTAACTAGCTCGAAATGAGCGATCTCGAAGATTCTGCTTACTTCTGACAGAAGACTCACCAAGATTATCGTAGAAAATGCATATCTCAGCTTGATACCCTACGACCGCCAAGATGTCGCCGGTTCTGCATATCGTACGCACTGTGGAGTGCTGAAAACACCAGATATCGTGTTTCTCGCATTAAATAGCTCGAAAAGTGCGATCTCGATGATTCTGCATACTTCGGACAAAAGTCTCACCATGATTATCGTAAAAAATGCATATCTCAGCTTGAAACCCCACGAACACCAAGATATCGCTGGTTCTGCAAATCCAATGAACTGTGGTGTGGTGAAAACCCCAGAAAACGTGTTTCTCGCATTAAATAGCTCGAAAAGAGCGATCTCGATGATTCTGCACACTTCGGACAAAAGTCTCACCATGATTATCGTAAAAAATGCATATCTCAGCTTGAAACCCCACGAAAACCAAGATATCGCTGGTTCTGCATATCCAACGAACTGTGGTGTGGTGAAAACCCCAGAAAACGTATTTCTCGCATTAAATAGCTCGAAAAGTGCGATCTCGATGATTCTGCATCCTTCGGACAGAAGTCTCACCATGATTATCGTAAAAAATGCATATCTCAGCTTGAAACCCCACGAAAACCAACATATCGCTGGTTCTGCATATCAAACGCACTGTGGAGTGGTGAAAACACCAGATAACGTGTTTCCGCATTAAATAGGTCGAAAAGAGCGATCTCGATGTTTCTGCATACTTCGGACAGAGGTCTCACCAAGATTATCTCAGAAAATGCATATCTCTGCTAGAAAACCCACGAAAACCAAGATATCTCCTGTTCTGCATATCCAACGAACTGTGCAGTGGTGAAAACCCCAGAAACCGTGTTTCTCGCATAAAAAAGCTCGAAATGTACGATCTCGAAGATTCTGCATACTTCTAACAGAAGTCTCAACATGATTATCGCAGATAATGCATATCTCTGCTAGAAACCCCACGAAAACCAAGATATCTCCTGTTCTGCATATGCAACGAACTGTGGAGTGGTGAAAACACCACATAACGTGTTTCTCGCATTAACTAGCTCGAAATGAGCGATCTCGATGATTCTGCATACTTCTGACAGAAGACTCCCCAAAATTATCGCTGAAAATGCATATCTCAGCAGGAAAAACCACGAAAATCAAGATATCGCCGGTTCTGCATATCAAACGCGCTGTGGAGTGGTGAAAACACCAGATAACGTGTTTCTCGCATTAACTAGCTCGAAATGAGCGATCTCGAAGATTCTGCATACTTCTGACAGAAGACTCACCAAGATTATCGCTGAAAATGCATATCTCAGCTGGAAAAACCACGAAAATTAAGATATCTCCTGTTCTGCATATCCTACGAACTGTGGAGTGGTGAAAACCCCAGAAAACGTGTTTCTCGCATTTAATAGCTCGAAAAGAGCGATCCCGATGATTCTGCATACTTCGGACAGAAGTCTCACCAAGATTATCGCAGAAAATGCATATCTGAGCTTGAAGCCCCACGAAAACCAAGAACTCGTCCGTTCTGCATATCATACGCACTGTTGAGTGGTAAAAACGCCAGATAACGAGTTTCTCGCATTAACTAGCTCGAAAAGAGCGATCTAGATGATTCAGCATACTTCGGACAGAAGTCTCACCAAGATTATCCTAGAAAATGCATATCTCAGCTTGAAACCCCACGAAAACCAAGATATCGATGGTACTGCATATCAAACGCTCTGTGGAGTGGTGAAAACACCAGACAACGTGTTTCTCGCATTAAATAGATCGAAATGTGCGATCTCGATGATTCTGCATACTTCTAACAGAAGTCTCACCATGATTATCGCAGAAAATGCATATCTCTGCTAGAAACTCCACGGAAACCAAGATATCTCCTGTTCTGCATATCCAACGAACTGCGGAGTGGTGAAAACCCCAGAAAACGTGTCTCTCGCATTAAATAGTTCGAAAAGAGCGATCCTGATGATTCTGCATACTTCTGACAGAAGTCTCACCAAGATTATCGTAGAAAATGCATATCTCAGCTTGATACCCTACGACAGCCAAGATGTCGCCGGTCCTGCATATCAAACGCACGGTGTAGTGGTGAAAACACCAGATAACGTGTTTCTCGCATTAAATAGCTCGAAAAGAGCGATCTAGATGATTCAGCATACTTCGGACAGAAGTCTCACCAAGATTATCCTAGAAAATGCATATCACAGCTTGAAACCCCACGAAAACCAAGATATCGATGGTACTGCATATCAAACGCTCTGTGGAGTGGTGGAAACACCAGATAACGTGTTTCTCGCATTAAATAGCTCGAAAAGAGCGATCTCGATGATTCTGCATACTTCGGACAGAAGTCTCACCAAGATTATCGAAAAAAATGCATATCACAGCTGGAAACCCCACGAAAACTGAGATATCGCTGGTTCTGCATATCAATCGCACTGTGGAGTGCTGAAAACAACAGATAACGATTTGTCGCATTAAATAGTTCGAATAGAGCGGTCGCGATGATTCTGCACACTTCGGACAGAAGTCTCACCAAGATTATCGCAGACAATGCATATCTCAGCTTGAAACCCCACGAAAACCAAGATATCGCCGGTTCTGCATATCATACGCACTGTGGAGTGCTGAAAACACCAGATATCGTGTTTCTCGCATTAAATAGCTCGAAAAGTGCGATCTCGATGATTCTGCATACTTCGGACAAAAGTCTCACCATGATTATCGTAGAAAATGCATATCTCAGCTTGATACCCTACGACAGCCAAGATGTCGCCGGTTCTGCATATCGTACGCACTGTGGAGTGCTGAAAACACCAGATATCGTGTTTCTCGCATTAAATAGTTCGAAATGTACGATCTCGAAGGTTCTGCATACTTCTAACAGAAGTCTCAACATGATTATCGCAGATAATGCATATCTCTGCTAGAAACCCCACGAAAACCAAGATATCTCCTGTTCTGCATATACAACGAACTGTGGAGTGGTGAAAACACCAGATAACGTGTTTCTCGCATTAACTAGCTCGAAATGAGCTATCTCGATGATTCTGCATACTTCTGACAGAAGACTCCCCAAGATTATCGCTGAAAATGCATATCTCAGCAGGAAAAACCACGAAAATTAAGATATCTCCTGTTCTGCATATCCTACGAACTGTGGAGTGGTGAAAACCCCAGAAAACGTGTTTCTCGCATTTAATAGCTCGAAAAGAGCGATCCCGATGATTCTGCATACTTCGGACAGAAGTCTCACCAAGATTATCGCAGACAATGCATATCTCAGCTTGAAACCCCACGAAAACCAAGATATCGCCGGTTCTGCATATCGTACGCACTGTGGAGTGCTGAAAACACCAGATATCGTGTTTCTCGCATTAAATAGCTCGAAAAGTGCGATCTCGATGATTCTGCATAATTCGGACAAAAGTCTCACCATGATTATCGTAAAAAATGCATATCTCAGCTTGAAACCCCACGAAAACCAAGATATCGCTGGTTCTGCATATCCAACGAACTGTGGTGTGGTGAAAACCCCAGAAAACGTATTTCTCGCATTAAATAGCTCGAAAAGAGCGATCTCGATGATTCTGCACACTTCGGACAGAAGTCTCACCAAGATTATCGCAGACAATGCATATCTCAGCTTGAAACCCCACGAAAACCAAGATATCGCCGGTTCTGCATATCATACGCACTGTGGATTGCTGAAAACACCAGATATCGTGTTTCTCGCATTAAATAGCTCGAAAAGTGCGATCTCGATGATTCTGCATCCTTCGGACAGAAGTCTCACCTTGATTATCGTAAAAAATGCATATCTCAGCTTGAAACCCCACGAAAACCAACATATCGCTGGTTCTGCATATCAAACGCACTGTGGAGTGGTGAAAACACCAGATACCGTGTTTCCGCATTAAATAGGTCGAAAAGAGCGATCTCGATGTTTCTGCATACTTCGGACAGAGGTCTCACCAAGATTATCTCAGAAAATGCATATCTCTGCTAGAAAACCCACGAAAACCAAGATATCTCCTGTTCTGCATATCCAACGAACTGTGCAGTGGTGAAAACCCCAGAAACCGTGTTTCTCGCATAAAATAGCTCGAAATGTACGATCTCGAAGATTCTGCATACTTCTAACAGAAGTCTCAACATGATTATCGCAGATAATGCATATCTCTGCTAGAAACCCCACGAAAACCAAGATATCTCCTGTTCTGCATATACAACGAACTGTGGAGTGGTGAAAACACCACATAACGTGTTTCTCGCATTAACTAGCTCGAAATGAGCGATCTCGATGATTCTGCATACTTCTGACAGAAGACTCCCCAAAATTATCGCTGAAAATGCATATCTCAGCAGGAAAAACCACGAAAATCAAGATATCGCCGGTTCTGCATATCAAACGCGCTGTGGAGTGGTGAAAACACCAGATAACGTGTTTCTCGCATTAACTAGCTCGAAATGAGCGATCTCGAAGATTCTGCATACTTCTGACAGAAGACTCACCAAGATTATCGCTGAAAATGCATATCTCAGCTGGAAAAACCACGAAAATTAAGATATCTCCTGTTCTGCATATCCTACGAACTGTGGAGTGGTGAAAACCCCAGAAAACGTGTTTCTCGCATTTAATAGCTCGAAAAGAGCGATCCCGATGATTCTGCATACTTCGGACAGAAGTCTCACCAAGATTATCGCAGAAAATGCATATCTGAGCTTGAAGCCCCACGAAAACCAAGAACTCGTCCGTTCTGCATATCATACGCACTGTTGAGTGGTAAAAACGCCAGATAACGAGTTTCTCGCATTAACTAGCTCGAAAAGATCGATCTAGATGATTCAGCATACTTCGGACAGAAGTCTCACCAAGATTATCCTAGAAAATGCATATCACAGCTGGAAACCCCACGAAAACTGAGATATCGCTGGTTCTGCATATCAAACGCACTGTGGAGTGCTGAAAACAACAGATAACGTTTTGTCGCATTAAATAGTTCGAATAGAGCGATCTCGAAGATTAAGCATAATTCGGACAGAAGTCTCACCAAGATTAACGTAAAAAATGCATATCTCAGCTTGAAACCCCACGAAAGCCAAGATATCGCTGGTTCTGCATATCAAACGCACTGTGGAGTGTTGAAAACACCAGATAAGGTTTTTCTCGCATTAACTAGCTCGAAAAGTGCGATCTCGATGATTCAGCATACTTCGGACAGAAGTCTCTCCAAGTTTATCGCAGAAAATGCATATCTCAGCTTGAAACCCCTCGAAAACCAAGATATCACCTGTTCTGCATATCCAACGAACTGTGGTGTGGTGAAAACCCCAGGAAACGTGTTTCTCGCATTAAATAGCTCGAAAAGAGCGGTCGCGATGATTCTGCACACTTCGGACAGAAGTCTCACCAAGATTATCGCAGACAATGCATATCTCAGCTTGAAACCCCACGAAAACCAAGATATCGCTGGTTCTGCATATCAATCGCACTGTGGAGTGGTGAAGACACAAGATAACGTGTTTCTCGCATTAAATAGGTCGAAAAGAGCGATCTCGATGTTTCTGCATACTTCGGACAGAGGTCTCACCAAGATTATCGCACAAAATGCATATCTCAGCTTGAAACCCCACGAAAACCCAGATATCGCCGGTTCTGCATATCAAACGCACTGTGGGGTGGTGAAAACACCAGATAAGGTTTTTCTCGCATTAACTAGCTCGAGATGTGCGATCTCGATGATTCAGCATACTTCGGACAGAAGCCTCCCCAAGTTAATCGCAGAAAATGCATATCTCAGCTTGAAACCCCTCGAAAACCAAGATATCACCTGTTCTGCATATCCAACGAACTGTGGTGTGGTGAAAACCCCAGAAAACGTGTTTTTCGCATTAAATAGCTCGAAAAGAGCGATCTCGATGATTCTGCACACTTCGGACAGAAGTCTCACCAAGATTATCGCAGACAATGCATATCTCAGCTTGAAACCCCACGAAAACCAAGATATCGCCGGTTCTGCATATCATAGGCACTGTGGAGTGCTGAAAACACCAGATATCGTGTTTCTCGCATTAAATAGCTCGAAAAGTGCGATCTCGATGATTCTGCATACTTCGGACAAAAGTCTCACCATGATTATCGTAAAAAATGCATATCTCAGCTTGAAACCCCACGAAAACCAAGATATCGCTGGATCTGCATATCCAACGAACTGTGGTGTGGTGAAAACCCCAGAAAATGTGTTTCTCGCATTAAATAGCTCGAAAAGAGCGATCTCGATGATTCTGCACACTTCGGACAGAAGTCTCACCAAGATTATCGCAGACAATGCATATCTCAGCTTGAAACCCCACGAAAACCAAGATATCGCTGGTTCTGCATATCAAACGCACTGTGGACTGGTGAAAACACCAGATAACGTGTTTCTCGCATTAAATAGGTCGAAAAGAGCGATCTCGATGTTTCTGCATACTTCGGACAGAGGTCTCACCAAGATTATCTCAGAAAATGCATATCTCAGCTTGAAACCCCACGAAAACCCAGATATCGCCGGTTCTGCATATCAAACCAACTGTGGAGTGGTGAAAACACCAGACAACGTGTTTCTCGCATTAAATAGTTCGAAATGTGCGATCTCGATGATTCTGCATACTTCTAACAGAAGTCTCACCATGATTATCGCAGAAAATGCATATCTCTGCTAGAAAACCCACGAAAACCAAGATATCTCCTGTTCTGCATATCCAACGAACTGTGCAGTGGTGAAAACCCCAGAAAACGTGTTTCTCGCATAAAATAGCTCGAAATGTACGATCTCGAAGATTCTGCATACTTCTAACAGAAGTCTCAACATGATTATCGCTGAAAATGCATATCTCAGCAGGAAAAACCACGAAAATCAAGATATCGCCGGTTCTGCATATCAAACGCGCTGTGGAGTGGTGAAAACACCAGATAACGTGTTTCTCGCATTAACTAGCTCGAAATGAGCGATCTCGAAGGTTCTGCATACTTCTGACAGAAGACTCACCAAGATTATCGTAGAAAATGCATATCTCAGCTTGATACCCTACGACAGCCAAGATGTCGCCGGTTCTGCATATCGTACGCACTGTGGAGTGCTGAAAACACCAGATATCGTGTTTCTCGCATTAAATAGCTCGAAAACTGCGATCTCGATGATTCTGCATACTTCGGACAAAAGTCTCACCATGATTATCGTAAAAAATGCATATCTCAGCTTGAAACCCCACGAAAACCAAGATATCGCTGGTTCTGCATATCCAACGAACTGTGGTGTGGTGAAAACCCCAGAAAACGTGTTTCTCGCATTAAATAGCTCGAAAAGAGCGATCTCGATGATTCTGCACACTTCGGACAGAAGTCTCACCAAGATTATCGCAGACAATGCATATCTCAGCTTGAAACCCCACGAAAACCAAGATATCGCCGGTTCTGCATATCGTACGCACTGTGGAGTGCTGAAAACACCAGATATCGTGTTTCTCGCATTAAATAGCTCGAAAAGTGCGATCTCGATGATTCTGCATACTTCGGACAAAAGTCTCACCATGATTATCGTAAAAAATGCATATCTCAGCTTGAAACCCCACGAAAACCAAGATATCGCTGGTTCTGCATATCCAACGAACTGTGGTGTGGTGAAAACCCCAGAAAACGTGTTTCTCGCATTAAATAGCTCGAAAAGAGCGATCTCGATGATTCTGCACACTTCAGACAGAAGTCTCACCAAGATTATCGCAGACAATGCATATCTCAGCTTGAAACCCCACGAAAACCAAGATATCGCCGGTTCTGCATATCGTACGCACTGTGGAGTGCTGAAAACACCAGATATCGTGTTTCTCGCATTAAATAGCTCGAAAAGTGCGATCTCGATGATTCTGCATACTTCG
This sequence comes from Anthophora plumipes, assembly GCA_951804975.1. NCBI lineage: Eukaryota > Metazoa > Arthropoda > Insecta > Hymenoptera > Apidae > Anthophora > Anthophora plumipes. The sequence continues at coordinate 101,547 of CATORF010000697.1, forward strand.
GACAGAAGTCTCACCATGATTATCGTAAAAAACGCATATCTCAGCTTGAAACCCCACGAAAACCAAGATATCGCTGGTTCTGCACATCAAACGCACTGTGGACTGGTGAAAACACCAGATAACGTGTTTCTCGCATTAAATAGGTCGAAAAGAGCGATCTCGATGTTTCTGCATACTTCGGACAGAGGTCTCACCAAGATTATCTCAGAAAATGCATATCTCAGCTTGAAACCCCACGAAAACTCAGATATCGCCGGTTCTGCATATCAAACCAACTGTGCAGTGGTGAAAACCCCAGAAAACGTGTTTCTCGCATAAAATAGCTCGAAATGTACGATCTCGAAGGTTCTGCATACTTCTAACAGAAGTCTCAACATGATTATCGCAGATAATGCATATCTCTGCTAGAAACCCCACGAAAACCAAGATATCTCCTGTTCTGCATATACAACGAACTGTGGAGTGGTGAAAACACCTGATAACGTGTTTCTCGCATTAACTAGCTCGAAATGAGCGATCTCTTTGATTCTGCATACTTCTGACAGATGACTCCCCAAGATTATCGCTGAAAATTCATATCTCAGCAGGAAAAACCACGAAAATCAAGATATAGCCGGTTCTGCATATCAAACGCGCTGTGGAGTGGTGAAAACACCAGATAACGTGTTTCTCGCATTAACTAGCTCGAAATGAGCGATCTCGAAGATTCTGCTTACTTCTGACAGAAGACTCACCACGATTATCGTAGAAAATGCATATCTCAGCTTGAAACCCCACGAAAACCAAGATATCGCCGGTTCTGCATATCGTACGCACTGTGGAGTGCTGAAAACACCAGATATCGTGTTTCTCGCATTAAATAGCTCGAAAAGTGCGATCTCGATGATTCTGCATACTTCGGACAGAAGTCTCACCATGATTATCGTAAAAAATGCATATCTCAGCTTGAAACCCCACGAAAACCAAGATATCGCTGGTTCTGCACATCAAACGCACTGTGGACTGGTGAAAACACCAGACAACGTGTTTCTCGCATTAAATAGTTCGAAATGTGCGATCTCGATGATTCTGCATACTTCTAACAGAAGTCTCACCATGATTATCGCAGAAAATGCATATCTCTGCTAGAAAACCCACGAAAACCAAGATATCTCCTGTTCTGCATATCCAACGAACTGTGCAGTGGTGAAAACCCCAGAAAACGTGTTTCTCGCATAAAATAGCTCGAAATGTACGATCTCGAAGGTTCTGCATACTTCTAACAGAAGTCTCAACATGATTATCGCAGATAATGCATATCTCTGCTAGAAACCCCACGAAAACCAAGATATCTCCTGTTCTGCATATACAACGAACTGTGGAGTGGTGAAAACACCTGATAACGTGTTTCTCGCATTAACTAGCTCGAAATGAGCGATCTCTTTGATTCTGCATACGTCTGACAGATGACTCCCCAAGATTATCGCTGAAAATTCATATCTCAGCAGGAAAAACCACGAAAATCAAGATATAGCCGGTTCTGCATATCAAACGCGCTGTGGAGTGGTGAAAACACCAGATAACGTGTTTCTCGCATTAACTAGCTCGAAATGAGCGATCTCGAAGATTCTGCTTACTTCTGACAGAAGACACACCACGATTATCGTAGAAAATGCATATCTCGGCTTGATACCCTACGACAGCCATGATGTCGCCGGTTCTGCATATCAAGCGCACTGTGGAGTGGTGAAAACACCAGATAACGTGTTTCTCGCATTAACTAGCTCGAAATGAGCGATCTCGAAGATTCTGCATACTTCTGACAGAAGACTCACCAAGATTATCGCTGAAAATGCATATCTCAGCTGGAAAAACCACGAAAATTAAGATATCTCCTGTTCTGCATATCCTACGAACTGTGGAGTGGTGAAAACCCCAGAAAACGTGTTTCTCGCATTTAATAGCTCGAAAAGAGCGATCCCGATGATTCTGCATACTTCGGACAGAAGTCTCACCAAGATTATCGCAGACAATGCATATCTCAGCTTGAAACCCCACGAAAACCAAGATATCGCCGGTTCTGCATATCGTACGCACTGTGGAGTGCTGAAAACACCAGATATCGTGTTTCTCGCATTAAATAGACCGAAAAGTGCGATCTCGATGATTCTGCATACTTCGGACAGAAGTCTCACCATGATTATCGTAAAAAATGCATATCTCAGCTTGAACCCCCAAGAAAACCAAGATATCGCTGGTTCTGCATATCGAACGCACTGTGGACTGTTGAAAACACCAGATAACGTGTTTCTCGCATTAAATAGGTCGAAAAGAGCGATCTCGATGTTTCTGCATACTTCGGACAGAGGTCTCACCAAGATTATCTCAGAAAATGCATATCTCAGCTTGAAACCCCACGAAAACCCAGATATCGCCGGTTCTGCATATCAAACCAACTGTGGAGTGGTGAAAACACCAGACAACGTGTTTCTCGCATTAAATAGTTCGAAATGTGCGATCTCGATGATTCTGCATACTTCTAACAGAAGTCTCACCATGATTATCGCAGAAAATGCATATCTCTGCTAGAAACCCCACGAAAACCAAGATATCTCCTGTTCTGCATATACAACGAACTGTGGAGTGGTGAAAACACCAGATAACGTGTTTCTCGCATTAACTAGCTCGAAATGAGCGATCTCTTTGATTCTGCATACTTCTGACAGAAGACTCCCCAAGATTATCGCTGAAAATGCATATCTGAGCAGGAAAAACCACGAAAATCAAGATATCGCCGGTTCTGCATATCAAACGCGCTGTGGAGTGGTGAAAACACCAGATAACGTGTTTCTCGCATTAACTAGCTCGAAATGTGCGATCTCGAAGATTCTGCTTACTTCTGACAGAAGACTCACCAAGATTATCCTTGAAAATGCATATCTCAGCTTGAAACCCCACGAAAACCAAGATATCGATGGTACTGCATATCAAACGCTCTATGGAGTGGTGAAAACACCAGACAACGTGTTTCTCGCATTAAATAGATCGAAATGTGCGATCTCGATGATTCTGCATACTTCTAACAGAAGTCTCACCATGATTATCGCTGAAAATGCATATCTCAGCTGGAAAAACCACGAAAATTAAGATATCTCCTGTTCTGCATATCCTACGAACTGTGGAGTGGTGAAAACCCCAGAAAACGTGTTTCTCGCATTTAATAGCTCGAAAAGAGCGATCCCGATGGTTCTGCATACTTCGGACAGAAGTCTCACCAAGATTATCGCAGACAATGCATATCTCAGCTTGAAACCCCACGAAAACCAAGATATCGCCGGTTCTGCATATCGTACGCACTGTGGAGTGCTGAAAACACCAGATATCGTGTTTCTCGCATTAAATAGCCCGAAAAGTGCGATCTCGATGATTCTGCATACTTCGGACAAAAGTCTCACCATGATTATCGTAAAAAATGCATATCTCAGCTTGAAACCCCACGAAAACCAAGATATCGCTGGTTCTGCATATCCAACGAACTGTGGTGTGGTGAAAACCCCAGAAAACGTGTTTCTCGCATTAAATAGCTCGAAAAGAGCGATCTCGATGATTCTGCACACTTCGGACAGAAGTCTCACCAAGATTATCGCAGACAATGCATATCTCAGCTTGAAACCCCACGAAAACCAAGATATCGCCGGTTCTGCATATCGTACGCACTGTGGAGTGCTGAAAACACCAGATATCGTGTTTCTCGCATTAAATAGCTCGAAAAGTGCGATCTCGATGATTCTGCATACTTCGGACAGAAGTCTCACCATGATTATCGTAAAAAATGCATATCTCAGCTTGAACCCCCAAGAAAACCAAGATATCGCTGGTTCTGCATATCGAACGCACTGTGGACTGTTGAAAACACCAGATAACGTGTTTCTCGCATTAAATAGGTCGAAAAGAGCGATCTCGATGATTCAGCATACTTCGGACAGAAGTCTCACCAAGATTATCCTAGAAAATGCATATCACAGCTTGAAACCCCACGAAAACCAAGATATCGATGGTACTGCATATCAAACGCTCTGTGGAGTGGTGGAAACACCAGATAACGTGTTTCTCGCATTAAATAGCTCGAAAAGAGCGATCTCGATGATTCTGCATACTTCGAACAGAAGTCTCACCAAGATTATCGAAAAAAATGCATATCACAGCTGGAAACCCCACGAAAACTGAGATATCGCTGGTTCTGCATATCAAACGCACTGTGGAGTGCTGAAAACAACAGATAACGTTTTGTCGCATTAAATAGTTCGAATAGAGCGATCTCGAAGATTAAGCATAATTCGGACAGAAGTCTCACCAAGATTAACGTAAAAAATGCATATCTCAGCTTGAAACCCCACGAAAACCAAGATATCGCCGGTTCTGCATATCGTACGCACTGTGGAGTGCTGAAAACACCAGATATCGTGTTTCTCGCATTAAATAGCTCGAAAAGTGCGATCTCGATGATTCTGCATACTTCGGACAGAAGTCTCACCATGATTATCGTAAAAAACGCATATCTCAGCTTGAAACCCCACGAAAACCAAGATATCGCTGGTTCTGCACATCAAACGCACTGTGGACTGGTGAAAACACCAGATAACGTGTTTCTCGCATTAAATAGGTCGAAAAGAGCGATCTCGATGTTTCTGCATACTTCGGACAGAGGTCTCACCAAGATTATCTCAGAAAATGCATATCTCAGCTTGAAACCCCACGAAAACTCAGATATCGCCGGTTCTGCATATCAAACCAACTGTGCAGTGGTGAAAACCCCAGAAAACGTGTTTCTCGCATAAAATAGCTCGAAATGTACGATCTCGAAGGTTCTGCATACTTCTAACAGAAGTCTCAACATGATTATCGCAGATAATGCATATCTCTGCTAGAAACCCCACGAAAACCAAGATATCTCCTGTTCTGCATATACAACGAACTGTGGAGTGGTGAAAACACCTGATAACGTGTTTCTCGCATTAACTAGCTCGAAATGAGCGATCTCTTTGATTCTGCATACTTCTGACAGATGACTCCCCAAGATTATCGCTGAAAATTCATATCTCAGCAGGAAAAACCACGAAAATCAAGATATAGCCGGTTCTGCATATCAAACGCGCTGTGGAGTGGTGAAAACACCAGATAACGTGTTTCTCGCATTAACTAGCTCGAAATGAGCGATCTCGAAGATTCTGCTTACTTCTGACAGAAGACTCACCACGATTATCGTAGAAAATGCATATCTCAGCTTGAAACCCCACGAAAACCAAGATATCGCCGGTTCTGCATATCGTACGCACTGTGGAGTGCTGAAAACACCAGATATCGTGTTTCTCGCATTAAATAGCTCGAAAAGTGCGATCTCGATGATTCTGCATACTTCGGACAGAAGTCTCACCATGATTATCGTAAAAAATGCATATCTCAGCTTGAAACCCCACGAAAACCAAGATATCGCTGGTTCTGCACATCAAACGCACTGTGGACTGGTGAAAACACCAGACAACGTGTTTCTCGCATTAAATAGTTCGAAATGTGCGATCTCGATGATTCTGCATACTTCTAACAGAAGTCTCACCATGATTATCGCAGAAAATGCATATCTCTGCTAGAAAACCCACGAAAACCAAGATATCTCCTGTTCTGCATATCCAACGAACTGTGCAGTGGTGAAAACCCCAGAAAACGTGTTTCTCGCATAAAATAGCTCGAAATGTACGATCTCGAAGGTTCTGCATACTTCTAACAGAAGTCTCAACATGATTATCGCAGATAATGCATATCTCTGCTAGAAACCCCACGAAAACCAAGATATCTCCTGTTCTGCATATACAACGAACTGTGGAGTGGTGAAAACACCTGATAACGTGTTTCTCGCATTAACTAGCTCGAAATGAGCGATCTCTTTGATTCTGCATACGTCTGACAGATGACTCCCCAAGATTATCGCTGAAAATTCATATCTCAGCAGGAAAAACCACGAAAATCAAGATATAGCCGGTTCTGCATATCAAACGCGCTGTGGAGTGGTGAAAACACCAGATAACGTGTTTCTCGCATTAACTAGCTCGAAATGAGCGATCTCGAAGATTCTGCTTACTTCTGACAGAAGACACACCACGATTATCGTAGAAAATGCATATCTCGGCTTGATACCCTACGACAGCCATGATGTCGCCGGTTCTGCATATCAAGCGCACTGTGGAGTGGTGAAAACACCAGATAACGTGTTTCTCGCATTAACTAGCTCGAAATGAGCGATCTCGAAGATTCTGCATACTTCTGACAGAAGACTCACCAAGATTATCGCTGAAAATGCATATCTCAGCTGGAAAAACCACGAAAATTAAGATATCTCCTGTTCTGCATATCCTACGAACTGTGGAGTGGTGAAAACCCCAGAAAACGTGTTTCTCGCATTTAATAGCTCGAAAAGAGCGATCCCGATGATTCTGCATACTTCGGACAGAAGTCTCACCAAGATTATCGCAGACAATGCATATCTCAGCTTGAAACCCCACGAAAACCAAGATATCGCCGGTTCTGCATATCGTACGCACTGTGGAGTGCTGAAAACACCAGATATCGTGTTTCTCGCATTAAATAGACCGAAAAGTGCGATCTCGATGATTCTGCATACTTCGGACAGAAGTCTCACCATGATTATCGTAAAAAATGCATATCTCAGCTTGAACCCCCAAGAAAACCAAGATATCGCTGGTTCTGCATATCGAACGCACTGTGGACTGTTGAAAACACCAGATAACGTGTTTCTCGCATTAAATAGGTCGAAAAGAGCGATCTCGATGTTTCTGCATACTTCGGACAGAGGTCTCACCAAGATTATCTCAGAAAATGCATATCTCAGCTTGAAACCCCACGAAAACCCAGATATCGCCGGTTCTGCATATCAAACCAACTGTGGAGTGGTGAAAACACCAGACAACGTGTTTCTCGCATTAAATAGTTCGAAATGTGCGATCTCGATGATTCTGCATACTTCTAACAGAAGTCTCACCATGATTATCGCAGAAAATGCATATCTCTGCTAGAAACCCCACGAAAACCAAGATATCTCCTGTTCTGCATATACAACGAACTGTGGAGTGGTGAAAACACCAGATAACGTGTTTCTCGCATTAACTAGCTCGAAATGAGCGATCTCTTTGATTCTGCATACTTCTGACAGAAGACTCCCCAAGATTATCGCTGAAAATGCATATCTGAGCAGGAAAAACCACGAAAATCAAGATATCGCCGGTTCTGCATATCAAACGCGCTGTGGAGTGGTGAAAACACCAGATAACGTGTTTCTCGCATTAACTAGCTCGAAATGTGCGATCTCGAAGATTCTGCTTACTTCTGACAGAAGACTCACCAAGATTATCCTAGAAAATGCATATCTCAGCTTGAAACCCCACGAAAACCAAGATATCGATGGTACTGCATATCAAACGCTCTATGGAGTGGTGAAAACACCAGACAACGTGTTTCTCGCATTAAATAGATCGAAATGTGCGATCTCGATGATTCTGCATACTTCTAACAGAAGTCTCACCATGATTATCGCTGAAAATGCATATCTCAGCTGGAAAAACCACGAAAATTAAGATATCTCCTGTTCTGCATATCCTACGAACTGTGGAGTGGTGAAAACCCCAGAAAACGTGTTTCTCGCATTTAATAGCTCGAAAAGAGCGATCCCGATGGTTCTGCATACTTCGGACAGAAGTCTCACCAAGATTATCGCAGACAATGCATATCTCAGCTTGAAACCCCACGAAAACCAAGATATCGCCGGTTCTGCATATCGTACGCACTGTGGAGTGCTGAAAACACCAGATATCGTGTTTCTCGCATTAAATAGCCCGAAAAGTGCGATCTCGATGATTCTGCATACTTCGGACAAAAGTCTCACCATGATTATCGTAAAAAATGCATATCTCAGCTTGAAACCCCACGAAAACCAAGATATCGCTGGTTCTGCATATCCAACGAACTGTGGTGTGGTGAAAACCCCAGAAAACGTGTTTCTCGCATTAAATAGCTCGAAAAGAGCGATCTCGATGATTCTGCACACTTCGGACAGAAGTCTCACCAAGATTATCGCAGACAATGCATATCTCAGCTTGAAACCCCACGAAAACCAAGATATCGCCGGTTCTGCATATCGTACGCACTGTGGAGTGCTGAAAACACCAGATATCGTGTTTCTCGCATTAAATAGCTCGAAAAGTGCGATCTCGATGATTCTGCATACTTCGGACAGAAGTCTCACCATGATTATCGTAAAAAATGCATATCTCAGCTTGAACCCCCAAGAAAACCAAGATATCGCTGGTTCTGCATATCGAACGCACTGTGGACTGTTGAAAACACCAGATAACGTGTTTCTCGCATTAAATAGGTCGAAAAGAGCGATCTCGATGATTCAGCATACTTCGGACAGAAGTCTCACCAAGATTATCCTAGAAAATGCATATCACAGCTTGAAACCCCACGAAAACCAAGATATCGATGGTACTGCATATCAAACGCTCTGTGGAGTGGTGGAAACACCAGATAACGTGTTTCTCGCATTAAATAGCTCGAAAAGAGCGATCTCGATGATTCTGCATACTTCGAACAGAAGTCTCACCAAGATTATCGAAAAAAATGCATATCACAGCTGGAAACCCCACGAAAACTGAGATATCGCTGGTTCTGCATATCAAACGCACTGTGGAGTGCTGAAAACAACAGATAACGTTTTGTCGCATTAAATAGTTCGAATAGAGCGATCTCGAAGATTAAGCATAATTCGGACAGAAGTCTCACCAAGATTAACGTAAAAAATGCATATCTCAGCTTGAAACCCCACGAAAGCCAAGATATCGCTGGTTCTGCATATCAAACGCACTGTGGAGTGTTGAAAACACCAGATAAGGTTTTTCTCGCATTAACTAGCTCGAAAAGTGCGATCTCGATGATTCAGCATACTTCGGACAGAAGTCTCTCCAAGTTTATCGCAGAAAATGCATATCTCAGCTTGAAACCCCTCGAAAACCAAGATATCACCTGTTCTGCATATCCAACGAACTGTGGTGTGGTGAAAACCCCAGGAAACGTGTTTCTCGCATTAAATAGCTCGAAAAGAGCGGTCGCGATGATTCTGCACACTTCGGACAGAAGTCTCACCAAGATTATCGCAGACAATGCATATCTCAGCTTGAAACCCCACGAAAACCAAGATATCGCTGGTTCTGCATATCAATCGCACTGTGGAGTGGTGAAGACACAAGATAACGTGTTTCTCGCATTAAATAGGTCGAAAAGAGCGATCTCGATGTTTCTGCATACTTCGGACAGAGGTCTCACCAAGATTATCTCAGAAAATGCATATCTCAGCTTGAAACCCCACGAAAACCCAGATATCGCCGGTTCTGCATATCAAACCAACTGTGGAGTGGTGAAAACACCAGACAACGTGTTTCTCGCATTAAATAGTTCGAAATGTGCGATCTCGATGATTCTGCATACTTCTAACAGAAGTCTCACCATGATTATCGCAGAAAATGCATATCTCTGCTAGAAAACCCACGAAAACCAAGATATCTCCTGTTCTGCATATCCAACGAACTGTGCAGTGGTGAAAACCCCAGAAAGCGTGTTTCTCGCATAAAATAGCTCGAAATGTACGATCTCGAAGATTCTGCATACTTCTAACAGAAGTCTCAACATGATTATCGCAGATAATGCATATCTCTGCTAGAAACCCCACGAAAACCAAGATATCTCCTGTTCTGCATATACAACGAACTGTGGAGTGGTGAAAACACCAGATAACGTGTTTCTCGCATTAACTAGCTCGAAATGAGCGATCTCTTTGATTCTGCATACTTCTGACAGAAGACTCCCCAAGATTATCGCTGAAAATGCATATCTGAGCAGGAAAAACCACGAAAATCAAGATATCGCCGGTTCTGCATATCAAACGCGCTGTGGAGTGGTGAAAACACCAGATAACGTGTTTCTCGCATTAACTAGCTCGAAATGTGCGATCTCGAAGATTCTGCTTACTTCTGACAGAAGACTCACCAAGATTATCCTAGAAAATGCATATCTCAGCTTGAAACCCCACGAAAACCAAGATATCGATGGTACTGCATATCAAACGCTCTATGGAGTGGTGAAAACACCAGACAACGTGTTTCTCGCATTAAATAGATCGAAATGTGCGATCTCGATGATTCTGCATACTTCTAACAGAAGTCTCACCATGATTATCGCAGAAAATGCATATCTCTGCTAGAAACTCCACGAAAACCAAGATATCTCCTGTTCTGCATATCCAACGAACTGCGGAGTGGTGAAAACCCCAGAAAACGTGTTTCTCGCATTAAATAGCTCGAAAAGAGCGATCTAGATGATTCAGCATACTTCGGACAGAAGTCTCACCAAGATTATCCTAGAAAATGCATATCACAGCTTGAAACCCCACGAAAACCAAGATATCGATGGTACTGCATATCAAACGCTCTGTGGAGTGGTGGAAACACCAGATAACGTGTTTCTCGCATTAAATAGCTCGAAAAGAGCGATCTCGATGATTCTGCATACTTCGGACAGAAGTCTCACCAAGATTATCGAAAAAAATGCATATCACAGCTGGAAACCCCACGAAAACTGAGATATCGCTGGTTCTGCATATCAAACGCACTGTGGAGTGCTGAAAACAACAGATAACGTTTTGTCGCATTAAATAGTTCGAATAGAGCGATCTCGAAGATTAAGCATAATTCGGACAGAAGTCTCACCAAGATTAACGTAAAAAATGCATATCTCAGCTTGAAACCCCACGAAAGCCAAGATATCGCTGGTTCTGCATATCAAACGCACTGTGGAGTGTTGAAAACACCAGATAAGGTTTTTCTCGCATTAACTAGCTCGAAAAGTGCGATCTCGATGATTCAGCATACTTCGGACAGAAGTCTCTCCAAGTTTATCGCAGAAAATGCATATCTCAGCTTGAAACCCCTCGAAAACCAAGATATCACCTGTTCTGCATATCCAACGAACTGTGGTGTGGTGAAAACCCCAGGAAACGTGTTTCTCGCATTAAATAGCTCGAAAAGAGCGGTCGCGATGATTCTGCACACTTCGGACAGAAGTCTCACCAAGATTATCGCAGACAATGCATATCTCAGCTTGAAACCCCACGAAAACCAAGATATCGCTGGTTCTGCATATCAATCGCACTGTGGAGTGGTGAAGACACAAGATAACGTGTTTCTCGCATTAAATAGGTCGAAAAGAGCGATCTCGATGTTTCTGCATACTTCGGACAGAGGTCTCACCAAGATTATCGCACAAAATGCATATCTCAGCTTGAAACCCCACGAAAACCCAGATATCGCCGGTTCTGCATATCAAACGCACTGTGGGGTGGTGAAAACACCAGATAAGGTTTTTCTCGCATTAACTAGCTCGAGATGTGCGATCTCGATGATTCAGCATACTTCGGACAGAAGCCTCCCCAAGTTAATCGCAGAAAATGCATATCTCAGCTTGAAACCCCTCGAAAACCAAGATATCACCTGTTCTGCATATCCAACGAACTGTGGTGTGGTGAAAACCCCAGAAAACGTGTTTTTCGCATTAAATAGCTCGAAAAGAGCGATCTCGATGATTCTGCACACTTCGGACAGAAGTCTCACCAAGATTATCGCAGACAATGCATATCTCAGCTTGAAACCCCACGAAAACCAAGATATCGCCGGTTCTGCATATCATAGGCACTGTGGAGTGCTGAAAACACCAGATATCGTGTTTCTCGCATTAAATAGCTCGAAAAGTGCGATCTCGATGATTCTGCATACTTCGGACAAAAGTCTCACCATGATTATCGTAAAAAATGCATATCTCAGCTTGAAACCCCACGAAAACCAAGATATCGCTGGTTCTGCATATCCAACGAACTGTGGTGTGGTGAAAACCCCAGAAAATGTGTTTCTCGCATTAAATAGCTCGAAAAGAGCGATCTCGATGATTCTGCACACTTCGGACAGAAGTCTCACCAAGATTATCGCAGACAATGCATATCTCAGCTTGAAACCCCACGAAAACCAAGATATCGCTGGTTCTGCATATCAAACGCACTGTGGACTGGTGAAAACACCAGATAACGTGTTTCTCGCATTAAATAGGTCGAAAAGAGCGATCTCGATGTTTCTGCATACTTCGGACAGAGGTCTCACCAAGATTATCTCAGAAAATGCATATCTCAGCTTGAAACCCCACGAAAACCCAGATATCGCCGGTTCTGCATATCAAACCAACTGTGGAGTGGTGAAAACACCAGACAACGTGTTTCTCGCATTAAATAGTTCGAAATCTGCGATCTCGATGATTCTGCATACTTCTAACAGAAGTCTCACCATGATTATCGCAGAAAATGCATATCTCTGCTAGAAAACCCACGAAAACCAAGATATCTCCTGTTCTGCATATCCAACGAACTGTGCAGTGGTGAAAACCCCAGAAAACGTGTTTCTCGCATAAAATAGCTCGAAATGTACGATCTCGAAGATTCTGCATACTTCTAACAGAAGTCTCAACATGATTATCGTTGAAAATGCATATCTCAGCAGGAAAAACCACGAAAACCAAGATATCGCCGGTTCTGCATATCGTACGCACTGTGGAGTGCTGAAAACACCAGATATCGTGTTTCTCGCATTAAATAGCTCGAAAAGTGCGATCTCGATGATTCTGCATACTTCGGACAAAAGTCTCACCATGATTATCGTAAAAAATGCATATCTCAGCTTGAAACCCCACGAAAACCAAGATATCGCTGGTTCTGCATATCCAACGAACTGTGGTGTGGTGAAAACCCCAGAAAACGTGTTTCTCGCATTAAATAGCTCGAAAAGAGCGATCTCGATGATTCTGCACTTCAGACAGAAGTCTCACCAAGATTATCGCAGACAATGCATATCTCAGCTTGAAACCCCACGAAAACCAAGATATCGCCGGTTCTGCATATCGTACGCACTGTGGAGTGCTGAAAACACCAGATATCGTGTTTCTCGCATTAAATAGCTCGAAAAGTGCGATCTCGATGATTCTGCATACTTCGGACAGAAGTCTCACCATGATTATCGTAAAAAATGCATATCTCAGCTTGAAACCCCACGAAAACCAAGATATCTCCTGTTCTGCATATCCAACGAACTGTGCAGTGGTGAAAACCCCAGAAAACGTGTTTCTCGCATAAAATAGCTCGAAATGTACGATCTCGAAGATTCTGCACTTCAGACAGAAGTCTCACCAAGATTATCGCAGACAATGCATATCTCAGCTTGAAACCCCACGAAAACCAAGATATCGCCGGTTCTGCATATCAAACCAACTGTGGAGTGGTGAAAACACCAGACAACGTGTTTCTCGCATTAAATAGTTCGAAATGTGCGATCTCGATGATTCTGCATACTTCTAACAGAAGTCTCACCATGATTATCGCAGAAAATGCATATCTCTGCTAGAAAACCCACGAAAACCAAGATATCTCCTGTTCTGCATATCCAACGAACTGTGCAGTGGTGAAAACCCCAGAAAACGTGTTTCTCGCATAAAATAGCTCGAAATGTACGATCTCGAAGATTCTGCATACTTCTAACAGAAGTCTCAACATGATTATCGCTGAAAATGCATATCTCTGCTAGAAACCCCACGAAAACCAAGATATCTCCTGTTCTGCATATACAACGAACTGTGGAGTGGTGAAAACACCTGATAACGTGTTTCTCGCATTAACTAGCTCGAAATGAGCGATCTCGAAGGTTCTGCATACTTCTAAAAGAAGTCTCAACATGATTATCGCAGATAATGCATATCTCTGCTAGAAACCCCACGAAAACCAAGATATCTCCTGTTCTGCATATACAACGAACTGTGGAGTGGTGAAAACACCTGATAACGTGTTTCTCGCATTAACTAGCTCGAAATGAGCGATCTCTTTGATTCTGCATACTTCTGACAGAAGACTCCCCAAGATTATCGCTGAAAATTCATATCTCAGCAGGAAAAACCACGAAAATCAAGATATAGCCGGTTCTGCATATCAAACGCGCTGTGGAGTGGTGAAAACACCAGATAACGTGTTTCTCGCATTAACTAGCTCGAAATGAGCGATCTCGAAGATTCTGCTTACTTCTGACAGAAGACTCACCACGATTATCGTAGAAAATGCATATCTCAGCTTGATACCCTACGACAGCCATGATGTCGCCGGTTCTGCATATCAAGCGCACTGTGGAGTGGTGAAAACACCAGATAACGTGTTTCTCGCATTAACTAGCTCGAAATGAGCGATCTCGAAGATTCTGCATACTTCTGACAGAAGACTCACCAAGATTATCGCTGAAAATGCATATCTCAGCTGGAAAAACCACGAAAATTAAGATATCTCCTATTCTGCATATCCTACGAACTGTGGAGTGGTGAAAACCCCAGAAAACGTGTTTCTCGCATTTAATAGCTCGAAAAGAGCGATCCCGATGATTCTGCATACTTCGGACAGAAGTCTCACCAAGATTATCGCAGACAATGCATATCTCAGCTTGAAACCCCACGAAAACCAAGATATCGCCGGTTCTGCATATCGTACGCACTGTGGAGTGCTGAAAACACCAGATATCGTGTTTCTCGCATTAAATAGCCCGAAAAGTGCGATCTCGATGATTCTGCATACTTCGGACAAAAGTCTCACCATGATTATCGTAAAAAATGCATATCTCAGCTTGATACCCCACGAAAACCAAGATATCGCTGGTTCTGCATATCCAACGAACTGTGGTGTGGTGAAAACCCCAGAAAACGTGTTTCTCGCATTAAATAGCTCGAAAAGAGCGATCTCGATGATTCTGCACACTTCGGACAGAAGTCTCACCAAGATTATCGCAGACAATGCATATCTCAGCTTGAAACCCCACGAAAACCAAGATATCGCCGGTTCTGCATATCGTACGCACTGTGGAGTGCTGAAAACACCAGATATCGTGTTTCTCGCATTAAATAGCTCGAAAAGTGCGATCTCGATGATTCTGCATACTTCGGACAGAAGTCTCACCATGATTATCGTAAAAAATGCATATCTCAGCTTGAACCCCCAAGAAAACCAAGATATCGCTAGTTCTGCATATCAAACGCACTGTGGACTGTTGAAAACACCAGATAACGTGTTTCTCGCATTAAATAGGTCGAAAAGAGCGATCTCGATGTTTCTGCATACTTCGGACAGAGGTCTCACCAAGATTATCTCAGAAAATGCATATCTCAGCTTGAAACCCCACGAAAACCCAGATATCGCCGGTTCTGCATATCAAACCAACTGTGGAGTGGTGAAAACACCAGACAACGTGTTTCTCGCATTAAATAGTTCGAAATGTGCGATCTCGATGATTCTGCATACTTCTAACAGAAGTCTCACCATGATTATCGCAGAAAATGCATATCTCTGCTAGAAAACCCACGAAAACCAAGATATCTCCTGTTCTGCATATCCAACGAACTGTGCAGTGGTGAAAACCCCAGAAAACGTGTTTCTCGCATAAAATAGCTCGAAATGTACGATCTCGAAGATTCTGCATACTTCTAACAGAAGTCTCAACATGATTATCGCAGATAATGCATATCTCTGCTAGAAACCCCACGAAAACCAAGATATCTCCTGTTCTGCATATACAACGAACTGTGGAGTGGTGAAAACACCAGATAACGTGTTTCTCGCATTAACTAGCTCGAAATGAGCGATCTCTTTGATTCTGCATACTTCTGACAGAAGACTCACCAAGATTATCGCTGAAAATGCATATCTCAGCAGGAAAAACCACGAAAATCAAGATATCGCCGGTTCTGCATATCAAACGCGCTGTGGAGTGGTGAAAACACCAGACAACGTGTTTCTCGCATTGAATAGTTCGAAATGTGCGATCTCGATGATTCTGCATACTTCTAACAGAAGTCTCACCATGATTATCGCAGAAAATGCATATCTCTGCTAGAAAACCCACGAAAACCAAGATATCTCCTGTTCTGCATATCCAACGAACTGTGCAGTGGTGAAAACCCCAGAAAACGTGTTTCTCGCATAAAATAGCTCGAAATGTACGATCTCGAAGGTTCTGCATACTTCTAAAAGAAGTCTCAACATGATTATCGCAGATAATGCATATCTCTGCTAGAAACCCCACGAAAACCAAGATATCTCCTGTTCTGCATATACAACGAACTGTGGAGTGGTGAAAACACCTGATAACGTGTTTCTCGCATTAACTAGCTCGAAATGAGCGATCTCTTTGATTCTGCATACTTCTGACAGAAGACTCCCCAAGATTATCGCTGAAAATTCATATCTCAGCAGGAAAAACCACGAAAATCAAGATATAGCCGGTTCTGCATATCAAACGCGCTGTGGAGTGGTGAAAACACCAGATAACGTGTTTCTCGCATTAACTAGCTCGAAATGAGCGATCTCGAAGATTCTGCTTACTTCTGACAGAAGACTCACCACGATTATCGTAGAAAATGCATATCTCAGCTTGATACCCTACGACAGCCATGATGTCGCCGGTTCTGCATATCAAGCGCACTGTGGAGTGGTGAAAACACCAGATAACGTGTTTCTCGCATTAACTAGCTCGAAATGAGCGATCTCGAAGATTCTGCATACTTCTGACAGAAGACTCACCAAGATTATCGCTGAAAATGCATATCTCAGCTGGAAAAACCACGAAAATTAAGATATCTCCTGTTCTGCATATCCTACGAACTGTGGAGTGGTGAAAACCCCAGAAAACGTGTTTCTCGCATTTAATAGCTCGAAAAGAGCGATCCCGATGATTCTGCATACTTCGGACAGAAGTCTCACCAAGATTATCGCAGACAATGCATATCTCAGCTTGAAACCCCACGAAAACCAAGATATCGCCGGTTCTGCATATCGTACGCACTGTGGAGTGCTGAAAACACCAGATATCGTGTTTCTCGCATTAAATAGCCCGAAAAGTGCGATCTCGATGATTCTGCATACTTCGGACAAAAGTCTCACCATGATTATCGTAAAAAATGCATATCTCAGCTTGATACCCCACGAAAACCAAGATATCGCTGGTTCTGCATATCCAACGAACTGTGGTGTGGTGAAAACCCCAGAAAACGTGTTTCTCGCATTAAATAGCTCGAAAAGAGCGATCTCGATGATTCTGCACACTTCGGACAGAAGTCTCACCAAGATTATCGCAGACAATGCATATCTCAGCTTGAAACCCCACGAAAACCAAGATATCGCCGGTTCTGCATATCGTACGCACTGTGGAGTGCTGAAAACACCAGATATCGTGTTTCTCGCATTAAATAGCTCGAAAAGTGCGATCTCGATGATTCTGCATACTTCGGACAGAAGTCTCACCATGATTATCGTAAAAAATGCATATCTCAGCTTGAACCCCCAAGAAAACCAAGATATCGCTAGTTCTGCATATCAAACGCACTGTGGACTGTTGAAAACACCAGATAACGTGTTTCTCGCATTAAATAGGTCGAAAAGAGCGATCTCGATGTTTCTGCATACTTCGGACAGAGGTCTCACCAAGATTATCTCAGAAAATGCATATCTCAGCTTGAAACCCCACGAAAACCCAGATATCGCCGGTTCTGCATATCAAACCAACTGTGGAGTGGTGAAAACACCAGACAACGTGTTTCTCGCATTAAATAGTTCGAAATGTGCGATCTCGATGATTCTGCATACTTCTAACAGAAGTCTCACCATGATTATCGCAGAAAATGCATATCTCTGCTAGAAAACCCACGAAAACCAAGATATCTCCTGTTCTGCATATCCAACGAACTGTGCAGTGGTGAAAACCCCAGAAAACGTGTTTCTCGCATAAAATAGCTCGAAATGTACGATCTCGAAGATTCTGCATACTTCTAACAGAAGTCTCAACATGATTATCGCAGATAATGCATATCTCTGCTAGAAACCCCACGAAAACCAAGATATCTCCTGTTCTGCATATACAACGAACTGTGGAGTGGTGAAAACACCAGATAACGTGTTTCTCGCATTAACTAGCTCGAAATGAGCGATCTCTTTGCTTCTGCATACTTCTGACAGAAGACTCACCAAGATTATCGCTGAAAATGCATATCTCAGCAGGAAAAACCACGAAAATCAAGATATCGCCGGTTCTGCATATCAAACGCGCTGTGGAGTGGTGAAAACACCAGATAACGTGTTTCTCGCATTAACTAGCTCGAAATGAGCGATCTCGAAGATTCTGCTTACTTCTGACAGAAGACTCACCAAGATTATCGTAGAAAATGCATATCTCAGCTTGATACCCTACGACAGCCAAGATGTCGCCGGTTCTGCATATCAAACGCACTGTGGAGTGGTGAAAACACCAGATAACGTGTTTCTCGCATTAACTAGCTCGAAATGAGCGATCTCGAAGATTCTGCATACTTCTGACAGAAGACTCACCAAGATTATCGCTGAAAATGCATATCTCAGCTGGAAAAACCACGAAAATTAAGATATCTCCTGTTCTGCATATCCTACGAACTGTGGAGTGGTGAAAACCCCAGAAAACGTGTTTCTCGCATTTAATAGCTCGAAAAGAGCGATCCCGATGATTCTGCATACTTCGGACAGAAGTCTCACCAAGATTATCGCAGACAATGCATATCTCAGCTTGAAACCCCACGAAAACCAAGATATCGCCGGTTCTGCATATCGTACGCACTGTGGAGTGCTGAAAACACCAGATATCGTGTTTCTCGCATTAAATAGCTCGAAAAGTGCGATCTCGATGATTCTGCATACTTCGGACAAAAGTCTCACCATGATTATCGTAAAAAATGCATATCTCAGCTTGAAACCCCACGAAAACCAAGATATCGCTGGTTCTGCATATCCAACGAACTGTGGTGTGGTGAAAACCCCAGAAAACGTGTTTCTCGCATTAAATAGCTCGAAAAGAGCGATCTCGATGATTCTGCACACTTCGGACAGAAGTCTCACCAAGATTATCGCAGACAATGCATATCTCAGCTTGAAACCCCACGAAAACCAAGATATCGCCGGTTCTGCATATCGTACGCACTGTGGAGTGCTGAAAACACCAGATATCGTGTTTCTCGCATTAAATAGCTCGAAAAGTGCGATCTCGATGATTCTGCATACTTCGGACAGAAGTCTCACCATGATTATCGTAAAAAATGCATATCTCAGCTTGAACCCCCAAGAAAACCAAGATATCGCTGGTTCTGCATATCGAACGCACTGTGGACTGTTGAAAACACCAGATAACGTGTTTCTCGCATTAAATAGGTCGAAAAGAGCGATCTCGATGTTTCTGCATACTTCGGACAGAGGTCTCACCAAGATTATCTCAGAAAATGCATATCTCAGCTTGAAACCCCACGAAAACCCAGATATCGCCGGTTCTGCATATCAAACCAACTGTGGAGTGGTGAAAACACCAGACAACGTGTTTCTCGCATTAAATAGTTCGAAATGTGCGATCTCGATGATTCTGCATACTTCTGACAGAAGACTCCCCAAGATTATCGCTGAAAATGCATATCTCAGCAGGAAAAACCACGAAAATCAAGATATCGCCGGTTCTGCATATCAAACGCGCTGTGGAGTGGTGAAAACACCAGATAACGTGTTTCTCGCATTAACTAGCTCGAAATGTGCGATCTCGAAGATTCTGCTTACTTCTGACAGAAGACTCACCAAGATTATCGTAGAAAATGCATATCTCAGCTTGATACCCTACGACAGCCAAGTTGTCGCCGGTTCTGCATATCAAACGCACTGTGGAGTGGTGAAAACACCAGATAACGTGTTTCTCGCATTAACTAGCTCGAAATGAGCGATCTCGAAGATTCTGCATACTTCTGACAGAAGACTCACCAAGATTATCGCTGAAAATGCATATCTCAGCTGGAAAAACCACGAAAATTAAGATATCTCCTGTTCTGCATATCCTACGAACTGTGGAGTGGTGAAAACCCCAGAAAACGTGTTTCTCGCATTTAACAGCTCGAAAAGAGCGATCCCGATGATTCTGCATACTTCGGACAGAAGTCTCACCAAGATTATCGCAGACAATGCATATCTCAGCTTGAAACCCCACGAAAACCAAGATATCGCCGGTTCTGCATATCGTACGCACTGTGGAGTGCTGAAAACACCAGAAAACGTGTTTCTCGCATTAAATAGCTCGAAAAGAGCGATCTCGATGATTCTGCACACTTCGGACAGAAGTCTCACCAAGATTATCGCAGACAATGCATATCTCAGCTTGAAACCCCACGAAAACCAAGATATCGCCGGTTCTGCATATCGTACGCACTGTGGAGTGCTGAAAACACCAGATATCGTGTTTCTCGCATTAAATAGCTCGAAAAGTGCGATCTCGATGATTCTGCATACTTCGGACAGAAGTCTCACCATGATTATCGTAAAAAATGCATATCTCAGCTTGAACCCCCAAGAAAACCAAGATATCGCTGGTTCTGCATATCGAACGCACTGTGGACTGTTGAAAACACCAGATAACGTGTTTCTCGCATTAAATAGGTCGAAAAGAGCGATCTCGATGTTTCTGCATACTTCGGACAGAGGTCTCACCAAGATTATCTCAGAAAATGCATATCTCAGCTTGAAACCCCACGAAAACCCAGATATCGCCGGTTCTGCATATCAAACCAACTGTGGATTGCTGAAAACACCAGATATCGTGTTTCTCGCATTAAATAGCTCGAAAAGTGCGATCTCGATGATTCTGCATCCTTCGGACAGAAGTCTCACCATGATTATCGTAAAAAATGCATATCTCTGCTAGAAATTCCCACGAAAACCAAGATATCTCCTGTTCTGCATATCCAACGAACTGTGCAGTGGTGAAAACCCCAGAAAACGTGTTTCTCGCATAAAATAGCTCGAAATGTACGATCTCGAAGATTCTGCATACTTCTAACAGAAGTCTCAACATGATTATCGCAGATAATGCATATCTCTGCTAGAAACCCCACGAAAACCAAGATATCTCCTGTTCTGCATATACAACGAACTGTGGAGTGGTGAAAACACCAGATAACGTGTTTCTCGCATTAACTAGCTCGAAATGAGCGATCTCTTTGATTCTGCATACTTCTGACAGAAGACTCCCCAAGATTATCGCTGAAAATGCATATCTCAGCAGGAAAAACCACGAAAATCAAGATATCGCCGGTTCTGCATATCAAACGCGCTGTGGAGTGGTGAAAACACCAGATAACGTGTTTCTCGCATTAACTAGCTCGAAATGTGCGATCTCGAAGATTCTGCTTTCTTCTGACAGAAGACTCACCAAGATTATCGTAGAAAATGCATATCTCAGCTTGATACCCTACGACAGCCAAGATGTCGCCGGTTCTGCATATCAAACGCACTGTGGAGTGGTGAAAACACCAGATAACGTGTTTCTCGCATTAACTAGCTCGAAATGAGCGGTCTCGAAAATTCTGCATACTTCTGACAGAAGACTCACCAAGATTATCGCTGAAAATGCATATCTCAGCTGGAAAAACCACGAAAATTAACATATCTCCTGTTCTGCATATCCTACGAACTGTGGAGTGGTGAAAACCCCAGAAAACGTGTTTCTCGCATTTAATAGCTCGAAAAGAGCGATCCCGATGATTGTGCATACTTCGGACAGAAGTCTCACCAAGATTATCGCAGACAATGCATATCTCAGCTTGAAACCCCACGAAAACCAAGATATCGCCGGTTCTGCATATCGTACGCACTGTGGAGTGCTGAAAACACCAGATATCGTGTTTCTCGCATTAAATAGCTCGAAAAGTGCGATCTCGATGATTCTGCATACTTCGGACAAAAGTCTCACCATGATTATCGTAAAAAATGCATATCTCAGCTTGAAACCCCACGAAAACCAAGATATCGCTGGTTCTGCATATCCAACGAACTGTGGTGTGGTGAAAACCCCAGAGAACGTGTTTCTCGCATTAAATAGCTCGAAAAGAGCGATCTCGATGATTCTGCACACTTCGGACAGAAGTCTCACCAAGATTATCGCAGACAATGCATATCTCAGCTTGAAACCCCACGAAAACCAAGATATCGCCGGTTCTGCATATCGTACGCACTGTGGAGTGCTGAAAACACCAGATATCGTGTTTCTCGCATTAAATAGCTCGAAAAGTGCGATCTCGATGATTCTGCATACTTCGGACAGAAGTCTCACCATGATTATCGTAAAAAATGCATATCTCAGCTTGAACCCCCAAGAAAACCAAGATATCGCTGGTTCTGCATATCGAACGCACTGTGGAGTGGTGAAAACACCAGATAACGTGTTTCTCGCATTAAATAGGTCGAAAAGAGCGATCTCGATGTTTCTGCATACTTCGGACAGAAGTCTCACCAAGATTATCGCAGACAATGCATATCTCAGCTTGAAACCCCACGAAAACCAACATATCGCTGGTTCTGCATATCAAACGCACTGTGGAGTGGTGAAAACACCAGATAACGTGTTTCCGCATTAAATAGGTCGAAAAGAGCGATCTCGATGTTTCTGCATACTTCGGACAGAGGTCTCACCAAGATTATCTCAGAAAATGCATATCTCTGCTAGAAAACCCACGAAAACCAAGATATCTCCTGTTCTGCATATCCAACGAACTGTGCAGTGGTGAAAACCCCAGAAAACGTGTTTCTCGCATAAAATAGCTCGAAATGTACGATCTCGAAGATTCTGCATACTTCTAACAGAAGTCTCAACATGATTATCGCAGATAATGCATATCTCTGCTAGAAACCCCACGAAAACCAAGATATCTCCTGTTCTGCATATACAACGAACTGTGGAGTGGTGAAAACACCAGATAACGTGTTTCTCGCATTAACTAGCTCGAAATGAGCGATCTCGATGATTCTGCATACTTCTGACAGAAGACTCCCCAAGATTATCGCTGAAAATGCATATCTCAGCAGGAAAAACCACGATAATCAAGATATCGCCGGTTCTGCATATCAAACGCGCTGTGGAGTGGTGAAAACACCAGATAACGTGTTTCTCGCATTAACTAGCTCGAAATGAGCGATCTCGAAGATTCTGCATACTTCTGACAGAAGACTCACCAAGATTATCGCTGAAAATGCATATCTCAGCTGGAAAAACCACGAAAATTAAGATATCTCCTGTTCTGCATATCCTACGAACTGTGGAGTGGTGAAAACCCCAGAAAACGTGTTTCTCGCATTTAATGGCTCGAAAAGAGCGATCCCGATGATTCTGCATACTTCGGACAGAAGTCTCACCAAGATTATCGCAGAAAATGCATATCTGAGCTTGAAGCCCCACGAAAACCAAGATATCGTCCGTTCTGCATATCATACGCACTGTTGAGTGGTAAAAACGCCAGATAACGAGTTTCTCGCATTAACTAGCTCGAAAAGAGCGATCTAGATGATTCAGCATACTTCGGACAGAAGTCTCACTAAGATTATCCTAGAAAATGCATATCTCAGCTTGAAACCCCACGAAAACCAAGATATCGATGGTACTGCATATCAAACGCTCTGTGGAGTGGTGAAAACACCAGACAACGTGTTTCTCGCATTAAATAGATCGAAATGTGCGATCTCGATGATTCTGCATACTTCTAACAGAAGTCTCACCATGATTATCGCAGAAAATGCATATCTCTGCTAGAAACTCCACGAAAACCAAGATATCTCCTGTTCTGCATATCCAACGAACTGCGGAGTGGTGAAAACCCCAGAAAACGTGTCTCTCGCATTAAATAGTTCGAAAAGAGCGATCCTGATGATTCTGCATACTTCTGACAGAAGTCTCACCAAGATTATCGTAGAAAATGCATATCTCAGCTTGATACCCTACGACAGCCAAGATGTCGCCGGTCCTGCATATCAAACGCACGGTGTAGTGGTGAAAACACCAGATAACGTGTTTCTCGCATTAAATAGCTCGAAAAGAGCGATCTAGATGATTCAGCATACTTCGGACAGAAGTCTCACCAAGATTATCCTAGAAAATGCATATCACAGTTTGAAACCCCACGAAAACCAAGATATCGATGGTACTGCATATCAAACGCTCTGTGGAGTGGTGGAAACACCAGATAACGTGTTTCTCGCATTAAATAGCTCGAAAAGAGCGATCTCGATGATTCTGCATACTTCGGACAGAAGTCTCACCAAGATTATCGAAAAAAATGCATATCACAGCTGGAAACCCCACGAAAACTGAGATATCGCTGGTTCTGCATATCAAACGCACTGTGGAGTGCTGAAAACACCAGATAACGTTTTGTCGCATTAAATAGTTCGAATAGAGCGATCTCGATGATTAAGCATACTTCGGACAGAAGTCTCACCAAGATTATCGTAAAAAGTGCATATCTCAGCTTGAAACCCCACGAAAACCAAGATATCGACTGTTCTGCATATCCAACGAACTGTGGAGTGGGGAAACCCCCAGAAAACGTGTCTCTCGCGTTAAATAGCTCGAAAAGAGCGATCCCGATGATTCTGCATACTTCTGACAGAAGTCTCGCAAAGATTATCGTAGAAAATGCATATCTCAGCTTGATACCCTACGACAGCCAAGATATCGCTGGTTCTGCATATCAAACGCACTGTGGAGTGTTGAAAACACCAGATAACGTGTTTCTCGCATCAAATAGCTCGAAAAGAGCGATCTCGATGATTCTGCATACTTCGGACAGAAGTCTCACCAAGATTATCGCAGACAATGCATATCTCAGCTTGAAACCCCACGAAAACCAAGATATCGCCGGTTCTGCATATCATACGCACTGTGGATTGCTGAAAACACCAGATATCGTGTTTGTCGCATTAAATAGCTCGAAAAGTGCGATCTCGATGATTCTGCATCCTTCGGACAGAAGTCTCACCATGATTATCGTAAAAAATGCATATCTCAGCTTGAAACCCCACGAAAACCAACATATCGCTGGTTCTGCATATCAAACGCACTGTGGAGTGGTGAAAACACCAGATAACGTGTTTCCGCATTAAATAGGTCGAAAAGAGCGATCTCGATGTTTCTGCATACTTCGGACAGAGGTCTCACCAAGATTATCTCAGAAAATGCATATCTCTGCTAGAAAACCCACGAAAATCAAGATATCGCCGGTTCTGCATATCAAACGCGCTGTGGAGTGGTGAAAACACCAGATAACGTGTTTCTCGCATTAACTAGCTCGAAATGAGCGATCTCGAAGATTCTGCATACTTCTGACAGAAGACTCACCAAGATTATCGCTGAAAATGCATATCTCAGCTGGAAAAACCACGAAAATTAAGATATCTCCTGTTCTGCATATCCTACGAACTGTGGAGTGGTGAAAACCCCAGAAAACGTGTTTCTCGCATTTAATAGCTCGAAAAGAGCGATCCCGATGATTCTGCATACTTCGGACAGAAGTCTCACCAAGATTATCGCAGAAAATGCATATCTGAGCTTGAAGCCCCACGAAAACCAAGATATCGTCCGTTCTGCATATCATACGCACTGTTGAGCGGTAAAAACGCCAGATTACGAGTTTCTCGCATCAAATAGCTCGAAAAGAGCGATCTCGATGATTCTGCATACTTCGGACAGAAGTCTCACCAAGATTATCGCAGACAATGCATATCTCAGCTTGAAACCCCACGAAAACCAAGATATCGCCGGTTCTGCATATCATACGCACTGTGGATTGCTGAAAACACCAGATATCGTGTTTCTCGCATTAAATAGCTCGAAAAGTGCGATCTCGATGATTCTGCATACTTCGGACAGAAGTCTCACCATGATTATCGTAAAATATGCATATCTCAGCTTGAAACCCCACGAAAGCCAAGATATCGCTGGTTCTGCATATCCAACGAACTGTGGTGTGATGAAAACCCCAGAAAACGTGTTTCTCGCATTAAATAGCTCGAAAAGAGCGATCTCGATGATTCTGCACACTTCGGACAGAAGTCTCACCAAGATTATCGCAGACAATGCATATCTCAGCTTGAAACCCCACGAAAACCAAGATATCGCCGGTTCTGCATATCGTACGCACTGTGGAGTGCTGAAAACACCAGATATCGTGTTTCTCGCATTAAATAGCTCGAAAAGTGCGATCTCGATGATTCTGCATACTTCGGACAGAAGTCTCACCATGATTATCGTAAAAAATGCATATCTCAGCTTGAAACCCCACGAAAACCAAGATATCGCTGGTTCTGCATATCAAACGCACTGTGGACTGGTGAAAACACCAGATAACGTGTTTCTCGCATTAAATAGGTCGAAAAGAGCGATCTCGATGTTTCTGCATACTTCGGACAGAGGTCTCACCAAGATTATCTCAGAAAATGCATATCTCAGCTTGAAACCCCACGAAAACCCAGATATCGCCGGTTCTGCATATCAAACCAACTGTGGAGTGGTGAAAACACCAGACAACCTGTTTCTCGCATTAAATAGTTCGAAATGTGCGATCTCGATGATTCTGCATACTTCTAACAGAAGTCTCACCATGATTATCGCAGAAAATGCATATCTCTGCTAGAAAACCCACGAAAACCAAGATATCTCCTGTTCTGCATATCCAACGAACTGTGCAGTGGTGAAAACCCCAGAAAACGTGTTTCCCGCTAAAAATAGCTCGAAAAGTACGATCTCGAAGATTCTGCATACTTCTAACAGAAGTCTCAACATGATTATCGCAGATAATGCATATCTCTGCTAGAAACCCCACGAAAACCAAGATATCTCCTGTTCTGCATACACAACGAACTGTGGAGTGGTGAAAACACCAGATAACGTGTTTCTCGCATTAACTAGCTCGAAATGAGCGATCTCGATGATTCTGCATACTTCTGACAGAGGACTCACCAAGATTATCGCTGAAAATGCATATCTCAGCAGGAAAAACCACGAAAATCAAGATATCGCCGGTTCTGCATATCAAACGCGCTGTGGAGTGGTGAAAACACCAGATAACGTGTTTCTCGCATTAACTAGCTCGAAATGAGCGATCTCGAAGATTCTGCATACTTCTGACAGAAGACTCACCAAGATTATCGCTGAAAATGCATATCTCAGCTGGAAAAACCACGAAAATTAAGATATCTCCTGTTCTGCATATCCTACGAACTGTGGAGTGGTGAAAACCCCAGAAAACGTGTTTCTCGCATTTAATAGCTCGAAAAGAGCGATCCCGATGATTCTGCATACTTCGGACAGAAGTCTCACCAAGATTATCGCAGACAATGCATATCTCAGCTTGAAACCCCACGAAAACCAAGATATCGCCGGTTCTGCATATCGTACGCACTGTGGAGTGCTGAAAACACCAGAAAACGTGTTTCTCGCATTAAATAGCTCGAAAAGAGCGATCTCGATGATTCTGCACACTTCGGACAGAAGTCTCACCAAGATTATCGCAGACAATGCATATCTCAGCTTGAAACCCCACGAAAACCAAGATATCGCCGGTTCTGCATATCGTACGCACTGTGGAGTGCTGAAAACACCAGATATCGTGTTTCTCGCATTAAATAGCTCGAAAAGTGCGATCTCGATGATTCTGCATACTTCGGACAGAAGTCTCACCATGATTATCGTAAAAAATGCATATCTCAGCTTGAACCCCCAAGAAAACCAAGATATCGCTGGTTCTGCATATCGAACGCACTGTGGACTGTTGAAAACACCAGATAACGTGTTTCTCGCATTAAATAGGTCGAAAAGAGCGATCTCGATGTTTCTGCATACTTCGGACAGAGGTCTCACCAAGATTATCTCAGAAAATGCATATCTCAGCTTGAAACCCCACGAAAACCCAGATATCGCCGGTTCTGCATATCAAACCAACTGTGGATTGCTGAAAACACCAGATATCGTGTTTCTCGCATTAAATAGCTCGAAAAGTGCGATCTCGATGATTCTGCATCCTTCGGACAGAAGTCTCACCATGATTATCGTAAAAAATGCATATCTCTGCTAGAAATTCCCACGAAAACCAAGATATCTCCTGTTCTGCATATCCAACGAACTGTGCAGTGGTGAAAACCCCAGAAAACGTGTTTCTCGCATAAAATAGCTCGAAATGTACGATCTCGAAGATTCTGCATACTTCTAACAGAAGTCTCAACATGATTATCGCAGATAATGCATATCTCTGCTAGAAACCCCACGAAAACCAAGATATCTCCTGTTCTGCATATACAACGAACTGTGGAGTGGTGAAAACACCAGATAACGTGTTTCTCGCATTAACTAGCTCGAAATGAGCGATCTCTTTGATTCTGCATACTTCTGACAGAAGACTCCCCAAGATTATCGCTGAAAATGCATATCTCAGCAGGAAAAACCACGAAAATCAAGATATCGCCGGTTCTGCATATCAAACGCGCTGTGGAGTGGTGAAAACACCAGATAACGTGTTTCTCGCATTAACTAGCTCGAAATGTGCGATCTCGAAGATTCTGCTTTCTTCTGACAGAAGACTCACCAAGATTATCGTAGAAAATGCATATCTCAGCTTGATACCCTACGACAGCCAAGATGTCGCCGGTTCTGCATATCAAACGCACTGTGGAGTGGTGAAAACACCAGATAACGTGTTTCTCGCATTAACTAGCTCGAAATGAGCGGTCTCGAAGATTCTGCATACTTCTGACAGAAGACTCACCAAGATTATCGCTGAAAATGCATATCTCAGCTGGAAAAACCACGAAAATTAAGATATCTCCTGTTCTGCATATCCTACGAACTGTGGAGTGGTGAAAACCCCAGAAAACGTGTTTCTCGCATTTAATAGCTCGAAAAGAGCGATCCCGATGATTGTGCATACTTCGGACAGAAGTCTCACCAAGATTATCGCAGACAATGCATATCTCAGCTTGAAACCCCACGAAAACCAAGATATCGCCGGTTCTGCATATCGTACGCACTGTGGAGTGCTGAAAACACCAGATATCGTGTTTCTCGCATTAAATAGCTCGAAAAGTGCGATCTCGATGATTCTGCATACTTCGGACAAAAGTCTCACCATGATTATCGTAAAAAATGCATATCTCAGCTTGAAACCCCACGAAAACCAAGATATCGCTGGTTCTGCATATCCAACGAACTGTGGTGTGGTGAAAACCCCAGAAAACGTGTTTCTCGCATTAAATAGCTCGAAAAGAGCGATCTCGATGATTCTGCACACTTCGGACAGAAGTCTCACCAAGATTATCGCAGACAATGCATATCTCAGCTTGAAACCCCACGAAAACCAAGATATCGCCGGTTCTGCATATCGTACGCACTGTGGAGTGCTGAAAACACCAGATATCGTGTTTCTCGCATTAAATAGCTCGAAAAGTGCGATCTCGATGATTCTGCATACTTCGGACAGAAGTCTCACCATGATTATCGTAAAAAATGCATATCTCAGCTTGAACCCCCAAGAAAACCAAGATATCGCTGGTTCTGCATATCGAACGCACTGTGGAGTGGTGAAAACACCAGATAACGTGTTTCTCGCATTAAATAGGTCGAAAAGAGCGATCTCGATGTTTCTGCATACTTCGGACAGAAGTCTCACCAAGATTATCGCAGACAATGCATATCTCAGCTTGAAACCCCACGAAAACCAACATATCGCTGGTTCTGCATATCAAACGCACTGTGGAGTGGTGAAAACACCAGATAACGTGTTTCCGCATTAAATAGGTCGAAAAGAGCGATCTCGATGTTTCTGCATACTTCGGACAGAGGTCTCACCAAGATTATCTCAGAAAATGCATATCTCTGCTAGAAAACCCACGAAAACCAAGATATCTCCTGTTCTGCATATCCAACGAACTGTGCAGTGGTGAAAACCCCAGAAAACGTGTTTCTCGCATAAAATAGCTCGAAATGTACGATCTCGAAGATTCTGCATACTTCTAACAGAAGTCTCAACATGATTATCGCAGATAATGCATATCTCTGCTAGAAACCCCACGAAAACCAAGATATCTCCTGTTCTGCATATACAACGAACTGTGGAGTGGTGAAAACACCAGATAACGTGTTTCTCGCATTAACTAGCTCGAAATGAGCGATCTCGATGATTCTGCATACTTCTGACAGAAGACTCCCCAAGATTATCGCTGAAAATGCATATCTCAGCAGGAAAAACCACGATAATCAAGATATCGCCGGTTCTGCATATCAAACGCGCTGTGGAGTGGTGAAAACACCAGATAACGTGTTTCTCGCATTAACTAGCTCGAAATGAGCGATCTCGAAGATTCTGCATACTTCTGACAGAAGACTCACCAAGATTATCGCTGAAAATGCATATCTCAGCTGGAAAAACCACGAAAATTAAGATATCTCCTGTTCTGCATATCCTACGAACTGTGGAGTGGTGAAAACCCCAGAAAACGTGTTTCTCGCATTTAATGGCTCGAAAAGAGCGATCCCGATGATTCTGCATACTTCGGACAGAAGTCTCACCAAGATTATCGCAGAAAATGCATATCTGAGCTTGAAGCCCCACGAAAACCAAGATATCGTCCGTTCTGCATATCATACGCACTGTTGAGTGGTAAAAACGCCAGATAACGAGTTTCTCGCATTAACTAGCTCGAAAAGAGCGATCTAGATGATTCAGCATACTTCGGACAGAAGTCTCACTAAGATTATCCTAGAAAATGCATATCTCAGCTTGAAACCCCACGAAAACCAAGATATCGATGGTACTGCATATCAAACGCTCTGTGGAGTGGTGAAAACACCAGACAACGTGTTTCTCGCATTAAATAGATCGAAATGTGCGATCTCGATGATTCTGCATACTTCTAACAGAAGTCTCACCATGATTATCGCAGAAAATGCATATCTCTGCTAGAAACTCCACGAAAACCAAGATATCTCCTGTTCTGCATATCCAACGAACTGCGGAGTGGTGAAAACCCCAGAAAACGTGTCTCTCGCATTAAATAGTTCGAAAAGAGCGATCCTGATGATTCTGCATACTTCTGACAGAAGTCTCACCAAGATTATCGTAGAAAATGCATATCTCAGCTTGATACCCTACGACAGCCAAGATGTCGCCGGTCCTGCATATCAAACGCACGGTGTAGTGGTGAAAACACCAGATAACGTGTTTCTCGCATTAAATAGCTCGAAAAGAGCGATCTAGATGATTCAGCATACTTCGGACAGAAGTCTCACCAAGATTATCCTAGAAAATGCATATCACAGTTTGAAACCCCACGAAAACCAAGATATCGATGGTACTGCATATCAAACGCTCTGTGGAGTGGTGGAAACACCAGATAACGTGTTTCTCGCATTAAATAGCTCGAAAAGAGCGATCTCGATGATTCTGCATACTTCGGACAGAAGTCTCACCAAGATTATCGAAAAAAATGCATATCACAGCTGGAAACCCCACGAAAACTGAGATATCGCTGGTTCTGCATATCAAACGCACTGTGGAGTGCTGAAAACACCAGATAACGTTTTGTCGCATTAAATAGTTCGAATAGAGCGATCTCGATGATTAAGCATACTTCGGACAGAAGTCTCACCAAGATTATCGTAAAAAGTGCATATCTCAGCTTGAAACCCCACGAAAACCAAGATATCGACTGTTCTGCATATCCAACGAACTGTGGAGTGGGGAAACCCCCAGAAAACGTGTCTCTCGCGTTAAATAGCTCGAAAAGAGCGATCCCGATGATTCTGCATACTTCTGACAGAAGTCTCACAAAGATTATCGTAGAAAATGCATATCTCAGCATGATACCCTACGACAGCCAAGATATCGCTGGTTCTGCATATCAAACGCACTGTGGAGTGTTGAAAACACCAGATAACGTGTTTCTCGCATCAAATAGCTCGAAAAGAGCGATCTCGATGATTCTGCATACTTCGGACAGAAGTCTCACCAAGATTATCGCAGACAATGCATATCTCAGCTTGAAACCACACGAAAACCAAGATATCGCCGGTTCTGCATATCATACGCACTGTGGATTGCTGAAAACACCAGATATCGTGTTTCTCGCATTAAATAGCTCGAAAAGTGCGATCTCGATGATTCTGCATCCTTCGGACAGAAGTCTCACCATGATTATCGTAAAAAATGCATATCTCAGCTTGAAACCCCACGAAAACCAACATATCGCTGGTTCTGCATATCAAACGCACTGTGGAGTGGTGAAAACACCAGATAACGTGTTTCCGCATTAAATAGGTCGAAAAGAGCGATCTCGATGTTTCTGCATACTTCGGACAGAGGTCTCACCAAGATTATCTCAGAAAATGCATATCTCTGCTAGAAAACCCACGAAAATCAAGATATCGCCGGTTCTGCATATCAAATGCGCTGTGGAGTGGTGAAAACACCAGATAACGTGTTTCTCGCATTAACTAGCTCGAAATGAGCGATCTCGAAGATTCTGCATACTTCTGACAGAAGACTCACCAAGATTATCGCTGAAAATGCATATCTCAGCTGGAAAAACCACGAAAATTAAGATATCTCCTGTTCTGCATATCCTACGAACTGTGGAGTGGTGAAAACCCCAGAAAACGTGTTTCTCGCATTTAATAGCTCGAAAAGAGCGATCCCGATGATTCTGCATACTTCGGACAGAAGTCTCACCAAGATTATCGCAGAAAATGCATATCTGAGCTTGAAGCCCCACGAAAACCAAGATATCGTCCGTTCTGCATATCATACGCACTGTTGAGCGGTAAAAACGCCAGATTACGAGTTTCTCGCATCAAATAGCTCGAAAAGAGCGATCTCGATGATTCTGCATACTTCGGACAGAAGTCTCACCAAGATTATCGCAGACAATGCATATCTCAGCTTGAAACCCCACGAAAACCAAGATATCGCCGGTTCTGCATATCATACGCACTGTGGATTGCTATAAACACCAGATATCGTGTTTCTCGCATCAAATAGCTCGAAAAGTGCGATCTCGATGATTCTGCATACTTCGGACAGAAGTCTCACCATGATTATCGTAAAATATGCATATCTCAGCTTGAAACCCCACGAAAGCCAAGATATCGCTGGTTCTGCATATCCAACGAACTGTGGTGTGATGAAAACCCCAGAAAACGTGTTTCTCGCATTAAATAGCTCGAAAAGAGCGATCTCGATGATTCTGCACACTTCGGACAGAAGTCTCACCAAGATTATCGCAGACAATGCATATCTCAGCTTGAAACCCCACGAAAACCAAGATATCGCCGGTTCTGCATATCGTACGCACTGTGGAGTGCTGAAAACACCAGATATCGTGTTTCTCGCATTAAATAGCTCGAAAAGTGCGATCTCGATGATTCTGCATACTTCGGACAGAAGTCTCACCATGATTATCGTAAAAAATGCATATCTCAGCTTGAAACCCCACGAAAACCAAGATATCGCTGGTTCTGCATATCAAACGCACTGTGGACTGGTGAAAGCACCAGATAACGTGTTTCTCGCATTAAATAGGTCGAAAAGAGCGATCTCGATGTTTCTGCATACTTCGGACAGAGGTCTCACCAAGATTATCTCAGAAAATGCATATCTCAGCTTGAAACCCCACGAAAACCCAGATATCGCCGGTTCTGCATATCAAACCAACTGTGGAGTGGTGAAAACACCAGACAACCTGTTTCTCGCATTAAATAGTTCGAAATGTGCGATCTCGATGATTCTGCATACTTCTAACAGAAGTCTCACCATGATTATCGCAGAAAATGCATATCTCTGCTAGAAAACCCACGAAAACCAAGATATCTCCTGTTCTGCATATCCAACGAACTGTGCAGTGGTGAAAACCCCAGAAAACGTGTTTCCCGCTAAAAATAGCTCGAAAAGTACGATCTCGAAGATTCTGCATACTTCTAACAGAAGTCTCAACATGATTATCGCAGATAATGCATATCTCTGCTAGAAACCCCACGAAAACCAAGATTTCTCCTGTTCTGCATACACAACGAACTGTGGAGTGGTGAAAACACCAGATAACGTGTTTCTCGCATTAACTAGCTCGAAATGAGCGATCTCGATGATTCTGCATACTTCTGACAGAGGACTCACCAAGATTATCGCTGAAAATGCATATCTCAGCAGGAAAAACCACGAAAATCAAGATATCGCCGGTTCTGCATATCAAACGCGCTGTGGAGTGGTGAAAACACCAGATAACGTGTTTCTCGCATTAACTAGCTCGAAATGAGCGATCTCGAAGATTCTGCATACTTCTGACAGAAGACTCACCAAGATTATCGTAGAAAATGCATATCTCAGCTTGATACCCTACGACAGCCAAGATGTCGCCGGTTCTGCATAACAAACGCACTGTGGAGTGGTGAAAACACCAGATAACGTGTTTCTCGCATTAACTAGCTCGAAATGAGCGATCTCGATGATTCTGCATACTTCTGACAGAAGACTCACCAAGATTATCGCAGACAATGCATATCTCAGCTTGAAACCCCACGAAAACCAAGATATCGCCGGTTCTGCATATCGTACGCACTGTGGAGTGCTGAAAACACCAGATATCGTGTTTCTCGCATTAAATAGCTCGAAAAGTGCGATCTCGATGATTCTGCATACTTCGGACAGAAGTCTCACCATGATTATCGTAAAAAATGCATATCTCAACTTGAAACCCCACGAAAACCAAGATATCGCCGGTTCTGCATATCGTACGCACTGTGGAGTGCTGAAAACACCAGATATCGTGTTTCTCGCATTAAATAGCTCGAAAAGTGCGATCTCGATGATTCTGCATACTTCGGACAGAAGTCTCACCATGATTATCGTAAAAAATGCATATCTCAGCTTGAACCCCCAAGAAAACCAAGATATCGCTGGTTCTGCATATCGAACGCACTGTGGAGTGGTGAAAACACCAGATAACGTGTTTCTCGCATTAAATAGGTCGAAAAGAGCGATCTCGATGTTTCTGCATACTTCGGACAGAAGTCTCACCAAGATTATCGCAGACAATGCATATCTCAGCTTGAAACCCCACGAAAACCAACATATCGCTGGTTCTGCATATCAAACGCACTGTGGAGTGGTGAAAACACCAGATAACGTGTTTCCGCATTAAATAGGTCGAAAAGAGCGATCTCGATGTTTCTGCATACTTCGGACAGAGGTCTCACCAAGATTATCTCAGAAAATGCATATCTCTGCTAGAAAACCCACGAAAACCAAGATATCTCCTGTTCTGCATATTCAACGAACTGTGCAGTGGTGAAAACCCCAGAAAACGTGTTTCTCGCATAAAATAGCTCGAAATGTACGATCTCGAAGATTCTGCATACTTCTAACAGAAGTCTCAACATGATTATCGCAGATAATGCATATCTCTGCTAGAAACCCCACGAAAACCAAGATATCTCCTGTTCTGCATATACAACGAACTGTGGAGTGGTGAAAACACCAGATAACGTGTTTCTCGCATTAACTAGCTCGAAATGAGCGATCTCGATGATTCTGCATACTTCTGACAGAAGACTCCCCAAGATTATCGCTGAAAATGCATATCTCAGCAGGAAAAACCACGATAATCAAGATATCGCCGGTTCTGCATATCAAACGCGCTGTGGAGTGGTGAAAACACCAGATAACGTGTTTCTCGCATTAACTAGCTCGAAATGAGCGATCTCGAAGATTCTGCATACTTCTGACAGAAGACTCACCAAGATTATCGCTGAAAATGCATATCTCAGCTGGAAAAACCACGAAAATTAAGATATCTCCTGTTCTGCATATCCTACGCACTGTGGAGTGGTGAAAACCCCAGAAAACGTGTTTCTCGCATTTAATGGCTCGAAAAGAGCGATCCCGATGATTCTGCATACTTCGGACAGAAGTCTCACCAAGATTATCGCAGAAAATGCATATCTGAGCTTGAAGCCCCACGAAAACCAAGATATCGTCCGTTCTGCATATCATACGCACTGTTGAGTGGTAAAAACGCCAGATAACGAGTTTCTCGCATTAACTAGCTCGAAAAGAGCGATCTAGATGATTCAGCATACTTCGGACAGAAGTCTCACTAAGATTATCCTAGAAAATGCATATCTCAGCTTGAAACCCCACGAAAACCAAGATATCGATGGTACTGCATATCAAACGCTCTGTGGAGTGGTGAAAACACCAGACAACGTGTTTCTCGCATTAAATAGATCGAAATGTGCGATCTCGATGATTCTGCATACTTCTAACAGAAGTCTCACCATGATTATCGCAGAAAATGCATATCTCTGCTAGAAACTCCACGAAAACCAAGATATCTCCTGTTCTGCATATCCAACGAACTGCGGAGTGGTGAAAACCCCAGAAAACGTGTCTCTCGCATTAAATAGTTCGAAAAGAGCGATCCTGATGATTCTGCATACTTCTGACAGAAGTCTCACCAAGATTATCGTAGAAAATATATATCTCAGCTTGATACCCTACGACAGCCAAGATGTCGCCGGTCCTGCATATCAAACGCACGGTGTAGTGGTGAAAACACCAGATAACGTGTTTCTCGCATTAAATAGCTCGAAAAGAGCGATCTAGATGATTCAGCATACTTCGGACAGAAGTCTCACCAAGATTATCCTAGAAAATGCATATCACAGCTTGAAACCCCACGAAAACCAAGATATCGATGGTACTGCATATCAAACGCTCTGTGGAGTGGTGAAAACCCCAGAAAACGTGTTTCTCGCATTTAATGGCTCGAAAAGAGCGATCCCGATGATTCTGCATACTTCGGACAGAAGTCTCACCAAGATTATCGCAGAAAATGCATATCTGAGCTTGAAGCCCCACGAAAACCAAGATATCGTCCGTTCTGCATATCATACGCACTGTTGAGTGGTAAAAACGCCAGATAACGAGTTTCTCGCATTAACTAGCTCGAAAAGAGCGATCCTGATGATTCTGCATACTTCTGACAGAAGTCTCACCAAGATTATCGTAGAAAATATATATCTCAGCTTGATACCCTACGACAGCCAAAATGTCGCCGGTCCTGCATATCAAACGCACGGTGTAGTGGTGAAAACACCAGACAACGTGTTTCTCGCATTAAATAGATCGAAATGTGCGATCTCGATGATTCTGCATACTTCTAACAGAAGTCTCACCATGATTATCGCAGAAAATGCATATCTCTGCTAGAAACTCCACGAAAACCAATATATCGACTGTTCTGCATATCCAACGAACTGTGGAGTGGGGAAACCCCCAGAAAACGTGTCTCTCGCGTTAAATAGCTCGAAAAGAGCGATCCCGATGATTCTGCATACTTCTGACAGAAGTCTCACAAAGATTATCGTAGAAAATGCATATCTCAGCTTGATACCCTACGACAGCCAAGATATCGCTGGTTCTGCATATCAAACGCACTGTGGAGTGTTGAAAACACCAGATAACGTGTTTCTCGCATCAAATAGCTCGAAAAGAGCGATCTCGATGATTCTGCATACTTCGGACAGAAGTCTCACCAAGATTATCGCAGACAATGCATATCTCAGCTTGAAACCCCACGAAAACCAAGATATCGCCGGTTCTGCATATCATACGCACTGTGGATTGCTGAAAACACCAGATATCGTGTTTCTCGCATTCAATAGCTCGAAAAGTGCGATCTCGATGATTCTGCATCCTTCGGACAGAAGTCTCACCATGATTATCGTAAAAAATGCATATCTCAGCTTGAAACCCCACGAAAACCAACATATCGCTGGTTCTGCATATCAAACACACTGTGGAGTGGTGAAAACACCAGATAACGTGTTTCTCGCATTAAATAGCTCGAAAAGAGCGATCTCGATGTTTCTGCATACTTCGGACAGAGGTCTCACCAAGATTATCTCAGAAAATGCATATCTCTGCTAGAAAACCCACGAAAACCAAGATATCTCCTGTTCTGCATATCCAACGAACTGTGCAGTGGTGAAAACCCCAGAAAACGTGTTTCTCGCATAAAATAGCTCGAAATGTACGATCTCGAAGATTCTGCATACTTCTAACAGAAGTCTCAACATGATTATCGCAGATAATGCATATCTCTGCTAGAAACCCCACGAAAACCAAGATATCTCCTGTTCTGCATATACAACGAACTGTGGAGTGGTGAAAACACCAGATAACGTGTTTCTCGCATTAACTAGCTCGAAATGAGCGATCTCGAAGATTCTGCATACTTCTGACAGAAGACTCACCAAGATTATCGCTGAAAATGCATATCTCAGCTGGAAAAACCACGAAAATTAAGATATCTCCTGTTCTGCATATCCTACGAACTGTGGAGTGGTGAAAACCCCAGAAAACGTGTTTCTCGCATTTAATAGCTCGAAAAGAGCGATCCCGATGATTCTGCATACTTCGGACAGAAGTCTCACCAAGATTATCGCAGAAAATGCATATCTGAGCTTGAAGCCCCACGAAAACCAAGATATCGTCCGTTCTGCATATCATACGCACTGTTGAGCGGTAAAAACGCCAGATAACGAGTTCCTCGCATCAAATAGCTCGAAAAGAGCGATCTCGATGATTCTGCATACTTCGGACAGAAGTCTCACCAAGATTATCGCAGACAATGCATATCTCAGCTTGAAACCCCACGAAAACCAAGATATCGCCGGTTCTGCATATCATACGCACTGTGGATTGCTGAAAACACCAAATATCGTGTTTCTCGCATTAAATAGCTCGAAAAGTGCGATCTCGATGATTCTGCATACTTCGGACAGAAGTCTCACCATGATTATCGTAAAAAATGCATATCTCAGCTTGAAACCCCACGAAAGCCAAGATATCGCTGGTTCTGCATATCCAACGAACTGTGGTGTGATGAAAACCCCAGAAAACGTGTTTCTCGCATTAAATAGCTCGAAAAGAGCGATCTCGATGATTCTGCACACTTCGGACAGAAGTCTCACCAAGATTATCGCAGACAATGCATATCTCAGCTTGAAACCCCACGAAAACCAAGATATCGCCGGTTCTGCATATCGTACGCACTGTGGAGTGCTGAAAACACCAGATATCGTGTTTCTCGCATTAAATAGCTCGAAAAGTGCGATCTCGATG
The DNA here is from genome assembly GCA_951804975.1 of Anthophora plumipes. Taxonomy (NCBI): domain Eukaryota; kingdom Metazoa; phylum Arthropoda; class Insecta; order Hymenoptera; family Apidae; genus Anthophora; species Anthophora plumipes. The sequence goes on from CATORF010000697.1 coordinate 140,760, forward strand.
ATTCTGCATACTTCGGACAGAAGTCTCACCATGATTATCGTAAAAAATGCATATCTCAGCTTGAAACCCCACGAAAACCAAGATATCGCTGGTTCTGCATATCAAACGCACTGTGGACTGGTGAAAACACCAGATAACGTGTTTCTCGCATTAAATAGGTCGAAAAGAGCGATCTCGATGTTTCTGCATACTTCGGACAGAGGTCTCACCAAGATTATCTCAGAAAATGCATATCTCAGCTTGAAACCCCACGAAAACCCAGATATCGCCGGTTCTGCATATCAAACCAACTGTGGAGTGGTGAAAACACCAGACAACCTGTTTCTCGTATTAAATAGTTCGAAATGTGCGATCTCGATGATTCTGCATACTTCTAACAGAAGTCTCACCATGATTATCGCAGAAAATGCATATCTCTGCTAGAAAACCCACGAAAACCAAGATATCTCCTGTTCTGCATATCCATCGAACTGTGCAGTGGTGAAAACCCCAGAAAACGTGTTTCCCGCTAAAAATAGCTCGAAAAGTACGATCTCGAAGATTCTGCATACTTCTAACAGAAGTCTCAACATGATTATCGCAGATAATGCATATCTCTGCTAGAAACCCCACGAAAACCAAGATATCTCCTGTTCTGCATACACAACGAACTGTGGAGTGGTGAAAACACCAGATAACGTGTTTCTCGCATTAACTAGCTCGAAATGAGCGATCTCGATGATTCTGCATACTTCTGACAGAGGACTCACCAAGATTATCGCTGAAAATGCATATCTCAGCAGGAAAAACCACGAAAATCAAGATATCGCCGGTTCTGCATATCAAACGCGCTGTGGAGTGGTGAAAACACCAGATAACGTGTTTCTCGCATTAACTAGCTCGAAATGAGCGATCTCGAAGATTCTGCATACTTCTGACAGAAGACTCACCAAGATTATCGTAGAAAATGCATATCTCAGCTTGATACCCTACGACAGCCAAGATGTCGCCGGTTCTGCATAACAAACGCACCGTGGAGTGGTGAAAACACCAGATAACGTGTTTCTCGCATTAACTAGCTCGAAATGAGCGATCTCGATGATTCTGCATACTTCTGACAGAAGACTCACCAAGATTATCGCTGAAAATGCATATCTCAGCAGGAAAAACCACGAAAATCAAGATATCGCCGGTTCTGCATATCAAACGCGCTGTGGAGTGCTGAAAACACCAGATATCGTGTTTCTCGCATTAAATAGCTCGAAAAGTGCGATCTCGATGATTCTGCATACTTCGGACAGAAGTCTCACCATGATTATCGTAAAAAATGCATATCTCAGCTTGAAACCCCACGAAAACCAAGATATCGCTGGTTCTGCATATCAAACGCACTGTGGACTGGTGAAAACACCAGATAACGTGTTTCTCGCATTAAATAGGTCGAAAAGAGCGATCTCGATGTATCTGCATACTTCGGACAGAGGTCTCACCAAGATTATCTCAGAAAATGCATATCTCAGCTTGAAACCCCACGAAAACCCAGATATCGCCGGTTCTGCATATCAAACCAACTGTGGAGTGGTGAAAACACCAGACAACCTGTTTCTCGCATTAAATAGTTCGAAATGTGCGATCTCGATGATTCTGCATACTTCTAACAGAAGTCTCACCATGATTATCGCAGAAAATGCATATCTCTGCTAGAAAACCCACGAAAACCAAGATATCTCCTGTTCTGCATATCCAACGAACTGTGCAGTTGTGAAAACCCCAGAAAACGTGTTTCCCGCAAAAAATAGCTCGAAAAGTACGATCTCGAAGATTCTGCATACTTCTAACAGAAGTCTCAACATGATTATCGCAGATAATGCATATCTCTGCTAGAAACCCCACGAAAACCAAGATATCTCCTGTTCTGCATACACAACGAACTGTGGAGTGGTGAAAACACCAGATAACGTGTTTCTCGCATTAACTAGCTCGAAATGAGCGATCTCGATGATTCTGCATACTTCTGACAGAGGACTCACCAAGATTATCGCTGAAAATGCATATCTCAGCAGGAAGAACCACGAAAATCAAGATATCGCCGGTTCTACATATCAAACGCGCTGTGGAGTGGTGAAAACACCAGATAACGTGTTTCTCGCATTAACTAGCTCGAAATGAGCGATCTCGAAGATTCTGCATACTTCTGACAGAAGACTCACCATGATTATCGTAGAAAATGCATATCTCAGCTTGATACCCTACGACAGCCAAGATGTCGCCTGTTCTGCATAACAAACGCACTGTGGAGTGGTGAAAACACCAGATAACGTGTTTCTCGCATTAACTAGCTCGAAATGAGCGATCTCGATGATTCTGCATACTTCTGACAGAAGACTCACCAAGATTATCGCTGAAAATGCATATCTCAGCAGGAAAAACCACGAAAATCAAGATATCGCCGGTTCTGCATATCAAACGCGCTGTGGAGTGGTGAAAACACCAGATAACGTGTTTCTCGCATTAACTAGCTCGAAATGAGCGATCTCGAAGATTCTGCATACTTCTGACAGACGACTCACCAAGATTATCGTAGAAAATGCATATCTCAGCTTGATACCCTACGACAGCCAAGATGTCGCCGGTTCTGCATATCAAACGCACTGTGGAGTGGTGAAAACACCAGATAACGTGTTTCTCGCATTAACTAGCTCGAAAAGAGCGATCTAGATGATTCAGCATACTTCGGACAGAAGTCTCACCAAGATTACCGTAGAAAATGCATATCTCAGCTTGATACCCTACGACAGCCAAGATGTCGCCGGTCCTGCATATCAAACGCACGGTGTAGTGGTGAAAACACCAGATAACGTGTTTCTCGCATTAAATAGCTCGAAAAGAGCGATCTAGATGATTCAGCATACTTCGGACAGAAGTCTCACCAAGATTATCCAAGAAAATGCATATCACAGCTTGAATCCCCACGAAAACCAAGATATCGATGGTACTGCATATCAAACGCTCTGTGGAGTGGTGGAAACACCAGATAACGTGTTTCTCGCATTAAATAGCTCGAAAAGAGCGATCTCGATGATTCTGCATACTTCGGACAGAAGTCTCACCAAGATTATCGAAAAAAATGCATATCTCAGCTGGAAACCCCACGAAAACTGAGATATCGCTGGTTCTGCATGTCAAACGCACTGTGGAGTGCTGAAAACACCCGATAACGTTTTGTCGCATTAAATAGTTCGAATAGAGCGATCTCGATGATTAAGCATACTTCGGACAGAAGTCTCACCAAGATTATCGTAAAAAGTGCATATCTCAGCTTGAAACCCCACGAAAACCAAGATATCGACTGTTCTGCATATCCAACGAACTGTGGAGTGGGGAAAACCCCAGAAAACGTGTCTCTCGCGTTAAATAGCTCGAAAAGAGCGATCCCGGTGATTCTGCATACTTCTGACTGAAGTCTCACCAAGATTATCCTAGAAAATGCATATCTCAGCTTGAAACCCCACGAAAACCAAGATATCGACTGTTCTGCATATCCAACGAACTGTGGAGTGGGGAAAACCCCAGAAAACGTGTCTCTCGCGTTAAATAGCTCGAAAAGAGCGATCCCGATGATTCTGCATACTTCTGACAGAAGTCTCACCAAGATTATCGCAGACAATGCATATCTCAGCTTGAAACCCCACGAAAACCAAGATATCGCCGGTTCTGCATATCATACGCACTGTGGATTGCTGAAAACACCAGATATCGTGTTTCTCGCATTAAATAGCTCGAAAAGTGCGATCTCGATGATTCTGCATACTTCGGACAGAAGTCTCACCATGATTATCGTAAAAAATGCATATCTCAGCTTGAAACCCCACGAAAACCAAGATATCTCCTGTTCTGCATATCCAACGAACTGTGCAGTGGTGAAAACCCCAGAAAACGTGTTTCTCGCATAAAATAGCTCGAAAAGTACGATCTCGAAGATTCTGCATACTTCTAACAGAAGTCTCAACATGATTATCGCAGATAATGCATATCTCTGCTAGAAACCCCACGAAAACCAAGATTTCGCTGGTTCTGCATATCAAACGCACTGTGGAGTGGTGAAAACACCAGATAACGTGTTTGTCGCATTAAATAACTCGAAAAGTGCGATCTCGATGTTTCTACATACTTCGGACAGAGGTCTCACCAAGATTATCGCAGAAAATGCATATCTCAGCTTGAAACCTCACGAAAACAAAGATATCTGCGGTTCTGCACATCAAACGTACTGTGGAGCCGTGAAAACACCAGAAAACGTGTTTCTTGCATTAAGTAGCTCGAAAAGAGCGTTCTCGAAGGTTCTGCATACTTCTGACAGAGGTCTCACCAAGATTATCGTAGAAAATGCAGATCTCATCTTGAAACCCGACGAAATCCAAGATGTCGCCGGTTCTGCATATCAAACGCACTGTAGAGTGGTGAAAACAACCAAATAACGTGTTTCTCGCATCAAATAGCTCGAAACGAGCGATCTCGATGATTCTGCATACTTCTGACAGAACACTCACCAAGATTATCGCAGAAAATGCATATCTCAGCTGGAAACCCCACGAAAACCAAGATATCGTCGGTTCTGCATATCAGACGCACTGTGGAATGTTGAAAACACCAGAAAACGTGTTTCTCGTATTAACTAACACGAAAAGAGCGTTCTCGATGATTCTGCATACTTCTCATAGATGAATCAGCAAGATTATCGCAGAAAATGCATATTTCAGCTGGAAACCCCACGAAAAACAAGCTATCGGCGGCTCTACATATCAAACGCACTGTGGAGTGGTCAAAACACAAGAAAACTTGTTTTTTTGCAAAAAATAGCTCGAAAATAGCGATATCGATGGTTCTGCATACTTCGGACAGAAGTCTCACCAATATTATCGCAGAAAATGCATATCTCAGCTTGAAACCTCACGAAAATCAAGATGTCGCCGGTTCTGCACATCAAACGTACTGTGGAGTGGTGAAAACACCAGAAAACGTGTTTCTCGCATTAAATAGCTCGAAAAGAGCGATATCGATGATTCTGCACACTTCGGACAGCAGTCTCACCAAGATTATCGCAGAAAATGCAGATCTCAGCTTGAAACCCCACGAAAACCAAGATATCGCCGGTTCTGCATATCATACGCACTGTGGAGTGGTGAAAACACCAGATAACGTGTTTCTCGCATTAAATAGGTCGAAACGAGCGATCTCGATGATTAAGCATACTTCGGACAGAAGTCTCACCAAGATTATCGTAAAAAATGCATATCTCAGCTTGAAACCCCACGAAAACCCAGATATCGCTGGTTCTGCATATCCAACGCACTGTGGAGTGGTGAAAACACCAGATAACGTGTATCTCGCATTAAATAGCTCGAAACGAGCGATCTCGATGATTCTGCATACTTCGGACAGAAGTCTCACCAAGTTTATCGCAGAAAATGCATATCTCAGCTTGAAACCCCACGAAAACCAAGATATCGCCGGTTCTGCATATCAAACGCACTGTGGAGTGGTGAAAACTCCAGATAACTTGTTTCTCGCATTAAATCGCTCGAAAAGATCGATCTCGATGGTTCTGCACACTTCGGACAGAAGTCTCACCAAGATTATCGCAGATAATTCATATCTCAGCTTGAAACCCCACGAAAACCAAGATATCGCAGGTTCTGCATATCATACGCACTGTGGAGTGTTGAAAACACCAGATAACGTGTTTCTCGCATTAAATAGGTCGAAACGAGCGATCTCGATGACTCTGCATACTTGGGACAGAAGTCTCACCAAGATTATCGCAGAAAATGCATATCTGAGCTTAAAACCCCACGAAAACCAAGATATCGCTGGTTCTGCATATCAAACGCACTGTGGCGTGCTGAAAACACCAGATAACGTGTTTTTCGCATTAAATAGCTCGAAAAGAGCGATCTCGAAGACTCTGCATATTTCGGACAGAACTCTCACCAAGATTATCACAGAAAATGCATATCTGAGCTTGAAACCCCACGAAAACCAAGATATCGCTGGTTCTGCATATCAAACGCACTGTGGCGTGCTGAAAACACCAGATAACGTGTTTCTCGCATTAAATAGGTCGAAAAGAGCGATCTCGATGATTAAGCATACTTCGGACAGAAGTCTCACCAAGATTATCGCAGAAAATGCATATCTCAGCTTGAAACCCGACGAAAACCAAACATCGCCGGTTCTGCATATCAAACCAACTGTGGAGTGGTGACAACACCAGACAACGTGTTTCTCGCATTAAATAGCTCGAATAGAGCGATCTCGATGATTAAGCATACTTCGGACAGAAGTCTCACCAAGATTATCGTAAAAAATGCATATCTCAGCTTGAAACCCCACGAAAACCAAGATATCTCCTGTTCTGCATATCCAACGAACTGTGGAGTGTTGAAAACCCCAGAATACGTGTTTCTCGCATTAAATAGCTCGAATAGAGCGATCTCGATGATTAAGCATACTTCGGACAGAAGTCTCACCAAGATTATCGCAGAAATTGCATATCTCAGCTTGAAACCCCACGAAAACCAAGATATTGTCGGTTCTGCATATCAAACGCACAGTGGAGTGGTGAAAACACCAGATAGCGTGTTTCTCGCATTAAATAGCTCGAAACGAACGATCTAGATGATTCTGCATACTTCTGACTGAAGTCTCACCATTATTATCGCAGAAAATGCATATGTCAGCTTGAACCCCGACGAAATCAAAGATGTCGCCGGTTCTGCATGTCAAACGCACTGTGGAGTGGTGAAAACACCAGATAACGTGTTTCTCGCATTAAATAGCCCGAAAAGAGGGATCTCGATGATTCTGCATACTTCTGACAGAAGACTCACCAAGATTATCGCAGAAAATGCATATCTCAGCTTGAATCCCACCGTAACCAAGATATCTGCGGTTCTGCATGTCAAACGCACTGTGGAGTGGCGAAAACACCAGAAAACGTGTATCTCGCATTAAGTAGCTCGAAACGGTCGATCTAGATGATTCTGCATACTTCTGACAGAAGTCTCACCAAGATTATCGTAGAAAATGCATATCCCAGCTTGAAACCCGACGAAAGCCAAGATATTTCCGGTTCTGCATGTCAAACGTACTGTGGAGTGGTGAATACACCAGATAATGTGTTTCTCGCATTAAATAACTCGAAAAGAGGGTTCTCGATGATTCTGCATACTTCTGACAGGAGACTCACCAAGATTATCGCAGAAAATGCATATCTCAACTGGAAACACCACGAAATTCAAGTTATCGCCGGTTCTGCATATTAAACGCACTGTGGAATGGTGAAACACCAGATAACGTGTTTCTCGCATCAAATAACTCGAAAAGAGGGTTCTCGATTATTCTGCATACTTCTGACAGAAGTCTCACCAAGATTATCGTAGAAAATGCATATCTCAGCTTGATACCCGACGAAAGCCACGATGTCGCCGGTTCTGCATATCAAACGCACTGTGGAGTGGTGAAAACACCAGAAAACGTGTTTCTCGCATTAGGTAGCTCGAAACGAGCGATCTAGATGATTCTGCATACTTCTGACTGAAGTCTCACCAATATTATCGCAAAAAAGGAAATCTCACCTTGAAACCTCACGAAAATCAAGATGACGCCGGTTCTGCATATCAAACGCACTGTGGAGTGGTGAAAACAACCAGATAACGAGTTTCTCACATTAAATAGCTCGAAAAGAGCGACCCCGATGATTCTGCATACTTCTGACAGAAGACTCACCAAGATTATCGCAGAAAATGCATATCGCAGCTGGAAACACCACGAAAATCAAGATATCGCCGGTTCCGCATATCAAACGCACTGTGGAATGTTGAAAACACCGGGAAACTTGTTTTTTTGCATTAAATAGCTCGACAAGAGCGATCTAGATGATTCTGCATACTTCTGAATGAGGTCTCACCACGATTATCGCAGAAAATGCATATCTCATCTGGAAACACCACGAAAATCAAGATATCGCCGGTTCTGCATTTCAAACGCACTGTGGAGTGGTGAAAACACCAGATAACGTGTTTCTCGCATTAAACAGCCCGAAAAGAGGGATCTCGATGATTCTGCATACTTCTGACAGAAGACTCACCAAGATTATCGCAGAAACTGCATATCTCTACTGGAAACACCACGAAAATCGAGATATCGCCGGTTCTGAATATCAAACGCACTGTGGAATGTTGAAAACACCAGGAAACTTGTTTTTTTGCATTAAATAGCTCGACAAGAGCGATCTAGATGATTCTGCATACTTCTGACTGAAGTCTCACCAAGATAATCGCAGAAAACGCATATCTCAGCTTGAAACCCGACGAAATCCAAGATGTCGCCGGTTCTGCATATCAAACGCACTGTGGAGTGGTGAAAACACCAGATAACGTGTTTCTCGCATTAAACAGCTCGGAAAGAGCGTTCTCGATGATTCTGCTTACTTCTGACAGAAGAATCACCAGGATTATCGCAGAAAATGCATGTCTCAGTTTGAACCCCGACTAAAGCCAAGATGTCACCGCTTCTGCATATCAAACGCACTGTGGAGTGGTGAAAACACCAGATAACGTGTTTCTCGCGTTAAATAGCTCGACAAGAGCGATCTAGATGGTTCTGCATACTTCTGACTGAAGTCTCACCAAGATTATCGCAGAAAATGCATATCTCAGCTTGAATCCCGAACGTAACCAAGATATCTGCGGTTCTGCATGTCAAACGCACTGTGGAGTGGCGAAAACACCAGATAACGTGTTTCTCGCATTAAGTAGCTCGAAAGGAGCGATCTCGATGATTCTGCATACTTCTGACAGAAGTCTCACCAAGATTATCGCAGAAAATGCATATCTCAGCTTGAAAACCCACGAAAAGCAAGATTTCGCCGGTTCTGCATGTCAAACGCACTGTGGATTGGTGAATACACCAGAAAACGTGTTTCTCGCATTAAATAGCTCGAAAAGAGCGATTTAGATGATTCTGCATACTTCTGACAGAAGACTCACCAAGATTATCGCAAAAAATGCATAGCTCACCTTGAAACCTCACGAAAATCAAGATTATGCCGGTTCTGCATATCAAACGCACTGTGGAGTGGTGAAAACAACCAGATAACGAGTTTCTCGCATTAAATAGCTCGAAAAGTGCGATCTCGATGATTCTGCATACTTCTGACAGAAGTCTCACCAAGATAATCGCAGAAAATGCATATCTCAGCTTGAAACCCGACGAAATCCAAGATGTCGCCGGTTCTGCACATAAAACGTTCTGTGGAGTGGTGAAAACACCAGAAAAAGTGTTTCTCGCATTAAGTAGCTCGAAACGAGCGATCTAGATGATTCTGCATACTTCTGACTGAAGTCTCACCAATATTATCGCAAAAAATGCATATCTCAACTTGAAACCTCACGAAAATCAAGATGACGCCGGTTCTGCATATCAAACGCAATGTGGAGTGGTGAAAACAACCAGATAACGAGTTTCTCGCATTAATTAGCTCGAAAAGAGCGATCCCGATGATTCTGCATACTTCTGTCAGAAGACTCACCAAGATTATCGCAGAAAATGCATATCTCAGCTGGAAACACCACGAAAATCAAGATATCGCCGGTTCCGCATATCAAATGCACTGTGGAATGTTGAAAACACCGGGAAACTTGTTTTTTTGCATTAAATAGCTCGATAAGAGCGATCTAGATGATTCTGCATACTTCTGAATGAAGTCTCACCACGATTATCGCAGAAAATGCATATCTCAGCTGGAAACACCACGAAAATCAAGATATCGCCGGTTCTGCATATCAAACGCACTGTGGAGTGGTGAAAACACCAGATAACGTGTTTCTCGCATTAAATAGCCCGAAAAGAGGGATCTCGATGATTCTGCATACTTCTGACAGAAGACTCACCAAGATTATCGCAGAAAATGCATATCTCAACTGGAAACACCACCAAAATCAAGATATCGCCGGTTCTGCATATCATACGCACTGTGGAATGTTGAAAACACCAGGAAACTTGTTTTGTTGCATTAAATAGCTCGACAAGAGCGATCTAGATGATTCTGCATACTTCTGACTGAAGTCTCACCAAGATAATCGCAGAAAATGCATATCTCAGCTTGAAACCCGACGAAATCCAAGATGTCGCCGGTTCTGCATATCAAACGCACTGTGGAGTGGTGAAAACACCAGATAACGTGTTTCTCGCATTAAACAGCTCGAAAAGAGCGTTTTCGATGATTCTGCATACTTCTGACAGAAGAATCACCAGGATTATCGCAGAAAATGCATGTCTCAGTTTGAACCCCGACTAAAGCCAAGATGATGCCGGTTCTGCATATCAAACGCACTGTGGAGTGGTGAAAACACCAGATAACGTGTTTCTCGCGTTAAATAGCTCGGCAAGAGCGATCTAGATGATTCTGCATACTTCTGACTGGAGTCTCACCAAGATTATCGCAGAAAATGCATATCTCAGCTTGAATCCCGAACGTAACCAAGATATCTGCGGTTCTGCATGTCAAACGCACTGTGGAGTGGCGAAAACACCAGATAACGTGTTTCTCGCATTAAATAGCCCGAAAAGAGGGATCTCGATGATTCTGCATACTTCTGACAGAAGACTCACCAAGATTATCGCAGAAAATGCATATCTCAACTGGAAACACCACCAAAATCAAGATATCGCCGGTTCTGCATATCATACGCACTGTGGAATGTTGAAAACACCAGGAAACTTGTTTTGTTGCATTAAATAGCTCGAAAAGAGCGATCCCGATGATTCTGCATACTTCTGACAGAAGTCTCACCAAGATTATCGTAGAAAATGCATATCTCAGCTTGAAACCCGACGAAATCCAAGATATCTTCGGTTCTGCATGTCAAACGTACTGTGGAGTGGTGAATACACCAGAAAACGTGTTTCTCGCATTAAGTAGCTCGAAAAGAGCGTTCTCGAAGATTCTGCATACTTCTGACTGATGTCTCACCACTATTATCGTAGAAAATGCATATCTCAGCTTGAAACCCGACGAAATCCAAGATATCTTCGGTTCTGCATGTCAAACGTACTGTGGAGTGGTGAATACACCAGAAAACGTGTTTCTCGCATTAAGTAGCTCGAAAAGAGCGTTCTCGAAGATTCTGCATACTTCTGACTGATGTCTCACCACTATTATCACAGAAAATGCATATCTGAGCTGGAAACACCACGAAAATCAAGAAATCGCCGGTTCTGCATATCATACGCACTGTGGAATGTTGAAAACACCAGGAAACTTGTTTTGTTGCATTAAATAGCTCGAAAAGAGCGATCCCGATGATTCTGCATACTTCTGACAGAAGTCTCACCAAGATTATCGTAGAAAATGCATATCTCAGCTTGAAACCCGACGAAATCCAAGATATCTTCGGTTCTGCATGTCAAACGTACTGTGGAGTGGTGAATACACCAGAAAACGTGTTTCTCGCATTAAGTAGCTCGAAAAGAGCGTTCTCGAAGATTCTGCATACTTCTGACTGATGTCTCACCACTATTATCACAGAAAATGCATATCTGAGCTGGAAACACCACGAAAATCAAGAAATCGCCGGTTCTGCATATCAAACGCACTGTGGAATGTTGAAAACACCGGGAAACTTGTTTTTTTGCATTAAATAGCTCGACAAGAGCGATCTAGATGATTCTGCATACTTCTGAATGAAGTCATACCACGATTATCGCAGAAAATGCATATCTCACCTTGAAACCTCACGAAAATCAAGATGACGCCGGTTCTGCATATCAAACGCACTGTGGAGTGGTGAAAACACCAGAAAACGTGTTTCTCGCATTAAGTAGCTCGAAAAGAGCGTTCTCGAAGATTCTGCATACTTCTGACAGAAGTCTCACCAAGATTATCGTAGAAAATGCATATTTCAGCTGGAATCCCCACGAAAACCAAGTTATCGGCGGCTCTCCATATCAAACGCACTGTGGAGTGGTCAAAACACCCGAAAACTTGTTTTTTCGCATTAAATAGCTCGAAACGAACGATCTAGATGATTAAGCATACATCGGACAGAAGTCTCACCAAGATTATCGCAGAAAATGCATATCTCAGCTTGAAACCCGACGAAAACCAAACATCGACGGTTCTGCATATCATACCAACTGTGGAATGGTGAAAACACCAGACAACGTGTTTCTCGCATTAAATAGATCGAAAAGTGCGATCTCGATGATGCTGCATACTTCTAACAGAATTCTCACCATGATTATCGCAGAAAATGCATATCTCTCCTAGAAACCCCACGAAAACCAAGATATCTCCTGTTCTGCATATCCAACGAACTGTGGAGTGGTGAAAACACCAGAAAACGTGTTTCTCGCATTAAGAAGCTCGAAACGAGCGATCTAGATGATTCTGCATACTTCTGACTGATGTCTCACCAAGATAATCGCAGAAAATGCATATCTCAGCTTCAAACCCGACCGAAACCAAGATATCTTCGGTTCTGCATGTCAAACGTACTGTGGAGTGGTGAATACACCAGAAAACGTGTTTCTCGCATTAAGTAGCTCGAGAAGAGCGATCTCGATGATTCTGCTTACTTCGGACAGAAGTCTCACCAAGATTATCGCAGAAAATGCATGTCTCAGCTGGAAACACCACGAATATCAAGATATCGCCGGTTCTGCATATCAAACGCACTGTGCGGTGGTGAATACACCAGAAAACGTGTTTCTCGCATTAAATAGCTCGAAAAGAGCGATCTCGATGATTCTGCATACTTCGGACAGAAGTCTCACCAAGATTATCGCAGAAAATGCATATCTCAGCGTGAACCCCGACGAAATCCAAGATGTCGCCGGTTCTGCATATCAAACGCACTGTGGATTGGTGAAAACACCAGAAAACGTGTTTCACGCATTAAGCAGCTCGAAACGAGCGGTCTAAATGATTCTGCGTACTTCTGACTGAAGTCTCACCAAGATTATCGCAGAAAATGCATATCTCAGCTTGATACACGACGAAAGCAAAGATGTCGCCGGTTCTGCATATCAAACGCACTGTGGAGTGGTGAAAACAACTAGATAACGTGTTTCTCGCATTAAATAGCTCGAAAAGAGCGCTCTCGATGTTTCTGCATACTTCGGACAGAAGTCTCACCAAGATTATCGCAGAAAATGCATATCTGAGCTTGAAACCCCACGAAAACCAAGATATCGTCGGTTCTGCATATCATACGCACTGTGGAGTGGTGAAATCACCGGACAACGTTTTGTCGCATTAAATAGCTCGAATAGAGCGATCTCGATGATTCTGCATACTTCTAACTGAAGTCTCACCAATATTATCGCAGAAAATGCATATCTCAGCTTGAAACCCGACCGAAATCAAGGTATCTCCGTCTCTGCATGTCAAACGTACTGTGGAGTGGTGAATACACCAGAAAACGTGTTTCTCGCATTAAGTAGCTCGAAAAGAGCGATCTAGATGATTCTGCATACTTCGGACAGAAGTCTCACCAATATTATCGCAGAAAATGCATATCTCAGCTTGAAACCTCACGAAAATCAAGATGTCGCCGGTTCTGCATATCAAACGCACTGTGGAGTGGTGAAAGCAACCAGATAACGTGTTTCTCGCATTAAATAGCTCGAAACGAGCGAACTAGATCATTCTGCATACTTCTGACTGAAGTCTCACCAATATTATCGCAGAAAATGCATATCTCAGCTTGAAACCCGTCGAAAAAAAAGATGTCGCCGGTTCTGCATATCAAACGCACTGTGGGGTGGTGAAAACACCAGAAAATGTGTTTCTCGCATTAAATAGCTCCAAAAGAGCGATCTCGAAGATTCTGCATACTTCGGACAGAAGTCTCACCAAGATTATCGCAGAAAATGCATATCTCAGCTTGATACCCCACGAAAACCAAGATATCGTCGGTTCTGCGTATCATACGCACTGTGGAGTAGTGACAACACCGGATAACGTTTTGTCGCATTAAATAGCTCGAATAGAGCGATCTCGATGATTCTGCATACTTCGGACAGAAGTCTCACCAAGATTATCGTAAAAAATGCATATCTCAGCTTGAAACCCCACGAAAACCAAGATATCGCCGGTTCTGCATATCAAACGCACTGTGGTGTGGTGAAAACACCAGATAACGTGTTTCTCGCATTAAATAGCTCGAAAAGAGCGATCTCGATGATTCTGCATACTTCTAACAGAAGTCTCACCAAGGTTATCGCAGAAAATGCATATCTCTGCTTGAAACCCCACGCAAACCAAGATATCTCCTCTTCTGCATATCCAAAGAACTGTGGAGTGGTGAAAAACCCAGAAAACGTGTTTCGCGCATTAAATAGCTCGAAAAGAGCGCTCCCGATGATTCTGCATACTTCGGACAAATGTCTCACCAAGCTTATCGCAGAAAATGCATATCTCAGCTTGAAACCCCACGAAAGCCAAGATATCGCTGGTTCTGCATATCAAACGCCCTGTGGAGTGATGAAAACACCAGATAACGTGTTTCTCGCATTAAATAGCTTGAAAAGTGCGATCTCGATGATTCTGCACACTTCGGACAGAAGTCTCACCAAGATTATCGTAGATAATGCATATCTCACCATGAAACCCCACGAAAACCAAGATATCGCCGGTTCTGCATATCATACGCACTGTGGAGTGGTGAAAACAGCAGATAACGTGTTTCTCGCATTAAATAGCTCGAAAAGAGCGATCTCGCTGATTCTGCATACTTCTAACAGAAGTCTCACCGAGATTATCGCAGACAATGCATATCTCTGCTTGAAACCCCACGCAAACCAAGATATCTCCTGTTCTGCATATCCAACGAACTGTGGTGTGGTGAAAACCCCAGAAAACGTGTTTCTCGCATTAAATAGCTCGAAAAGAGCGCTCTCGATGTTTCTGCATACTTCGTACAGAAGTCTCACCAGGATTATCGCAGAAAATGCATATCTCAGCTTGAAACCCCCCGAAAACCAAGATATCTCCGGTTCTGCACATCCAACGAACTGTGGTGTGGTGAAAACTCCAGAAAACGTGTTTCACGCATTAAATAGCTCGAAAAGAGCGCTCTTGATGTTTCTGCATACTTCGGACAGACGTTTCACCAAGAGTATCGTAGAAAATGCATATCTCAACTTGAAACCCGACGAAAACCAAACATCGCCGGTTCTGCATATCAAACCAACTGTGGAGTGGTGAAAACACCAGACAACGTGTTTCTCGCATTAAATAGATCGAAAAGTGCGATCTCGATGATTCTGCATACTTCTAACAGAAGTCTCACCATGATTATCGCAGAAAATGCATATCTCTGCTAGAAACCCCACGAAAACCAAGATATCTCCTGTCCTGCATATCCAACGAACTGTGGAGTGGTGAAAACCCCAGAAAACGTGTTTCTCGGATTAAATAGCTCGAAAAGAGCGATCTCGATGATTCTGCATACTTCGGACAGAAGTCTCACCAAGTTTATCGAAGAAAATGCATATCTCAGCTTGAAACCCCTGGAAAACCAAGATATCACCTGTTCTGCATATCCAATGAACTGTGGTGTTGTGAAAACCCCAGAAAACGTGTTTCTCGCATGAAATAGCTTGAAAAGAGCGATCTCGATGATTCTGCACGCTTCGGACAGAAGTCTCACCAAGATTATCGCAGATAATGCATATCTCAGCATGAAACCCCACGAAAACCAAGATATCGCCGGTTCTGCATATCATACGCACTGTGGAGTGGTGAAAACACCAGATAACGTGTTTCTCGCATTAAATAGCTCGAAAAGAGCGATCTCGATGATTCTGCATACTTCTAACAGAAGTCTCACCAAGGTTATCGCAGAAAATGCATATCTCTGCTTGAAACCCCACGCAAACCAAGATATCTCCTCTTCTGCATATCCAAAGAACTGTGGAGTGGTGAAAAACCCAGAAAACGTGTTTCGCGCATTAAATAGCTCGAAAAGAGCGCTCCCGATGATTCTGCATACTTCGGACAAATGTCTCACCAAGCTTATCGCAGAAAATGCATATCTCAGCTTGAAACCCCACGAAAGCCAAGATATCGCTGGTTCTGCATATCAAACGCCCTGTGGAGTGATGAAAACACCAGATAACGTGTTTCTCGCATTAAATAGCTTGAAAAGTGCGATCTCGATGATTCTGCACACTTCGGACAGAAGTCTCACCAAGATTATCGTAGATAATGCATATCTCACCATGAAACCCCACGAAAACCAAGATATCGCCGGTTCTGCATATCATACGCACTGTGGAGTGGTGAAAACAGCAGATAACGTGTTTCTCGCATTAAATAGCTCGAAAAGAGCGATCTCGCTGATTCTGCATACTTCTAACAGAAGTCTCACCGAGATTATCGCAGACAATGCATATCTCTGCTTGAAACCCCACGCAAACCAAGATATCTCCTGTTCTGCATATCCAACGAACTGTGGTGTGGTGAAAACCCCAGAAAACGTGTTTCTCGCATTAAATAGCTCGAAAAGAGCGCTCTCGATGTTTCTGCATACTTCGTACAGAAGTCTCACCAGGATTATCGCAGAAAATGCATATCTCAGCTTGAAACCCCCCGAAAACCAAGATATCTCCGGTTCTGCACATCCAACGAACTGTGGTGTGGTGAAAACTCCAGAAAACGTGTTTCACGCATTAAATAGCTCGAAAAGAGCGCTCTTGATGTTTCTGCATACTTCGGACAGACGTTTCACCAAGAGTATCGTAGAAAATGCATATCTCAACTTGAAACCCGACGAAAACCAAACATCGCCGGTTCTGCATATCAAACCAACTGTGGAGTGGTGAAAACACCAGACAACGTGTTTCTCGCATTAAATAGATCGAAAAGTGCGATCTCGATGATTCTGCATACTTCTAACAGAAGTCTCACCATGATTATCGCAGAAAATGCATATCTCTGCTAGAAACCCCACGAAAACCAAGATATCTCCTGTCCTGCATATCCAACGAACTGTGGAGTGGTGAAAACCCCAGAAAACGTGTTTCTCGGATTAAATAGCTCGAAAAGAGCGATCTCGATGATTCTGCATACTTCGGACAGAAGTCTCACCAAGTTTATCGAAGAAAATGCATATCTCAGCTTGAAACCCCTGGAAAACCAAGATATCACCTGTTCTGCATATCCAATGAACTGTGGTGTTGTGAAAACCCCAGAAAACGTGTTTCTCGCATGAAATAGCTTGAAAAGAGCGATCTCGATGATTCTGCACGCTTCGGACAGAAGTCTCACCAAGATTATCGCAGATAATGCATATCTCAGCATGAAACCCCACGAAAACCAAGATATCGCCGGTTCTGCATATCATACGCACTGTGGAGTGGTGAAAACACCAGATAACGTGTTTCTCGCATTAAATAGCTCGAAAAGAGCGATCTCGATGATTCTGCATACTTCTAACAGAAGTCTCACCAAGATTATCGCAGAAAATGCATATCTCTGCTAGAAACCCCACGAAAACCAAGATATCTCCTGTCCTGCATATCCAACGAACTGTGGAGTGGTGAAAACCCCAGAAAACGTGTTTCTCGGATTAAATAGCTCGAAAAGAGCGATCTCGATGATTCTGCATACTTCGGACAGAAGTCTCACCAAGTTTATCGAAGAAAATGCATATCTCAGCTTGAAACCCCTGGAAAACCAAGATATCACCTGTTCTGCATATCCAAAGAACTGCGGAGTGGTGAAAAACCCAGAAAACGTGTTTCGCGCATGAAATAGCTCGAAAAGAGCGCTCCCGATGTTTCTGCATACTTCGGACAAATGTCTCACCAAGCTTATCGCAGAAAATGCATATCTCAGCTTGAAACCCCACGAAAGCCATGATATCGCTGGTTCTGCATATCAAACGCACTGTGGAGTGGTGAATACACCAGAAAACGTGTTTCTCGCATTAAATAGCTCGAATAGAGCGATCTCGATGATTCTGCATACTTCTAACTGAAGTCTCACCAATTTTATCGCAGAAAATGCATATCTCAGCTTGAAACCCGACCGAAACCAAGGTATCTCCGTTTCTGCATGTCAAACGTACTGTGGAGTGGTCAAAACACCAGAAAACTTGTTTTTTCGCATTAAATAGCTCGAAACGAGCGATCTAGTTGATTCTGCATACTTCTGACTGAAGTCTCACCAAGATTATCGCAGGAAATGCATATCTCAGATGGAAACTCCACGAAAACCAACATATCGCCGGTTCTGCATATCAAACGCCCTGTGGAGTGATGAAAACACCAGATAACGTGTTTCTCGCATTACATAGCTCGAATGGAGCGATCTCGATGATTCTGCATACTTCTAACTGAAGTCTCACCAATATTATCGCAGAAAATGCATATCTCAGCTTGAAACCCGACCGAAATCAAGGTATCTCCGTTTCTGCATGTCAAACGTACTGTGGAGTGGTGAACACACCAGAAAACGTGTTTCTCGCATTAAATAGCTCGAAAAGAGCGATCTAGATGATTCTGCATGCTTCGGACAGAAGTTTCACCAATATTGTCGCAGAAAATGCATATCTCAGCTTGAAACCCGTCGAAAAAAAAGATGTCGCCGGTGCTGCATATCAAACGAACTGTGGTGTGGTGAAAACCCCAGAAAACGTATTTCTCGCATTAAATAGCTCGAAAAGAGCGATGTCGATGGTTCTGCATACTTCGGACAGAAGTCTCACTAATATTATCGCAGAAAATGCATATCTCAGCTTGAAACCCGACGAAAACCAAGATGTCGCCGGTTCTGCATATCAAACGCACTGGGGGTGGTGAAAACACCAGAAAACGTGTTACTCGCATTAACTAGCTCGAAAAGAGCGTTCTGGATGATTCTGCATACTTCTCATAGATGAAACACAAAGATTATCGCAGAAAATGCATATTTCAGCTGGAAACCCCACGAAAACCAATTTGTCGGTGGCTCTACATATCAAACGCACTGTGGAGTGGTGAAAACACCAGATAACGTGTTTCTCGCATTAAATAGCTCGAAAAGAGCGATATCGATGAATCTGCATACTTCGGACAGAAGTCTCACCAAGATTATCGTAAAAAATGCATATCTCGGCTTGAAACCCCACGAAAACCAAGATATCGCTGGTACTGCATATCAAACGCACTGTGGAGTGGTGAAAACACCAGATAACGGGTTTCTCGCATTAAACAGCTCGAAAAGAGCGATCGCGATGAATCTGCATACTTCGGACAGTAGTCTCACCAAGATTATCGTAAAAAATGCATATCTCAGCTTGAAACCCAACGAAAGCCAAGATATCGCTGGTTCTGCATATCAAACGCACTGTGGAGTGGTAAAAACACCAGACAAGGTTTTTCTCGCATTAACTAGCTCGAAAAGAGCGATCTCGATGATTCTGCATACTTCTGACAGAAGACTCACCTAGATTATCGCAGAAAATGCATATCTCACCTGGAAACACCACGAAAATCAAGATATCGCCGGTTCTGCATATCAAACGAACTGTGGAGTGGTGAAAACAGCCAGATAACGTGTATCTCGCATTAAAAAGCTCGAAAAGAGGGATCTCGGTGATTCTGCATACTTCTGACAGAAGACTCACCAAGATTATCGCAGAAAATGCATATCTCAGCTGGAAACACCACGAAAATCAAGATATCGCCGGTTCTGCATATCAAACGCACTGTGGAATGTTGAAAACACCAGAAAACTTGTTTTTTCGCATTAAATAGCTCGAAAAGAGCGATCTAGATGATTCTGCATACTTCTGACTGAAGTCTCACCAAGATTATCGCAGAAAATGCATATCTCAGCTTGAAACCTCTCGAAAATCAAGACGTCGCCGGTTCTGCATATCAAACGCACTGTAGAGTGGTGAAAACAACCAGATAACGTCTTTCTCGCATTAAATAGCTCGAAAAGAGCGATCTAGATGATTCTGCATACTTCTGGCAGAAGACTCACCTAGATTATCGCAGAAAATGCATATCTCAGCTGGAAACACCACGAAAATCAAGATATCGCCGGTTCTGCATATCAAACGCACTGTGGAATGTTGAAAACACCAGAAACCTTGTTTTTTCGCATTAAATAGCTCGAAAAGAGCGATCTAGATGATTCTGCATACTTCTGACTGAAGTCTCACCAAGATTATCGCAGAAAATGCATATCTCAGCTTGAAACCTCACGAAAATCAAGACGTCGCCGGTTCTGCATATCAAACGCACTGTAGAGTGGTGAAAACAACCAGATAACGTCTTTCTCGCATTAAATAGCTCGAAAAGAGCGATCTAGATGATTCTGCATACTTCTGGCAGAAGACTCACCTAGATTATCGCAGAAAATGCATATCTCAGCTGGAAACACCACGAAAATCAAGATATCGCCGGTTCTGCATATCAAACGCACTGTGGAATGTTGAAAACACCAGAAACCTTGTTTTTTCGCATTAAATAGCTCGAAAAGAGCGATCTAGATGACTCTGCATACTTCGGACTGAAGTCTCACCAAGATTATCGCAGAAAATGCATATCTGAGCTTGAAACCACACGAAAACCAGGATATCGTCGGTTCTGCATATCATACGCACTGTGGAGTGGTGAAAGCACCAGATAACGTGTTTCTCGCATTAAATAGCTCGAAACGAGCGATCTCGATGATTAAGCATACTTCGGACAGATGTCTCACCAAGATTATCGCAGAAATTGCATATCTCAGCTTGAAACCCCACGAAAACCTAGATATCGCTGGTTCTGCATATTAAACGCAGTGTTGAGTGCTGGAAACACCAGATAACGTGTTTCTCACATTAAATAGCTCGAATAGAGCGATCTCGATGATTAAGCATACTTCGGACAGAAGTCTCACCAAGATTATCGTATAAAGTGTATATCTCAGCTTGAAACCCCACGAAAACTGAGATATCGCTGGTTCTGCATATCAAACGCACTGTGGAGTGGTGAAAACACCAGATAACGTGTTTCTCGCATTAAATAGCTCGAAAAGAGCGATCTCGATGAATCTGCATACTTCGGACAGAAGTCTCACCAAGATTATCGTAAAAAATGCATATCTCGGCTTGAAACCCCACGAAAACCAAACATCGCCGGTTCTGCATATCAAACCAACTGTGGAGTGGCGAAAACACCAGACAACGTGTTTCTCGCATTAAATAGATCGAAAAGTGCGATCTCGATGATTCTGCATACTTCTAACAGAAGTCTCACCATGATTATCGCAGATAATGCATATCTCACCTGGAAACACCACGAAAATCAAGATATCGCCGGTTCTGCATATCAAACGAACTGTGGAGTGGTGAAAACAGCCAGATAACGTGTATCTCGCATTAAAAAGCTCGAAAAGAGGGATCTCGGTGATTCTGCATACTTCTGACAGAAGACTCACCAAGATTATCGCAGAAAATGCATATCTCAGCTGGAAACACCACGAAAATCAAGATATCGCCGGTTCTGCATATCAAACGCACTGTGGAATGTTGAAAACACCAGAAAACTTGTTTTTTCGCATGAAATAGCTCGAAAAGAGCGATCTAGATGATTCTGCATACTTCTGACTGAAGTCTCACCAAGATTATCGCAGAAAATGCATATCTCAGCTTGAAACCTCACGAAAATCAAGACGTCGCCGGTTCTGCATATCAAACGCACTGTAGAGTGGTGAAAACAACCAGATAACGTCTTTCTCGCATTAAATAGCTCGAAAAGAGCGATCTAGATGATTCTGCATACTTCTGGCAGAAGACTCACCTAGATTATCGCAGAAAATGCATATCTCAGCTGGAAACACCACGAAAATCAAGATATCGCCGGTTCTGCATATCAAACGCACTGTGGAATGTTGAAAACACCAGAAACCTTGTTTTTTCGCATTAAATAGCTCGAAAAGAGCGATCTAGATGACTCTGCATACTTCGGACTGAAGTCTCACCAAGATTATCGCAGAAAATGCATATCTGAGCTTGAAACCACACGAAAACCAGGATATCGTCGGTTCTGCATATCATACGCACTGTGGAGTGGTGAAAGCACCAGATAACGTGTTTCTCGCATTAAATAGCTCGAAAAGAGCGATCTAGATGATTCTGCATACTTCTGACAGAAGACTCACCAAGATTATCGCAGAAAATGCATATCTCAGCTACAAACCCCACGAAAACCAAGATATCTCCGGTTCTGCATATCAAACGCACTGTGGGGTGGTGAAAACACAAGAAAACGTGTTTCTCGCATTAAATAGCTCGAAAAGAGAGATCTAGATGGTTCTGCATACTTCTGACAGAAGACTCACCAAGATTATCGTAGAAAATGCATATCTCAGCTTGAATCCCGACCGTAACCAAGATATCTCCGGTTCTGCATGTCAAACGCACTGTGGAGTGCCGAAAACACCAGATAACGTGTTTCTTGCATTAAGTAGCTCGAAAAGAGCGATCTCGATTAATCTGCATACTTCTGACTGAAGTCTCACCAAGATTGCCGCAGAAAATGCATATCTCAGCTTGAAACCCCACGAAAACCCAGATATCGCCGGTTCTGCATATCAAACCAACTGTGGAGTGGTGAAAACACCAGACAACGTGTTTCTCGCATTAAATAGATCGAAAAGAGCGTTCTGGATGATTCTGCATACTTCTCATAGATGAAACACAAAGATTATCGCAGAAAATGCATATTTCAGCTGGAAACCCCACGAAAACCAAGATATCTCCTGTTCTGCATATACAACGAACTGTGGAGTGGTGAAAACACCAGATAACGTGTTTCTCGCATTAACTAGCTCGAAATGAGCGATCTCGTAGATTCTGCATACCTCTGACTGAAGTCTCACCAAGATTATCGCTGAAAATGCATATCTCAGCTTGAAACCCGACGAAAACCAAACATCGCCGGTTCTGCATATCAAACCAACTGTGGAGTGGTGAAAAAACCAGACAACGTGTTTCTCGCATTAAATAGATCGAAAAGTGCGATCTCGATGATTCTGCATACTTCTAACAGAAGTCTCACCATGATTATCGCAGATAATGCATATCTCTGCTAGAAACCCCACGAAAACCAAGATATCTCCTGTTCTGCATATACAACGAACTGTGGAGTGGTGAAAACACCAGATAACGTGTTTCTAGCATTAACTCGCTCGAAATGAGCGATCTCGAAGATTCTGCATACTTCTGACAGAAGACTCACCAAGATTATCGCAGAAAATGCATATCTCAGCTGGACACACCACGAAAATCAAGATATCGCCGGTTCTGCATATCAAACGCACTGTGAAGTGGTGAAAATACCAGATAACGTGTTTCTCGCATTAAATAGCTCGAAATGAGCGATCTCGTAGATTCTGCATACCTCTGACTGAAGTCTCACCAAGATTATCGCAGAAAATGCATATCTCAGCTTGAAACCCGACGAAAACCAAACATCGCCGGTTCTGCATATCAAACCAACTGTGGAGTGGTGAAAAAACCAGACAACGTGTTTCTCGCATTAAATAGATCGAAAAGTGCGATCTCGATGATTCTGCATACTTCTAACAGAAGTCTCACCATGATTATCGCAGATAATGCATATCTCTGCTAGAAACCCCACGAAAACCAAGATATCTCCTGTTCTGCATATACAACGAACTGTGGAGTGGTGAAAACACCAGATAACGTGTTTCTAGCATTAACTCGCTCGAAATGAGCGATCTCGAAGATTCTGCATACTTCTGACAGAAGACTCACCAAGATTATCGCAGAAAATGCATATCTCAGCTGGACACACCACGAAAATCAAGATATCGCCGGTTCTGCATATCAAACGCACTGTGAAGTGGTGAAAATACCAGATAACGTGTTTCTCGCATTAAATAGCTCGAAAAGAGCGATCTAGATGATTCTGCATACTTCTGACAGAAGACTCACCAAGATTATCGCTGAAAATGCATATCTCAGCACGAAAAACCACGAAAATCAAGATATCGCCGGTTCTGCATATCAAACGAACTGTGGAGTGGTGAAAACAACCAGATAACGTGTTTCTCGCATTAAATAGCTCGAAAAGAGGGATCTCGATGATTCTGCATACTTCTGACAGAAGACTCACCAAGATTATCGCTGAAAATGCATATCTCAGCACGAAAAACCACGAAAATCAAGATATCGCCGGTTCTGCATATCAAACGAACTGTGGAGTGGTGAAAACAACCAGATAACGTGTTTCTCGCATTAAGTTGCTCGAAAAGAGCGAACTCGAAGTTTCTGCAAACTTCTGACTGAAGTCTCACCAAGATTATCGCAGAAAATGCATTTCTCAGCTTGAAACCCGACGAAAACCAAACATTGCCGGTTCTGCATATCAAACCAACTGTGGAGTGGTGAAAACACCAGACAACGTGTTTCTCGCATTAAATAGATCGAAAAGTGCGATCTCGATGATTCTGCATACTTCTAACAGAAGTCTCACCATGATTATCGCAGATAATGCATATCTCTGCTAGAAACCCCACGAAAACCAAGATATCTCCTGTTCTGCATATACAACGAACTGTGTAGTGGTGAAAACACCAGATAAGGTGTTTCTAGCATTAACTAGCTCGAAATGAGCGATCTCGAAGATTCTGCATACTTCTGACAGAAGGCTCACCAAGAATATCGCTGAAAATGCATATCTCAGCAGGAAAAACCACGAAAATCAAGATATCGCCGGTTCTGCATATCAAACGAACTGTGGAGTGTTGAAAACACAAGAAAACGTGTTTCTCGCATTAAATAGCTCGAACAGAGCGATCTAGATGATTCTGCATACTTCTGACAGAAGACTCACCAAGATTATCGCAGAAAATGCATATCTCAGCTACAAACCCCACGAAAACCAAGATATCTCCGGTTCTGCATATCAAACGCACTGTGGGGTGGTGAAAACACAAGAAAACGTGTTTCTCGCATTAAATAGCTCGAAAAGAGCGATCTAGATGATTCTGCATACTTCTGACAGAAGACTCACCAAGATCATCGCAGAAAATGCATATCTCAGCTACAAACCCCACGAAAACCAAGATATCTCCGGTTCTGCATATCAAACGCACTGTGGGGTGGTGAAAACACAAGAAAACGTGTTTCTCGCATTAAATAGCTCGAGAAGAGAGATCTAGATGGTTCTGCATACTTCTGACAGGAGACTCACCAAGATTATCGCAGAAAATGCATATCTCAGCTTGAAAACCCACGAAAACCCAGATATCGCCGGTTCTGCATAACAAACCAACTATGGAGTGGTGAAAACACCAGACAACGTGTTTCTCGCATTAAATAGATCGAAAAGAGCGTTCTGGATGATTCTGCATACTTCTCATAGATGAAACACAAAGATTATCGCAGAAAATGCATATCTCAGCTTGAAACCCAACGAAAGCCAAGATATCGCTGGTTCTGCATATCAAACGCACTGTGGAGTGGTAAAAACACCAGACAAGGTTTTTCTCGCATTAACTAGCTCGAAAAGAGCGATCTCGATGATTCTGCATACTTCTGACAGAAGACTCACCTAGATTATCGCAGAAAATGCATATCTCACCTGGAAACACCACGAAAATCAAGATATCGCCGGTTCTGCATATCAAACGAACTGTGGAGTGGTGAAAACAGCCAGATAACGTGTATCTCGCATTAAAAAGCTCGAAAAGAGGGATCTCGGTGATTCTGCATACTTCTGACAGAAGACTCACCAAGATTATCGCTGAAAATGCATATTTCAGCTGGAAACCCCACGAAAACCAATTTATCGGTGGCTCTACATATCAAACGCACTGTGGAGCGGTCAAAACACCAGAAATCTTGTTTTTTCACATTAAATAGCTCGAAACGAGCGATCTCGATGATTCTGCATACTTCGGACAGAAGGCTCACCAAGATTGCCGCAGAAAATGCATATCTCACCTGGAAACACCACGAAAATCAAGATATCGCCGGTTCTGCATATCAAACGAACTGTGGAGTGGTGAAAACAGCCAGATAACGTGTATCTCGCATTAAAAAGCTCGAAAAGAGGGATCTCGGTGATTCTGCATACTTCTGACAGAAGACTCACCAAGATTATCGCAGAAAATGCATATCTCAGCTTGAAACCCGACGAAAACCAAGATGTCGCCGGTTCTGCATATCAAACGTACTGTGGAGTGGTCAATACACCAGAAAACGTGTTTGTCGAATTAAATAGCTCGAGAAGAGCGATCTAGATGATTCTGCATACTTCTGACTGAAGTCTCACCAATATTATCGCAGAAAATGCATATCTCAGCTTGAAACCCGACGAAAACCAAGATGTCGCCGGTTCTGCATATCAAACGCACTGTGGGGTGGTGAAAACACCAGAAAACGTGTTACTCGCATTAACTAGCTCGAAAAGAGCGTTCTGGATGATTCTGCATACTTCTCATAGATGAAACACAAAGATTATCGCAGAAAATGCATATCTCAGCTTGAAACCCAACGAAAGCCAAGATATCGCTGGTTCTGCATATCAAACGCACTGTGGAGTGGTAAAAACACCAGACAAGGTTTTTCTCGCATTAACTAGCTCGAAAAGAGCGATCTCGATGATTCTGCATACTTCTGACAGAAGACTCACCTAGATTATCGCAGAAAATGCATATCTCACCTGGAAACACCACGAAAATCAAGATATCGCCGGTTCTGCATATCAAACGAACTGTGGAGTGGTGAAAACAGCCAGATAACGTGTATCTCGCATTAAAAAGCTCGAAAAGAGGGATCTCGGTGATTCTGCATACTTCTGACAGAAGACTCACCAAGATTATCGCAGAAAATGCATATCTCAGCTGGAAACACCACGAAAATCAAGATATCGCCGGTTCTGCATATCAAACGCACTGTGGAATGTTGAAAACACCAGGAAACTTGTTTTGTTGCATTAAATAGCTCGACAAGAGCGATCTAGATGATTCTGCATACTTCTGACTGAAGTCTCACCAAGATAATCGCAGAAAATGCATATCTCAGCTTGAAACCCGACGAAATCCAAGATGTCGCCGGTTCTGCATATCAAACGCACTGTGGAGTGGTGAAAACACCAGATAACGTGTTTCTCGCATTAAACAGCTCGAAAAGAGCGTTTTCGATGATTCTGCATACTTCTGACAGAAGAATCACCAGGATTATCGCAGAAAATGCATGTCTCAGTTTGAACCCCGACTAAAGCCAAGATGTCGCCGGTTCTGCATATCAAACGCACTGTGGAGTGGTGAAAACACCAGATAACGTGTTTCTCGCGTTACATAGCTCGGCAAGAGCGATCTAGATGATTCTGCGTACTTCTGACTGAAGTCTCACCAAGATTATCGCAGAAAATGCATATCTCAGCTTGATACACGACGAAAGCAAAGATGTCGCCGGTTCTGCACATCAAACGCACTGTGGAGTGGTGAAAACAACTAGATAACGTGTTTCTCGCATTAAAGAGCTCGAATAGAGCGATCTCGATGATTCTGCATACTTCTGACAGAAGTCGCACGAAGATTATCGCAGAAAATGCATATCTCAGCTTGAAACCCCACGAAAACCAAGATATCTCCGGTTCTGCATATCCAACGAACTGTAGTGTGGTGAAAACCCCAGAAAACGTGTTTCTCGCATTAAATAGCTCGAAAAGAGCGCTCTCGATGTTTCTGCATACTTCGGACAGAAGTCTCACCAAGATTATCGCAGAAAATGCATATCTGAGCATGAAACCCCACGAAAACCAAGATATCGCCGGTTCTGCATATCATACGCACTGTGGAGTGGTGAAATCAACGGACAACGTTTTGTCGCATTAAATAGCTCGAATAGAGCGATCTCGATGATTCTGCATACTTCGGACAGAAGTCTCACCAAGATTATCCTAAAAAATTCATTTCTCAGCTTGAAACCCCACGAAAACCAAGATATCGCAGGTACTGCATATCAAACGCACTGTGGAGTGGTGAAAACACCAGATAACGTGTTTCTCGCATTAAATAGCTCGAAAAGAGCGATGTCGATGATTCTGCATACTTCGGACAGAAGTCTCACCAAGCTTATCGCAGAAAATCCATATCTCAGCTTGAAACCCCTCCAAACCCAAGATATCACCTGTTCTGCATATCCAACGAACTGTGGTGTGGTGAAAGCCCCAGAAAACGTGTTTCTCGCATTAAATAGCTTGAAAAGTGCGATCTCGATGATTCTGCACACTTCGGACAGAAGTCTCACCAAGATTATCGCAGATAATGCATATCTCAGCTTGAAACCCTACGAAAACCAAGATATCTCCGGTTCTGCATATCATGCGCACTGTGGAGTGGTGAAAACACCAGATAACGTGTTTCTCGCATTAAATAGCTCGAAAAGAGCGATCTCGATGATTCCAAGATATCGCTGGTTCTGCATATCAAACGCACTGTGGAGTGGCGAATACACCAGAAAACGTGTTTCTCGCATTAAATAGCTCGAATAGAGCGATCTCGATAATTCTGCATACTTCGGACAGAAGTCTCACCAAGATTATCCTAAAAAATTCATTTCTCAGCTTGAAACCCCACGAAAACCAAGATATCGCTGGTACTGCATATCAAACGCACTGTGGAGTGGTGAAAACACCAGATAACGTGTTTCTCGCATTAAATAGCTCGAAAAGAGCGATGTCGATGATTCTGCATACTTCGGACAGAAGTCTCACCAAGCTTATCGCAGAAAATCCATATCTCAGCTTGAAACCCCTCCAAACCCAAGATATCACCTGTTCTGCATATCCAACGAACTGTGGTGTGGTGAAAGCCCCAGAAAACGTGTTTCTCGCATTAAATAGCTTGAAAAGTGCGATCTCGATGATTCTGCACACTTCGGACAGAAGTCTCACCAAGATTATCGCAGATAATGCATATCTCAGCTTGAAACCCTACGAAAACCAAGATATCTCCGGTTCTGCATATCATGCGCACTGTGGAGTGGTGAAAGCACCAGATAACGTGTTTCTCGCATTAAATAGCTCGAAAAGAGCGATCTCGATGATTCTGCATACTTCTAACAGAAGTCTCACAAAGGTTATCTCAGAAAATGCATATCTCTGCTTGAAAACCCACGCAAACCAAGATATCTCCTGTTCTACATATCCAAAGAACTGTGGAGTGGTGAAAAAACCAGAAAACGTGTTTCTCGCATTAAATAGCTCGGAAAGAGCGCCCCGATGTTTCTGCATACTTCGGACAACTGTCTCACCATGCTTATCGCAGAAAATGCATATCTCAGCTTGAAACCCCACGAAAGCCAAGATATCGCTGGTTCTGCATATCAAACGCACTGTGGTGTGGTGAAAACCCCAGAAAACGTGTTTCTCGCATTAAATAGCTCGAATAGAGCGATCTCGATGATTCTGCATACTTCTAACTGAAGTCTCACCAATATTATCGCAGAAAATGCATATCTCAGCTTGAAACCCGACCGAAACCAAGGTATCTCCGTTTCTGCATGTCAAACGTACTGTTGAGTGGTCAAAACACCACAAAACTTGTTTTTTCGCATTAAATAGCTCGAAACGAGCGATCTAGATGATTCTGCATACATCTGACTGATGTCTCTCCAAGATTATCGCAGGAAATGCATATCTCAGATGGAAACCCCACGAAAACCAAGATATCGCCGGTTCTGCATATCAAACGCCCTGTGGAGTGATGAAAACACCAGATAACGTGTTCCTCGCATTAAATAGCTCGAATAGAGCGATCTCGATGATTCTGCATACTTCTAACTTAAGTCTCACCAATATTATCGCAGAAAATGCATATCTCAGCTTGAAACCCGACCGAAATCAAGGTATCTCCGTTTCTGCATGTCAAACGTACTGTGGAGTGGTGAATACACCAGAAAACGTGTTTCTCGCATTAAGTAGCTCGAAAAGAGCGATCTAGATGATTCTGCATACTTCGGACAGAAGTCTCACCAATATTATCGCAGAAAATGCATATCTCAGCTTGAAACCCGTCGAAAAAAAAGATGTCGCCGGTTCTGCATATCAAACGCACTGTGGGGTGGTGAAAACACCAGAAAACGTGTTTCTCGCATTAAATAGCTCCAAAAGAGCGATCTCGAAGATTCTGCATACTTCGGACAGAAGTCTCACCAAGATTATCGCAGAAAATGCATATCTCAGCTTGATACCCGACGAAATCCAAGATGTCGCCGGTTCTGCATATCAAACGCACTGTGGAGTGGTGAAAACACCAGATAACGTGTTTCTCGCATTAAACAGCTCGAAAAGAGCGTTTTCGATGATTCTGCATACTTCTGACAGAAGAATCACCAGGATTATCGCAGAAAATGCATGTCTCAGTTTGAACCCCGACTAAAGCCAAGATGTCGCCGGTTCTGCATATCAAACGCACTGTGGAGTGGTGAAAACACCACATAACGTGTTTCTCGCGTTAAATAGCTCGGCAAGAGCGATCTAGATGATTCTGCATACTTCTGACTGAAGTCTCACCAAGATTATCGCAGAAAATGCATATCTCAGCTTGAATCCCGAACGTAACCAAGATATCTGCGGTTCTGCATGTCAAACGCACTGTGGAGTGGCGAAAACACCAGCTAACGTGTTTCTCGCATTAAGTAGCTCGAAAAGAGCGATCTCGATGATTCTGCATACTTCTGACAGAAGTCTCCCCAAGATAATCGCAGAAAATGCATATCTCAGCTTGAAACCCGACGAAATCCAAGATGTCGCCGGTTCTGCACATAAAACGTTCTGTGGAGTGGTGAAAACACCAGAAAACGTGTTTCTCGCATTAAGTAGCTCGAAAAGAGCGATCCCGATGATTCTGCATACTTCTGACAGAAGTCTCACCAAGATTATCGTAGAAAAGCATATCTCAGCTTGAAACCCGACCGAAACCAAGATATCTCCGGTTCTGCATGTCAAACGCACTGTGGAGTGGTGAATACACCAGAAAACGTGTTTCTCGCATTAAATGGCTCGAAAAGTGCAATCGAGATGATTCTGCATACTTCTGACAGAAGACTCACCAAGATTATCGCAGAAAATGCATATTTCAGCTGGAATCCCCACGAAAACCAAGTTATCGGCGGCTCTCCATATCAAACGCACTGTGGAGTGGTCAAAACACCAGAAAACTTGTTTTTTCGCATTAAATAGCTCGAAACGAACGATCTAGATGATTAAGCATACATCGGACAGAAGTCTCACCAAGATTATCGCAGAAAATGCATATCTCAGCTTGAAACCCGACGAAAACCAAACATCGACGGTTCTGCATATCATACCAACTGTGGAGTGGTGAAAACACCAGACAACGTGTTTCTCGCATTAAATAGATCGAAAAGTGCGATCTCGATGATGCTGCATACTTCTAACAGAATTCTCACCATGATTATCGCAGAAAATGCATATCTCTCCTAGAAACCCCACGAAAACTAAGATATCTCCTGTTCTGCATATCCAACGAACTGTGGAGTTGTGAAAACACCAGAAAACGTGTTTCTCGCATTAAGCAGCTCGAAACGAGCGATCTAGATGATTCTGCATACTTCTGACTGATGTCTCACCAAGATAATCGCAGAAAATGCATATCTCAGCTTCAAACCCGACCGAAACCAAGATATCTTCGGTTCTGCATGTCAAACGTACTGTGGAGTGGTGAATACACCAGAAAACGTGTTTCTCGCATTAAGTAGCTCGAGAAGAGCGATCTCGATGATTCTGCTTACTTCGGACAGAAGTCTCACCAAGATTATCGCAGAAAATGCATATCTCAGCTGGAAACACCACGAATATCAAGATATCGCCGGTTCTGCATATCAAACGCTCTGTGCGGTGGTGAATACACCAGAAAACGTGTTTCTCGCATTAAATAGCTCGAAAAGAGCGATCTCGATGATTCTGCATACTTCGGACAGAAGTCTCACCAAGATTATCGCAGAAAATGCATATCTCAGCGTGAACCCCGACGAAATCCAAGATGTCGCCGGTTCTGCATATCAAACGCACTGTGGATTGGTAAAAAAACCAGAAAACGTGTTTCACGCATTAAGCAGCTCGAAACGAGCGGTCTAAATGATTCTGCGTACTTCTGACTGAAGTCTCACCAAGATTATCGCAGAAAATGCATATCTCAGCTTGATACACGACGAAAGCAAAGATGTCGCCGGTTCTGCACATCAAACGCACTGTGGAGTGGTGAAAACAACTAGATAACGTGTTTCTCGCATTAAAGAGCTCGAATAGAGCGATCTCGATGATTCTGCATACTTCTGACTGAAGTCTCACCAAGATTATCGCAGAAAATGCATATCTCAGCTTGAGACCCCACGAAAACCAAGATATCTCCGGTTCTGCACATCCAACGAACTGTGGTGTGGTGAAAACCCCAGAAAACGTGTTTCTCGCATTAAATAGGTCGAAAAGAGCGATCTAGATGATTCTGCATACTTCGGACAGAAGTCTCACCAATATTATCGCAGAAAATGCATATCTCAGCTTGAAACCCGTCGAAAAAAAAGATGTCGCCGGTTCTGCATATCAAACGCACTGTGGGGTGGTGAAAACACCAGAAAACGTGTTTCTCGCATTAAATAGCTCCAAAAGAGCGATCTCGAAGATTCTGCATACTTCGGACAGAAGTCTCACCAAGATTATCGCAGAAAATGCATATCTCAGCTTGATACCCGACGAAATCCAAGATGTCGCCGGTTCTGCATATCAAACGCACTGTGGAGTGGTGAAAACACCAGATAACGTGTTTCTCGCATTAAACAGCTCGAAAAGAGCGTTTTCGATGATTCTGCATACTTCTGACAGAAGAATCACCAGGATTATCGCAGAAAATGCATGTCTCAGTTTGAACCCCGACTAAAGCCAAGATGTCGCCGGTTCTGCATATCAAACGCACTGTGGAGTGGTGAAAACACCACATAACGTGTTTCTCGCGTTAAATAGCTCGGCAAGAGCGATCTAGATGATTCTGCATACTTCTGACTGAAGTCTCACCAAGATTATCGCAGAAAATGCATATCTCAGCTTGAATCCCGAACGTAACCAAGATATCTGCGGTTCTGCATGTCAAACGCACTGTGGAGTGGCGAAAACACCAGCTAACGTGTTTCTCGCATTAAGTAGCTCGAAAAGAGCGATCTCGATGATTCTGCATACTTCTGACAGAAGTCTCCCCAAGATAATCGCAGAAAATGCATATCTCAGCTTGAAACCCGACGAAATCCAAGATGTCGCCGGTTCTGCACATAAAACGTTCTGTGGAGTGGTGAAAACACCAGAAAACGTGTTTCTCGCATTAAGTAGCTCGAAAAGAGCGATCCCGATGATTCTGCATACTTCTGACAGAAGTCTCACCAAGATTATCGTAGAAAAGCATATCTCAGCTTGAAACCCGACCGAAACCAAGATATCTCCGGTTCTGCATGTCAAACGCACTGTGGAGTGGTGAATACACCAGAAAACGTGTTTCTCGCATTAAATGGCTCGAAAAGTGCAATCGAGATGATTCTGCATACTTCTGACAGAAGACTCACCAAGATTATCGCAGAAAATGCATATTTCAGCTGGAATCCCCACGAAAACCAAGTTATCGGCGGCTCTCCATATCAAACGCACTGTGGAGTGGTCAAAACACCAGAAAACTTGTTTTTTCGCATTAAATAGCTCGAAACGAACGATCTAGATGATTAAGCATACATCGGACAGAAGTCTCACCAAGATTATCGCAGAAAATGCATATCTCAGCTTGAAACCCGACGAAAACCAAACATCGACGGTTCTGCATATCATACCAACTGTGGAGTGGTGAAAACACCAGACAACGTGTTTCTCGCATTAAATAGATCGAAAAGTGCGATCTCGATGATGCTGCATACTTCTAACAGAATTCTCACCATGATTATCGCAGAAAATGCATATCTCTCCTAGAAACCCCACGAAAACTAAGATATCTCCTGTTCTGCATATCCAACGAACTGTGGAGTTGTGAAAACACCAGAAAACGTGTTTCTCGCATTAAGCAGCTCGAAACGAGCGATCTAGATGATTCTGCATACTTCTGACTGATGTCTCACCAAGATAATCGCAGAAAATGCATATCTCAGCTTCAAACCCGACCGAAACCAAGATATCTTCGGTTCTGCATGTCAAACGTACTGTGGAGTGGTGAATACACCAGAAAACGTGTTTCTCGCATTAAGTAGCTCGAGAAGAGCGATCTCGATGATTCTGCTTACTTCGGACAGAAGTCTCACCAAGATTATCGCAGAAAATGCATATCTCAGCTGGAAACACCACGAATATCAAGATATCGCCGGTTCTGCATATCAAACGCTCTGTGCGGTGGTGAATACACCAGAAAACGTGTTTCTCGCATTAAATAGCTCGAAAAGAGCGATCTCGATGATTCTGCATACTTCGGACAGAAGTCTCACCAAGATTATCGCAGAAAATGCATATCTCAGCGTGAACCCCGACGAAATCCAAGATGTCGCCGGTTCTGCATATCAAACGCACTGTGGATTGGTAAAAAAACCAGAAAACGTGTTTCACGCATTAAGCAGCTCGAAACGAGCGGTCTAAATGATTCTGCGTACTTCTGACTGAAGTCTCACCAAGATTATCGCAGAAAATGCATATCTCAGCTTGATACACGACGAAAGCAAAGATGTCGCCGGTTCTGCACATCAAACGCACTGTGGAGTGGTGAAAACAACTAGATAACGTGTTTCTCGCATTAAAGAGCTCGAATAGAGCGATCTCGATGATTCTGCATACTTCTGACTGAAGTCTCACCAAGATTATCGCAGAAAATGCATATCTCAGCTTGAGACCCCACGAAAACCAAGATATCTCCGGTTCTGCACATCCAACGAACTGTGGTGTGGTGAAAACCCCAGAAAACGTGTTTCTCGCATTAAATAGGTCGAAACGAGCGATCTCGATGATTAAGCATACTTCGGACAGAAGTCGCCCCAAGATTATCGCAGAAAATGCATATCTCAGATGGAAACCCCACGAAAACCAAGATATCGCCGGTTCTGCATATCAAACGCCCTGTGGAGTGATGAAAACACCAGATAACGTGTTTCTCGCATTAAATAGCTCGAATAGAGCGATCTCGATGATTCTGCATACTTCTGACAGAAGTCGCACCAAGATTATCGCAGAAAATGCATATCTCAGCTTGAAACCCCACGAAAACCAAGATATCTCCGCTTCTGCATATCTAACGAACTGTGGTCTTGTGAAAACCCCAGAAAACGTGTTTCTCGCATTAAGTAGCTCGAAAAGAGCGATCTCGATGATTCTGCATACTTCTGACAGAAGTCGCACGAAGATTATCGCAGAAAATGCATATCTCAGCTTGAAACCCCACGAAAACCAAGATATCTCCGGTTCTGCATATCCAACGAACTGTAGTGTGGTGAAAACCCCAGAAAACGTGTTTCTCGCATTAAATAGCTCGAAAAGAGCGCTCTCGATGTTTCTGCATACTTCGGACAGAAGTCTCACCAAGATTATCGCAGAAAATGCATATCTGAGCTTGAAACCCCACGAAAACCAAGATATCGTCGGTTCTGCATATCATACGCACTGTGGAGTGGTGAAATCAACGGACAACGTTTTGTCGCATTAAATAGCTCGAATAGAGCGATCTCGATGATTCTGCACACTTCGGACAGAAGTCTCACCAAGATTATCCTAAAAAATTCATTTCTCAGCTTGAAACCCCACGAAAACCAAGATATCGCAAGTACTGCATATCAAACGCACTGTGGAGTGGTGAAAACACCAGATAACGTGTTTCTCGCATTAAATAGCTCGAAAAGAGCGATGTCGATGATTCTGCATACTTCGGACAGAAGTCTCACCAAGCTTATCGCAGAAAATCCATATCTCAGCTTGAAACCCCTCCAAACCCAAGATATCACCTGTTCTGCATATCCAACGAACTGTGGTGTGGTGAAAGCCCCAGAAAACGTGTTTCTCGCATTAAATAGCTTGAAAAGTGCGATCTCGATGATTCTGCACACTTCGGACAGAAGTCTCACCAAGATTATCGCAGATAATGCATATCTCAGCTTGAAACCCTACGAAAACCAAGATATCTCCGGTTCTGCATATCATGCGCACTGTGGAGTGGTGAAAACACCAGATAACGTGTTTCTCGCATTAAATAGCTCGAAAAGAGCGATCTCGATGATTCCAAGATATCGCTGGTTCTGCATATCAAACGCACTGTGGAGTGGCGAATACACCAGAAAACGTGTTTCTCGCATTAAATAGCTCGAATAGAGCGATCTCGATAATTCTGCATACTTCGGACAGAAGTCTCACCAAGATTATCCTAAAAAATTCATTTCTCAGCTTGAAACCCCACGAAAACCAAGATATCGCTGGTACTGCATATCAAACGCACTGTGGAGTGGTGAAAACACCAGATAACGTGTTTCTCGCATTAAATAGCTCGAAAAGAGCGATGTCGATGATTCTGCATACTTCGGACAGATGTCTCACCAAGCTTATCGCAGAAAATCCATATCTCAGCTTGAAACCCCTCCAAACCCAAGATATCACCTGTTCTGCATATCCAACGAACTGTGGTGTGGTGAAAGCCCCAGAAAACGTGTTTCTCGCATTAAATAGCTTGAAAAGTGCGATCTCGATGATTCTGCACACTTCGGACAGAAGTCTCACCAAGATTATCGCAGATAATGCATATCTAAGCTTGAAACCCTACGAAAACCAAGATATCTCCGGTTCTGCATATCATGCGCACTGTGGAGTGGTGAAAGCACCAGATAACGTGTTTCTCGCATTAAATAGCTCGAAAAGAGCGATCTCGATGATTCTGCATACTTCTAACAGAGGTCTCACAAAGGTTATCTCAGAAAATGCATATCTCTGCTTGAAAACCCACGCAAACCAAGATATCTCCTGTTCTACATATCCAAAGAACTGTGGAGTGGTGAAAAAACCAGAAAACGTGTTTCTCGCATTAAATAGCTCGGAAAGAGCGCTCCCGATGTTTCTGCATACTTCGGACAACTGTCTCACCATGCTTATCGCAGAAAATGCATATCTCAGCTTGAAACCCCACGAAAGCCAAGATATCGCTGGTTCTGCATATCAAACGCACTGTGGTGTGGTGAAAACCCCAGAAAACGTGTTTCTCGCATTAAATAGCTCGAATAGAGCGATCTCGATGATTCTGCATACTTCTAACTGAAGTCTCACCAATATTATCGCAGAAAATGCATATCTCAGCTTGAAACCCGACCGAAACCAAGGTATCTCCGTTTCTGCATGTCAAACGTACTGTTGAGTGGTCAAAACACCACAAAACTTGTTTTTTCGCATTAAATAGCTCGAAACGAGCGATCTAGATGATTCTGCATACATCTGACTGATGTCTCTCCAAGATTATCGCAGGAAATGCATATCTCAGATGGAAACCCCACGAAAACCAAGATATCGCCGGTTCTGCATATCAAACGCCCTGTGGAGTGATGAAAACACCAGATAACGTGTTCCTCGCATTAAATAGCTCGAATAGAGCGATCTCGATGATTCTGCATACTTCTAACTTAAGTCTCACCAATATTATCGCAGAAAATGCATATCTCAGCTTGAAACCCGACCGAAATCAAGGTATCTCCGTTTCTGCATGTCAAACGTACTGTGGAGTGGTGAATACACCAGAAAACGTGTTTCTCGCATTAAGTAGCTCGAAAAGAGCGATCTAGATGATTCTGCATACTTCGGACAGAAGTCTCACCAATATTATCGCAGAAAATGCATATCTCAGCTTGAAACCCGTCGAAAAAAAAGATGTCGCCGGTTCTGCATATCAAACGCACTGTGGGGTGGTGAAAACACCAGAAAACGTGTTTCTCGCATTAAATAGCTCCAAAAGAGCGATCTCGAAGATTCTGCATACTTCGGACAGAAGTCTCACCAAGATTATCGCAGAAAATGCATATCTCAGCTTGATACCCCACGAAAACCAAGATATCGTCGGTTCTGCGTATCGTACGCACTGTGGAGTAGTGACAACACCGGATAACGTTTTGTCGCATTAAATAGCTCGAATAGAGCGATCTCGATGATTGTGCATACTTCGGACAGAAGTCTCACCAAGATTATCGTAAAAAATGCATATCTCAGCTTGAAACCCCACGAAAACCAAGATATCGCCGGTTCTGCATATCAAACGCACTGTGGAGTGGTGAAAGCAACCAGATAACGTGTTTCTCACATTAAATAGCTCGAAACGAGCGAACTAGATCATTCTGCATACTTCTGACTGAAGTCTCACCAAGTTTATCGCAGAAAATCCATATCTCAGCTTGAAACCCCTCGAAACCCAAGATATCACCTGTTCTGCATATCCAACGAACTGTGGTGTGGTGAAAGCCCCAGAACACGTGTTTCTCGCATTAAATAGCTTGAAAAGTGCGATCTCGATGATTCTGCACACTTCGGGCAGAAGTCTCACCAAGATTATCGCAGATAATGCATATCTCAGCTTGAAACCCCACGAAAACCAAGATATCGCCGGTTCTGCATATCATAGGCACTGTGGTGTGGTGAAAACACCAGATAACGTGTTTCTCGCATTAAATAGCTCGAAAAGAGCGATCTCGATGATTCTGCATACTTCTAACAGAAGTCTCACCAAGGTTATCGCAGAAAATGCATATCTCTGCTTGAAACCCCACGCAAACCAAGATATCTCCTCTTCTGCATATCCAAAGAACTGTGGAGTGGTGAAAAACCCAGAAAACGTGTTTCGCGCATTAAATAGCTCGAAAAGAGCGCTCCCGATGTTTCTGCATACTTCGGACAAATGTCTCACCAAGCTTATCGCAGAAAATGCATATCTCAGCTTGAAACCCCACGAAAG
Source organism: Anthophora plumipes (assembly GCA_951804975.1). Classification (NCBI taxonomy): domain Eukaryota; kingdom Metazoa; phylum Arthropoda; class Insecta; order Hymenoptera; family Apidae; genus Anthophora; species Anthophora plumipes. Next base: position 179,767 of record CATORF010000697.1, read on the forward strand.
CCAAGATATCGCTGGTTCTGCATATCAAACGCCCTGTGGAGTGATGAAAACACCAGATAACGTGTTTCTCGCATTAAATAGCTTGAAAAGTGCGATCTCGACGATTCTGCACACTTCGGACAGAAGTCTCACCAAGATTATCGTAGATAATGCATATCTCACCATGAAACCCCACGAAAACCAAGATATCGCCGGTTCTGCATATCATACGCACTGTGGAGTGGTGAAAACACCAGATAGCGTGTTTCTCGCATTAAATAGCTCGAAAAGAGCGATCTCGCTGATTCTGCATACTTCTAACAGAAGTCTCACCGAGATAATCGCAGACAATGCATATCTCTGCTTGAAACCCCACGCAAACCAAGATATCTCCTGTTCTGCATATCCAACGAACTGTGGTGTGGTGAAAACCCCAGAAAACGTGTTTCTCGCATTAAATAGCTCGAAAAGAGCGCTCTCGATGTTTCTGCATACTTCGTACAGAAGTCTCACCAGGATTATCGCAGAAAATGCATATCTCAGCTTGAAACCCCCCGAAAACCAAGATATCTCCGGTTCTGCACATCCAACGAACTGTGGTGTGGTGAAAACTCCAGAAAACGTGTTTCACGCATTAAATAGCTCGAAAAGAGCGCTCTTGATGTTTCTGCATACTTCGGACAGACGTTTCACCAAGAGTATCGTAGAAAATGCATATCTCAACTTGAAACCCGACGAAAACCAAACATCGCCGGTTCTGCATATCAAACCAACTGTGGAGTGGTGAAAACACCAGACAACGTGTTTCTCGCATTAAATAGATCGAAAAGTGCGATCTCGATGATTCTGCATACTTCTAACAGAAGTCTCACCATGATTATCGCAGAAAATGCATATCTCTGCTAGAAACCCCACGAAAACCAAGATATCTCCTGTCCTGCATATCCAACGAACTGTGGAGTGGTGAAAACCCCAGAAAACGTGTTTCTCGCATTAAATAGCTCGAAAAGAGCGCTCTCGATGTTTCTGCATTCTTCGGACAAACGTCTCACCAAGCTTATCGCTGAAAATGCATATCTCAGCTTGAAACCCCACGAAAGCCAAGATATCTCTGGTTCTGCATATCAAACGCACTGTGGAGTGGTGAAAGCAACCAGATAACGTGTTTCTCGCATTAAATAGCTCGAAAGGAGCGATCTCGATGATTCTGCATACTTCGGACAGAAGTCTCACCAAGATTATCGTAAAAAATGCATATCTCAGCTTGAAACCCCACGAAAACCAAGATATCGTCGGTTCTGCATATCATACGCACTGTGGAGTGGTGAAACACCGGATAACGTTTTGTAGCATTAAATAGCTCGAAAAGAGCGATCTCGATGATTCTGCATACTTCTAACAGAAGTCTCACCAAGATTATCGCAGAAAATGCATATATGAGCTTGAAACCCCACGAAAACCAAGATATCTTCGGTTCTGCATATCATACGCACTGTGGAGTGGGGAAAACACCGGATAACGTTTTGTCGCATTAAATAGCTCGAATAGAGCGATCTCGATGATTCTGCATACTTCGGACAGAAGTCTCACCAAGATTATCCTAAAAAATTCATATCTCAGCTTGAAACCCCACGAAAACCAAGATATCGCTGGTACTGCATATCAAACGCACTGTGGAGTGGTGAAAACACCAGATAACGTGTTTCTCGCATTAAATAGCTCGAAAAGAGCGATGTCGATGATTCTGCATACTTCGGACAGAAGTATCACGAAGTTTATCGCAGAAAATCCATATCTCAGCTTGAAACCCCACGAAAGCCATGATATCGCTGGTTCTGCATATCAAACGCACTGTGGAGTGGTGAATACACCAGAAAACGTGTTTCTCGCATTAAATAGCTCGAAAAGAGCGATCTAGATGATTCTGCATACTTCGGACAGAAGTTTCACCAATATTATCGCAGAAAATGCATATCTCAGCTTGAAACCCGTCGAAAAAAAAGATGTCGCCGGTGCTGCATATCAAACGAACTGTGGTGTGGTGAAAACCCCAGAAAACGTATTTCTCGCATTAAATAGCTCGAAAAGAGCGATGTCGATGGTTCTGCATACTTCGGACAGAAGTCTCACCAATATTATCGCAGAAAATGCATATCTCAGCTTGAAACCCGACGAAAACCAAGATGTCGCCGGTTCTGCATATCAAACGCACTGTGGGGTGGTGAAAACACCAGAAAACGTGTTACTCGCATTAACTAGCTCGAAAAGAGCGTTCTGGATGATTCTGCATACTTCTCATAGATGAAACACAAAGATTATCGCAGAAAATGCATATTTCAGCTGGAAACCCCACGAAAACCAATTTGTCGGTGGCTCTACATATCAAACGCACTGTGGAGTGGTGAAAACACCAGATAACGTGTTTCTCGCATTAAATAGCTCGAAAAGAGCGATATCGATGAATCTGCATACTTCGGACAGAAGTCTCACCAAGATTATCGTAAAAAATGCATATCTCGGCTTGAAACCCCACGAAAACCAAGATATCGCTGGTACTGCATATCAAACGCACTGTGGAGTGGTGAAAACACCAGATAACGTGTTTCTCGCATTAAACAGCTCGAAAAGAGCGATCGCGATGAATCTGCATACTTCGGACAGTAGTCTCACCAAGATTATCGTAAAAAATGCATATCTCAGCTTGAAACCCAACGAAAGCCAAGATATCGCTGGTTCTGCATATCAAACGCACTGTGGAGTGGTAAAAACACCAGACAAGGTTTTTCTCGCATTAACTAGCTCGAAAAGAGCGATCTCGATGATTCTGCATACTTCTGACAGAAGACTCACCTAGATTATCGCAGAAAATGCATATCTCACCTGGAAACACCACGAAAATCAAGATATCGCCGGTTCTGCATATCAAACGAACTGTGGAGTGGTGAAAACAGCCACATAACGTGTATCTCGCATTAAAAAGCTCGAAAAGAGGGATCTCGGTGATTCTGCATACTTCTGACAGAAGACTCACCAAGATTATCGCAGAAAATGCATATCTCAGCTGGAAACACCACGAAAATCAAGATATCGCCGGTTCTGCATATCAAACGCACTGTGGAATGTTGAAAACACCAGAAAACTTGTTTTTTCGCATTAAATAGCTCGAAAAGAGCGATCTAGATGATTCTGCATACTTCTGACTGAAGTCTCACCAAGATTATCGCAGAAAATGCATATCACAGCTTGAAACCTCACGAAAATCAAGACGTCGCCGGTTCTGCATATCAAACGCACTGTAGAGTGGTGAAAACAACCAGATAACGTCTTTCTCGCATTAAATAGATCGAAAAGAGCGATCTAGATGATTCTGCATACTTCTGGCAGAAGACTCACCTAGATTATCGCAGAAAATGCATATCTCAGCTGGAAACACCACGAAAATCAAGATATCGCCGGTTCTGCATATCAAACGCACTGTGGAATGTTGAAAACACCAGAAACCTTGTTTTTTCGCATTAAATAGCTCGAAAAGAGCGATCTAGATGACTCTGCATACTTCGGACTGAAGTCTCACCAAGATTATCGCAGAAAATGCATATCTGAGCTTGAAACCACACGAAAACCAGGATATCGTCGGTTCTGCATATCATACGCACTGTGGAGTGGTGAAAGCACCAGATAACGTGTTTCTCGCATTAAATAGCTCGAAACGAGCGATCTCGATGATTAAGCATACTTCGGACAGATGTCTCACCAAGATTATCGCAGAAATTGCATATCTCAGCTTGAAACCCCACGAAAACCTAGATATCGCTGGTTCTGCATATTAAACGCAGTGTTGAGTGCTGGAAACACCAGATAACGTGTTTCTCACATTAAATAGCTCGAATTGAGCGATCTCGATGATTAAGCATACTTCGGACAGAAGTCTCACCAAGATTATCGTAAAAAGTGTATATCTCAGCTTGAAACCCCACGAAAACTGAGATATCGCTGGTTCTGCATATCAAACGCACTGTGGAGTGGTGAAAACACCAGATAACGTGTTTCTCGCATTAAATAGCTCGAAAAGAGCGATCTCGATGAATCTGCATACTTCGGACAGAAGTCTCACCAAGATTATCGTAAAAAATGCATATCTCGGCTTGAAACCCCACGAAAACCAAACATCGCCGGTTCTGCATATCAAACCAACTGTGGAGTGGTGAAAACACCAGACAACGTGTTTCTCGCATTAAATAGATCGAAAAGTGCGATCTCGATGATTCTGCATACTTCTAACAGAAGTCTCACCATGATTATCGCAGATAATGCATATCTCAGCTGGAAACACCACGAAAATCAAGATATCGCCGGTTCTGCATATCAAACGCACTGTGGAATGTTGAAAACACCAGAAAACTTGTTTTTTCGCATTAAATAGCTCGAAAAGAGCGATCTAGATGATTCTGCATACTTCTGACTGAAGTCTCACCAAGATTATCGCAGAAAATGCATATCTCAGCTTGAAACGTCACGAAAATCAAGACGTCGCCGGTTCTGCATATCAAACGCACTGTAGAGTGGTGAAAACAACCAGATAACGTCTTTCTCGCATTAAATAGCTCGAAAAGAGCGATCTAGATGATTCTGCATACTTCTGGCAGAAGACTCACCTAGATTATCGCAGAAAATGCATATCTCAGCTGGAAACACCACGAAAATCAAGATATCGCCGGTTCTGCATATCAAACGCACTGTGGAATGTTGAAAACACCAGAAACCTTGTTTTTTCGCATTAAATAGCTCGAAAAGAGCGATCTAGATGACTCTGCATACTTCGGACTGAAGTCTCACCAAGATTATCGCAGAAAATGCATATCTGAGCTTGAAACCACACGAAAACCAGGATATCGTCGGTTCTGCATATCATACGCACTGTGGAGTGGTGAAAGCACCAGATAACGTGTTTCTCGCATTAAATAGCTCGAAAAGAGCGATCTAGATGATTCTGCATACTTCTGACAGAAGACTCACCAAGATTATCGCAGAAAATGCATATCTCAGCTACAAACCCCACGAAAACCAAGATATCTCCGGTTCTGCATATCAAACGCACTGTGGGGTGGTGAAAACACAAGAAAACGTGTTTCTCGCATTAAATAGCTCGAAAAGAGAGATCTAGATGGTTCTGCATACTTCTGACAGAAGACTCACCAAGATTATCGCAGAAAATGCATATCTCAGCTTGAACCCCGACGAAAGCCAAGATGTCGCCGGTTCTGCATATCAAACGCACTGTGGAGTGGTGAAAACACCAGATAACGTGTTTCTCGCATTAAATAGCTCGAAAAGTGCGATCCCGATGATTCTGCATACTTCTGACAGAAGTCTCGCCAAGATTATCGTAGAAAATGCATATCTCAGCTTGAATCCCGACCGTAACCAAGATATCTCCGGTTCTGCATGTCAAACGCACTGTGGAGTGCCGAAAACACCAGATAACGTGTTTCTCGCATTAAGTAGCTCGAAAAGAGCGATCTCGATTATTCTGCATACTTCTGACTGAAGTCTCACCAAGATTGCCGCAGAAAATGCATATCTCAGCTTGAAACCCCACGAAAACCCAGATATCGCTGGTTCTGCATATCAAACCAACTGTGGAGTGGTGAAAACACCAGACAACGTGTTTCTCGCATTAAATAGATCGAAAAGAGCGTTCTGGATGGTTCTGCATACTTCTGATAGATGAAACACAAAGATTATCGCAGAAAATGCATATTTCAGCTGGAAACCCCACGAAAACCAAGATATCTCCTGTTCTGCATATACAACGAACTGTGGAGTGGTGAAAACACCAGATAACGTGTTTCTCGCATTAACTAGCTCGAAATGAGCGATCTCGTAGATTCTGCATACCTCTGACTGAAGTCTCATAAAGATTATCGCAGAAAATGCATATCTCAGCTTGAAACCCGACGAAAACCAAACATCGCCGGTTCTGCATATCAAACCAACTGTGGAGTGGTGAAAAAACCAGACAACGTGTTTCTCGCATTAAATAGATCGAAAAGTGCGATCTCGATGATTCTGCATACTTCTAACAGAAGTCTCACCATGATTATCGCAGATAATGCATATCTCTGCTAGAAACCCCACGAAAACCAAGATATCTCCTGTTCTGCATATACAACGAACTGTGGAGTGGTGAAAACACCAGATAACGTGTTTCTAGCATTAACTCGCTCGAAATGAGCGATCTCGAAGATTCTGCATACTTCTGACAGAAGACTCACCAAGATTATCGCAGAAAATGCATATCTCAGCTGGACACACCACGAAAATCAAGATATCGCCGGTTCTGCATATCAAACGAACTGTGGAGTGTTGAAAACACAAGAAAACGTGTTTCTCGCATTAAATAGCTCGAACAGAGCGATCTAGATGATTCTGCATACTTCTGACAGAAGACTCACCAAGATTATCGCTGAAAATGCATATCTCAGCAGGAAAAACCACGAAAATCAAGATATCGCCGGTTCTGCATATCAAACGAACTGTGGAGTGTTGAAAACACAAGAAAACGTGTTTCTCGCATTAAATAGCTCGAACAGAGCGATCTAGATGATTCTGCATACTTCTGACAGAAGACTCACCAAGATTATCGCAGAAAATGCATATCTCAGCTACAAACCCCACGAAAACCAAGATATCTCCGGTTCTGCATATCAAACGCACTGTGGGGTGGTGAAAACACAAGAAAACGTGTTTCTCGCACTAAATAGCTCGAAAAGAGCGATCTAGATGATTCTGCATACTTCTGACAGAAGACTCACCAAGATCATCGCAGAAAATGCATATCTCAGCTACAAACCCCACGAAAACCAAGATATCTCCGGTTCTGCATATCAAACGCACTGTGGGGTGGTGAAAACACAAGAAAACGTGTTTCTCGCATTAAATAGCTCGAGAAGAGAGATCTAGATGGTTCTGCATACTTCTGACCGAAGACTCACCAAGATTATCGCAGAAAATGCATATCTCAGCTGGAAACACCACGAAAATCAAGATATCGCCGGTTCTGCATATCAAACGCACTGTGGAATGTTGAAAACACCAGAAAACTTGTTTTTTCGCATTAAATAGCTCGAAAAGAGCGATCTAGCTGATTCTGCATACTTCTGACTGAAGTCTCACCAAGATTATCGCAGAAAATGCATATCTCAGCTTGAAACCTCACGAAAATCAAGACGTCGCCGGTTCTGCATATCAAACGCACTGTAGAGTGGTGAAAACAACCAGATAACGTCTTTCTCGCATTAAATAGCTCGAAAAGAGCGATCTAGATGATTCTGCTTACTTCTGGCTGAAGACTCACCTAGATTATCGCAGAAAATGCATATCTCAGCTGGAAACACCACGAAAATCAAGATATCGCCGGTTCTGCATATCAAACGCACTGTGGAATGTTGAAAACACCAGAAAACTTGGTTTTTCGCATTAAATAGCTAGAAAAGAGCGATCTAGATGATTCTGCATACTTCTGACTGAAGTCGCACCAAGATTATCGCAGAAAATGCATATCTGAGCTTGAAACCACACGAAAACCAGGATATCGTCGGTTCTGCACATCATACGCACTGTGGAGTGGTGAAAGCACCAGATAACGTGTTTCTCGCATTAAATAGCTCGAAACGAGCGATCTCGATGATTAAGCATACTTCGGACAGAAGTCTCACCAAGATTATCGTAAAAATTGCATATCTCAGCTTGAAACCCCACGAAAACCTAGATATCGCTGGTTCTGCATATTAAACGCAGTATTGAGTGCTGGAAACACCAGATAACGTGTTTCTCACATTAAATAGCTCGAATAGAGCGATCTCGATGATTAAGCATACTTCGGACAGAAGTCTCACCAAGATTATCGTAAAAAGTGCATATCTCAGCTTGAAACCCCACGAAAACTGAGATATCGCTGGTTCTGCATATCAAACGCACTGTGGAGTGCTGAAAACACCAGATAACGTTTTGTCGCATTAAATAGCTCGACTAGAGCCATCTCGATGATTCTGCATACTTCGGAAAGAAGTCTCACCATGATTATCGTAAAAAATGCATATCTCAGCTTGAAACCCCACGAAAACCAAGATATCGCTGGTTCTGCATTTCAGTCGCACTGTGGAGTGGTGAAGTCACAAGATAACGTGTTTCTCGCATTAAATAGGTCGAAAAGAGCGATCTCGATGTTTCTGCATACTTCGGACAGAGGTCTCACCAAGATTATCGCAGAAAATGCATATCTCAGCTTGAAACCCCACGAAAACCCAGATATCGCCGGTTCTGCATATCAAACGCACTGTGGGGTAGTGAAAACACCAGATAAGGTTTTTCTCGCATTAACTAGCTCGAAAAGTGCGATATCGATGATTCAGCATACTTCGGACAGAAGTCTCACCATGATTATCGTAAAAAATGCATATCTCAGCTTGAAACGCCACGAAAACCAAGATATCGCTGGTTCTGCATATCAAACGCACTGTGGAGTGGTGAAAACCCCGCAAAACGTGTTTCTCGCATTAAATAGGTCGAAAAGAGCGATCTCGATGTTTCTGCATACTTCGGACAGAAGTCTCACCAAGATTATCGCAGACAATGCATATCTCAGCTTGAAACCCCACGAAAACCAAGATATCGCCGGTTCTGCATATCACACGCACTGTGGAGTGCTGAAAACACCAGATATCGTGTTTCTCGCATTAAATATCTCGAAAAGTGCGATCTCGATGATTCAGCATACTTCGGACAGAGGTCTCTCCAAGTTTATCGCAGAAGATGCATATCTCAGCTTGAAACCCCTCGAAAACCAAGATATCACCTGTTCTGCATATCCAACGAACTGTGGTGTGGTGAAAACCCCAGAAAACGTGTTTCTCGCATTAAATAGCTCGAAAAGAGCGATCTCGATGATTCAGCATACTTCGGACAGAAGTCTCTCCAAGTTTATCGCAGAAGATGCATATCTCAGCTTCAAACCCCTCGAAAACCAAGATATCACCTGTTCTGCATATCCAACGAACTGTGGTGTGGTGAAAACCCCAGAAAACGTGTTTCTCGCATTAAATAGCTCGAAAAGAGCGATCTCGATGATTCTGCACACTTCGGACTGAAGTCTCACCAAGATTATCGCAGACAATGCATATCTCAGCTTGAAACCCCACGAAAACCAAGATATCGCCGGTTCTGCATTTCATACGCACTGTGGAGTGCTGAAAACACCAGATATCGTGTTTCTCGCATTAAATAGCTCGAAAAGTGCGATCTCGATGATTCTGCATACTTCTGACAGAAGTCTCACCATGATTATCGTAAAAAATGCATATCTCAGCTTGAAACCCCACGAAAACCAAGATATCGCTGGTTCTGCATATCAAACGCACTGTGGAGTGGTGAAAACACCAGATAACGTGTTTCTCGCATTAAATAGGTCGAAAAGAGCGATCTCGATGTTTCTGCATACTTCGGACAGAAGTCTCACCAAGATTATCGCAGACAATGCATATCTCATCTTGAAACACCACGAAAACCCAGATATCGCCGGTTCTGCATATCAAACGCACTGTGGAGTGGTGAAAACACCAGATAAGGTTTTTCTCGCATTAACTAGCTCGAAAGGTGCTATCTCGATGATTCAGCATACTTCGGACAGAAGTCTCTCCAAGTTTATCGCAGAAAATGCATATCTCTGCTTGAAACCCCTTGAAAACCAAGATATCACCTGTTCTGCATATCCAACGAACTGTGGTGTGGTGAAAACCCCAGAAAACGTGTTTCTCGCATTACATAGCTCGAAAAGAGCGATCTCGATGATTCTGCACACTTCGGACAGAAGTCTCGCCAAGATTATCGCAGAGAATGCATATCTCAGCTTGAAACCCCACGAAAACCAAGATATCGCTGGTTCTGCATATCAAACGCACTGTGGAGTGGTGAAAACACCAGATAACGTGTTTCTCGCATTAAATAGGTCGAAAAGAGCGATCTCGATGTTTCTGCATACTTCGCACAGAAGTCTCACCAAGATTATCGCTGAAAATGCATATCTCAGCTTGAAACCCCACGAAAACCAAGATATCGCTGGTTCTGCATATCAAACGCACTGTGGACTGGTGAAAACACCAGATAACGTGTTTCTCGCATTAAACAGCTCGAAAAGAGCGATCGCGATGAATCTGCATACTTCGGACAGAAGTCTCACCAAGATTATCGTAAAAAATGCATATCTCAGCTTGAAACCCAACCAAAGCCAAGATATCGCTGGTTCTGCATATCAAACGCACTGTGGAGTGGTAAAAACACCAGAAAACTTGTTTTTTCGCATTAAATAGCTCGAAAAGAGCGATCTAGATGATTCTGCATACTTCTGACTGAAGTCTCACCAAGATTATCGCAGAAAATGCATATCTGAGCTTGAAACCACACGAAAACCAGGATATCGTCGGTTCTGCACATCATACGCACTGTGGAGTGGTGAAAGCACCAGATAACGTGTTTCTCGCATTAAATAGCTCGAAATGAGCGATCTCGATGATTAAGCATACTTCGGACAGAAGTCTCACCAAGATTATCGTAAAAATTGCATATCTCAGCTTGAAACCCCACGAAAACCTAGATATCGCTGGTTCTGCATATTAAACGCAGTATTGAGTGCTGGAAACACCAGATAACGTGTTTCTCACATTAAATAGCTCGAATAGAGCGATCTCGATGATTAAGCATACTTCGGACAGAAGTTTCACCAAGATTATCGCAGAAATTGCATATCTCAGCTTGAAACCCCACGAAAACCTAGATATCGCTGGTTCTGCATATCAAACGCACTGTGGAGTGCTGAAAACACCAGATAACGTGTTTCTCGCATTAAATAGCTCGAAAAGAGCGATCTCGATGATTCTGCACACTTCGGACTGTAGTCTCACCATGATTATCGTAAAAAATGCATATCTCAGCTTGAAACCCCACGAACACCAAGATATCGCTGGTTCTGCATATCAAACGCTCTGTGGAGTGGTGAAAACACCAGATAACGTGTTTCTCGCATTAAATAGGTCGAAAAGAGCGATCTCGATGTTTCTGCATACTTCGGACAGAGGTCTCACCAAGATTATCGCAGAAAATGCATATCTCAGCTTGAACCCCCACGAAAACCCAGATATCGCCTGTTCTGCATATCAAACGCACTGTGGGGTGGTGAAAACACCAGATAAGGTTTTTCTCGCATTACATAGCTCGAAAAGTACGATCTCGATGACTCTGCATACTTCGGACAGAAGCCTCGCCAAGATTATCGCAGAAAAAGCATATCTGAGCTTGAAACCCCACGAAAACCAGGATATCGTCGGTTCTGCATATCATACGCACTGTGGAGTGGTGAAAACACCAGATAACGTGTTTCTCGCATTAAATACCTCGAATAGAGCGATCTCGATGATTATGCATACTTCGGACAGAAGTCTCACCAAGATTATCGTAAAAAGTGCATATCTCAGCTTGAAACCCCACGAAAACAGAGATATCGCTGGTTCTGCATATCAAACGCACTGTGGAGTGCTGAAAACACCAGATAACGTTTTGTCGCATTAAATAGTTCGAATAGAGCGATCTCGATGATTCTGCATACTTCGGACAGATGTCTCACCAAGATTATCGTAAAAAATGCATATCTCAGCTTGAAACCCCACGAAAACCAAGATATCGCTGGTACTGCATATCAAACGCACTGTGGAGTGGTGAAAACACCAGATAAGGTTTTTCTCGCATTAAATAGCTCGAAAAGAGCGATCTAGAAGATTCTGCATATTTCTGACTGAAGTCTCACCAAGATTATCGCAGAAAATGCATATCTCAGCTTGAAACCCGACGAAAACCAAACATCTCCTGTTCTGCATATCACACCAACTGTGGAGTGGTGAAAACCCCAGAAAACGTGTTTCTCGCATTAACTAGCTCGAAAAGAGGGATCTCGATGATTCTGCATACTTCTGACAGAAGACTCACCAAGATTATCGCAGAAAATGCATGTCTCTGCTAGAAACCCCACGAAAACCAAGATATCTCCTGTTCTGCATATCCAACGAACTGTGGAGTGGTGAAAACACCAGAAAACTTGTTTTTTCGCATTAAATAGCTCGAAAAGAGCGATCTAGAAGATTCTGCATATTTCTGACTGAAGTCTCACCAAGATTATCGCAGAAAATGCATATCTCAGCTTGAAACCCGACGAAAACCAAACATCTCCTGTTCTGCATATCAAACCAACTGTGGAGTGGTGAAAACACCAGACAACGTGTTTCTCGCATTAAATTGATTGAAAAGTGCGATCTCGATGGTTCTGCATACTTCTAACAGAAGTCTCACCATGATTATCGCAGAAAATGCATATCTCTGCTAGAAACCCCACGAAAACCAAGTTATCTCCTGTTCTGCATATCCAACGAACTGTGGAGTGGTGAAAACCCCAGAAAACGTGTTCCTCGCATTAACTAGCTCGAAAAGAGGGATCTCGATGATTCTGCATACTTCTGACAGAAGACTCACCAAGATTATCGCAGAAAATGCATGTCTCTGCTAGAAACCCTACGAAAACCAAGATATCTCCTGTTCTGCATATCCAACGAACTGTGGAGTGGTGAAAACCCCAGAAAACGTGTTTCTCGCATTAAATAGCTCGAAAATAGCGATCCCGATGATTCTGCATACTTCTGACAGAACTCTCACCAAGATTATGGTAGAAAATGCATATCTCAGCTTGATACCCTACGACAGCCAAGATGTCGCCGGTTCTGCATATCAAACGCACTGTGGAGTGGTGAAAACACCAGATAACGTGTTTCTCGCATTAACTAGCTCGAAAAGAGGGACCTCGATGATTCTGCATACTTCTGACAGAAGACTCACCAAGATTATCGCAGAAAATGCATGTCGCAGCTTGAAACCCGACGAAATCCAAGATGTCGCTGGTTCCGCATATCAAACGCACTGTGGAGTGGTGAAAACACCAATTAACGTGTTTCTCGCATTGAATAGCTCGAAAAGAGGGATCTCGATGATTCTGCATACTTCTGACAGAAGACTCACCAAGATTATCGCAGAAAATGCATATCTCAGCTGGAAACACCACGAAAATCAAGATGTCGCCCGTTCTGCATATCAAACGCACTGTGGAGTGGTGAAAACAACCAGATATCGTGTTTCTCGCATTAAGTTGCTCGAAAAGAGCGATCTCGAAGATTCTGCATACTTCTGACAAAAGACTCACCAAGATTATCGCTGAAAATGCATATCTCAGCTTGAAACCTCACGAAAATCAAGATGTCGCCGGTTCTGCATATCAAACCCACTGTGGAGTGGTGAAAACAACCAGAGAACGTGTTTCTCGCATTAAATAGGTCGAAAAGGGAGATGCCGATGATTCTGCATACGTCTGACAGAAGTCTCACCAAGATTATCGCAGAAAATGCATATCTCAGCTTGAAACCCCTCGAAAACCAAGATATCACCTGTTCTGCATATCCAACGAACTGTGGAGTGGTGAAAACCCCAGAAAACGTGTTTCTCGCATAAAATAGCTCGAAAAGTACGATCTCGATGAATCTGCATACTTCGGACAGAAGTCTCACCTAGATTATCGCAGACAATGCATATCTCAGCTGGAAACACCACGAAAATCAAGTTGTCGCCCGTTCTGCATATCAAACGCACTGTGGAGTGGTGAAAACAACCAGATATCGTGTTTCTCGCATTAAGTTGCTCGAAAAGAGCGATCTCGAAGATTCTGCATACTTCTGACAAAAGACTCACCAAGATTATCGCTGAAAATGCATATCTCAGCTTGAAACCTCACGAAAATCAAGATGTCGCCGGTTCTGCATATCAAACCCACTGTGGAGTGGTGAAAACAACCAGAGAACGTGTTTCTCGCATTAAATAGGTCGAAAAGGGAGATGCCGATGATTCTGCATACGTCTGACAGAAGTCTCACCAAGATTATCGCAGAAAATGCATATCTCAGCTTGATACCCCTCGAAAACCAAGATATCACCTGTTCTGCATATCCAACGAACTGTGGAGTGGTGAAAACCCCAGAAAACGTGTTTCTCGCATAAAATAGTTCGAAAAGTACGATCTCGATGAATCTGCATACTTCGGACAGAAGTCTCACCTAGATTATCGCAGACAATGCATATCTCAGCTTGAAACCCCACGAAAGCCAAGATATCGCTGGTTCTGCATATAAAACGCACTGTGGAGTGCTGGAAACACCAGATAACGTGTTTCTCACATTAGATAACTCGAATAGAGCGATCTCGATGATTAAGCATACTTCGGAAAGAAGTCTCACCAAGATTATCGTAAAAAATGCATATCTCAGCTTGAAACCCCACGAAAACCAAGATATCGCTGGTACTGCATATCAAATGCACTGTGTAGTGGTGAAAAAACCAGATAACGTGTTTCTCGCATTAACTAGCTCGAAAAGAGGGATCTCGATGATTCTGCATACTTCTGACAGAAGACTCACCAAGATTATCGCTGAAAATGCATGTCTCTGCTAGAAACCCCACGAAATCCAAGATATCTCCTGTTCTGCATATCCAACGAACTGTGGAGTGGTGAAAACACCAGAAAACTTGTTTTTTCGCATTAAATAGCTCGAAAAGAGCGATCTAGAAGATTCTGCATATTTCTGACTGAAGTCTCACCAAGATTATCGCAGAAAATGCATATCTCAGCTTGAAACCCGACGAAAACCAAACATCGCCTGTTCTGCATATCAAACCAACTGTGGAGTGGTGAAAACACCAGACAACGTGTTTCTCGCATTAAATTGATTGAAAAGTGCGATCTCGATGATTCTGCATACTTCTAACAGAAGTTTCACCATGATTATCGCAGAAAATGCATATCTCTGCTAGAAACCCCACGAAAACCAAGATATCTCCTGTTCTGCATATCCAACGAACTGTGGAGTGGTGAAAACCCCAGAAAACGTGTTTCTCGGATTAACTAGCTCGAAAAGAGGGATCTCGATGATTCTGCATACTTCTGACAGAAGACTCACCAAGATTATCGCAGAAAATGCATGTCTCTGCTAGAAACCCTACGAAAACCAAGATATCTCCTGTTCTGCATATCCAACGAACTGTGGAGTGGTGAAAACCCCAGAAAACGTGTTTCTCGCATTAAATAGCTCGAAAATAGCGATCCCGATGATTCTGCATACTTCTGACAGAACTCTCACCAAGATTATGGTAGAAAATGCATATCTCAGCTTGATACCCTACGACAGCCAAGATGTCGCCGGTTCTGCATATCAAACGCACTGTGGAGTGGTGAAAACACCCGATAACGTGTTTCTCGCATTAACTAGCTCGAAAAGAGGGACCTCGATGATTCTGCATACTTCTGACAGAAGACTCACCAAGATTATCGGAGAAAATGCATGTCTCAGCTTGAAACCCGACGAAATCCAAGATGTCGCTGGTTCCGCATATCAAACGCACTGTGGAGTGGTGAAAACACCCGATAACGTGTTTCTCGCATTAACTAGCTCGAAAAGAGGGACCTCGATGATTCTGCATACTTCTGACAGAAGACTCACCAAGATTATCGCTGAAAATGCATATCTCAGCTTGAAACCTCACGAAAATCAAGATGTCGCCGGTTCTGCATATCAAACCCACTGTGGAGTGGTGAAAACAACCAGAGAACGTGTTTCTCGCATTAAATAGGTCGAAAAGGGAGATGCCGATGATTCTGCATACGTCTGACAGAAGTCTCACCAAGATTATCGCAGAAAATGCATATCTCAGCTGGAAACACCACGAAAATCAAGATATCGCCGGTTCTGCATATCAAACGCACTCTGGAGTGGTGAAAACAACCAGAGAACGTGTTTCTCGCATTAAATAGGTCGAAAAGGGAGATGCCGATGATTCTGCATACTTCTGACAGAAGTCTCACCAAGATTATCATAGAATGTGCATATCTCAGATTGAACCCCCACGAAAACCAAGATATCGCTGGTTCTGCATATCAAACGCACTGTGGAGTGGTGAAAACACCAGATAACGTGTTTCTCGCATTAAATAGGTCGAAAAGAGCGATCTCGATGTTTCTGCATACTTCGGTCAGAGGTCTCACCAAGATTATTGCAGAAAATGCATATCTCAGCTTGAAACCCCACGAAAACCCAGATATCGCCGGTTCTGCATATCAAACGCACTGTGGGGTGGTGAAAACACCAGATAAGGTTTTTCTCGCATTAACTAGCTCGAAAAGTGCGATCTCGATGATTCAGCATACTTCGGACAGAAGTCTCTCCAAGTTTATCGCAGCAAATGCATATCTCAGCTTGAAACCCCTCGAAAACCAAGATATCACCTGTTCTGCATATCCAACGAACTGTGGAGTGGTGAAAACCCCAGAAAACGTGTTTCTCGCTTAAAATGGCTCGAAAAGTACGATCTCGATGAATCTGCATACTTCGGACAGAAGTCTCACCTTGATTATCGCAGACAATGCATATCTCAGCTTGAAACCCCACGAAAGCCAAGATATCGCTGGTTCTGCATATAAAACGCACTGTGGAGTGCTGGAAACACCAGATAACGTGTTTCTCACATTAAATAGCTCGAATAGAGCGATCTCGATGATTAAGCATACTTCGGACAGAAGTCTCACCAAGATTATCGTAAAAAATGCATATCTCAGCTTGAAACCCCACGAAAACCAAGATATCGCTGGTACTGCATATCAAAGGCACTGTGTAGTGGTGAAAAAACCAGATAACGTGTTTCTCGCAATAAATAGCTCGAAAAGAGCGATCTCGATGATTCTGCATACTTCGGACAGAAGTCTCACCTAGATTATCGCAGACAATGCATATCTCCGCTTGAAACCCCACGAAAGCCAAGATATCGCTGGTTCTGCATATAAAACGCACTGTGGAGTGCTGGAAACACCAGATAACGTGTTTCTCACATTAAATAGCTCGAATAGAGCGATCTCGATGATTAAGCATACTTCGGACAGAAGTCTCACCAAGATTATCGTAAAAAATGCATATCTCGGCTTGAAACCCCACGAAAACCAAGATATCGCTGGTACTGCATATCAAAGGCACTGTGTAGTGGTGAAAAAACCAGATAACGTGTTTCTCGCAATAAATAGCTCGAAAAGAGCGATCTCGATGATTCTGCATACTTCGGACAGAAGTCTCACCAAGATTATCGTAAAAAATGCATATCTCAGCTAGAAACCCCACGAAAACCAAGATATCTCCTGTTCTGCATATCCAACGAACTGTGGTCTGGTGAAAACCCCAGAAAACGTGTTTCTCGCATTAACTAGCTCGAAAAGAGGGATCTCGATGATTCTGCATACTTCTGACAGAAGACTCTCCAAGATTATCGCTGAAAATGCATGTCTCTGCTAGAAACCCCACGAAAACCAAGATATCTCCTGTTCTGCATATCCAACGAACTGTGGAGTGGTGAAAACACCAGAAAACTTGTTTTTTCGCATTAAATAGCTCGAAAAGAGCGATCTAGAAGATTCTGCATATTTCTGACTGAAGTCTCACCAAGATTATCGCAGAAAATGCATATCTCAGCTTGAAACCCGACGAAAACCAAACATCGCCTGTTCTGCATATCAAACCAACTGTGGAGTGGTGAAAACACCAGACAACGTGTTTCTCGCATTAAATTGATTGAAAAGTGCGATCTCGATGATTCTGCATACTTCTAACAGAAGTCTCACCATGATTATCGCAGAAAATGCATATCTCTGCTAGAAACCCCACGAAAACCAAGATATCTCCTGTTCTGCATATCCAACGAACTGTGGAGTGGTGAAAACCCCAGAAAACGTGTTTCTCGCATTAACTAGCTCGAAAAGAGGGATCTCGATGATTCTGCATACTTCTGACAGAAGACTCACCAAGATTATCGCAGAAAATGCATGTCTCTGCTAGAAACCCTACGAAAACCAAGATATCTCCTGTTCTGCATATCCAACGAACTGTGGAGTGGTGAAAACCCCAGAAAACGTGTTTCTCGCATTAAATAGCTCGAAAATAGCGATCCCGATGATTCTGCATACTTCTGACAGAACTCTCACCAAGATTATGGTAAAAAATGCATATCTCAGCTTGATACCCTACGACAGCCAAGATGTCGCCGGTTCTGCATATCAAACGCACTGTGGAGTGGTGAAAACACCAGATAACGTGTTTCTCGCATTAACTTGCTCGAAAAGAGGGACCTCGATGATTCTGCATACTTCTGACAGAAGACTCACCAAGATTATCGCAGAAAATGCATGTCTCAGCTTGAAACCCGACGAAATCCAAGATGTCGCTGGTTCCGCATATCAAACGCACTGTGGAGTGGTGAAAACACCAATTAACGTGTTTCTCGCATTAAATAGCTCGAAAAGAGTGATCTCGATGATTCTGCATACTTCTGACAGAAGGCTCACCAAGATTATCGCAGAAAATGCATATCTCAGCTGGAAACACCACGAAAATCAAGATATCGCCGGTTCTGCATATCAAACGCACTCTGGAGTGGTGAAAACAACCAGAGAACGTGTTTCTCGCATTAAATAGGTCGAAAAGGGAGATGCCGATGATTCTGCATACTTCTGACAGAAGTCTCACCAAGATTATCATAGAATGTGCATATCTCAGATTGAACCCCCACGAAAACCAAGATATCGCTGGTTCTGCATATCAAACGCACTGTGGAGTGGTGAAAACACCAGATAACGTGTTTCTCGCATTAAATAGGTCGAAAAGAGCGATCTCGATGTTTCTGCATACTTCGGTCAGAGGTCTCACCAAGATTATTGCAGAAAATGCATATCTCAGCTTGAAACCCCACGAAAACCCAGATATCGCCGGTTCTGCATATCAAACGCACTGTGGGGTGGTGAAAACACCAGATAAGGTTTTTCTCGCATTAACTAGCTCGAAAAGTGCGATCTCGATGATTCAGCATACTTCGGACAGAAGTCTCTCCAAGTTTATCGCAGCAAATGCATATCTCAGCTTGAAACCCCTCGAAAACCAAGATATCACCTGTTCTGCATATCCAACGAACTGTGGAGTGGTGAAAACCCCAGAAAACGTGTTTCTCGCTTAAAATGGCTCGAAAAGTACGATCTCGATGAATCTGCATACTTCGGACAGAAGTCTCACCTTGATTATCGCAGACAATGCATATCTCAGCTTGAAACCCCACGAAAGCCAAGATATCGCTGGTTCTGCATATAAAACGCACTGTGGAGTGCTGGAAACACCAGATAACGTGTTTCTCACATTAAATAGCTCGAATAGAGCGATCTCGATGATTAAGCATACTTCGGACAGAAGTCTCACCAAGATTATCGTAAAAAATGCATATCTCAGCTTGAAACCCCACGAAAACCAAGATATCGCTGGTACTGCATATCAAAGGCACTGTGTAGTGGAGAAAAAACCAGATAACGTGTTTCTCGCAATAAATAGCTCGAAAAGAGCGATCTCGATGATTCTGCATACTTCGGACAGAAGTCTCACCTAGATTATCGCAGACAATGCATATCTCAGCTTGAAACCCCACGAAGGCCAAGATATCGCTGGTTCTGCATATAAAACGCACTGTGGAGTGCTGGAAACACCAGATAACGTGTTTCTCACATTAAATAGCTCGAATAGAGCGATCTCGATGATTAAGCATACTTCGGACAGAAGTCTCACCAAGATTATCGCAGAAAATGCATATCTCAGCTTGAAACCCGACGAAAACCAAACATCGCCTGTTCTGCATATCAAACCAACTGTGGAGTGGTGAAAACCCCAGAAAACGTGTTTCTCGCATTAAATAGCTCGAAAATAGCGATCCCGATGATTCTGCATACTTCTGACAGAACTCTCACCAAGATTATGGTAGAAAATGCATATCTCAGCTTGATACCCTACGACAGCCAAGATGTCGCCGGTTCTGCATATCCAACGAACTGTGGAGTGGTGAAAACCCCAGAAAACGTGTTTCTCGCATTAACTAGCTCGAAAAGAGGGATCTCGATGATTCTGCATACTTCTGACAGAAGACTCACCAAGATTATCGCTGAAAATGCATATCTCAGCTTGAAACCCGACGAAATCCAAGATGTCGCTGGTTCCGCATATCAAACGCACTGTGGAGTGGTGAAAACACCAATTAACGTGTTTCTCGCATTAAATAGCTCGAAAAGAGTGATCTCGATGATTCTGCATACTTCTGACAGAAGACTCACCAAGATTATCGCAGAAAATGCATGTCTCTGCTAGAAACCCCACGAAAACCAAGATATCTCCGTTTCTGCATATCCAACGAACTGTGGAGTGGTGAAAACACCAGAAAACTTGTTTTTTCGCATTAAATAGCTCGAAAAGAGCGATCTAGAAGATTCTGCATATTTCTGACTGAAGTCTCACCAAGATTATCGCAGAAAATGCATATCTCAGCTTGAAACCCGACGAAAACCAAACATCGCCTGTTCTGCATATCAAACCAACTGTGGAGTGGTGAAAACACCAGACAACGTGTTTCTCGCATTAAATTGATTGAAAAGTGCGATCTCGATGATTCTGCATACTTCTAACAGAAGACTCACCAAGATTATCGCAGAAAATGCATGTCTCAGCTTGAAACCCGACGAAATCCAAGATGTCGCTGGTTCCGCATATCAAACGCACTGTGGAGTGGTGAAAACACCAATTAACGTGTTTCTCGCATTAAATAGCTCGAAAAGAGTGATCTCGATGATTCTGCATACTTCTGACAGAAGACTCACCAAGATTATCGCAGAAAATGCATGTCTCTGCTAGAAACCCTACGAAAACCAAGATATCTCCTGTTCTGCATATCCAACGAACTGTGGAGTGGTGAAAACCCCAGAAAACGTGTTTCTCGCATTAAATAGCTCGAAAATAGCGATCCCGATGATTCTGCATACTTCTGACAGAACTCTCACCAAGATTATGGTAGAAAATGCATATCTCAGCTTGATACCCTACGACAGCCAAGATGTCGCCGGTTCTGCATATCCAACGAACTGTGGAGTGGTGAAAACCCCAGAAAACGTGTTTCTCGCATTAACTAGCTCGAAAAG
The DNA here is from genome assembly GCA_951804975.1 of Anthophora plumipes. Lineage (NCBI taxonomy): Eukaryota > Metazoa > Arthropoda > Insecta > Hymenoptera > Apidae > Anthophora > Anthophora plumipes. Next base: position 200,926 of record CATORF010000697.1, read on the forward strand.
AGGGATCTCGATGATTCTGCATACTTCTGACAGAAGACTCACCAAGATTATCGCAGAAAATGCATGTCTCTGCTAGAAACCCTACGAAAACCAAGATATCTCCTGTTCAGCATATCCAACGAACTGTGGAGTGGTGAAAACCCCAGAAAACGTGTTTCTCGCATTAACTAGCTCGAAAAGAGGGATCTCGATGATTCTGCATACTTCTGACAGAACTCTCACCAAGATTATGGTAGAAAATGCATATCTCAGCTTGATACCCTACGACAGCCAAGATGTCGCCGGTTCTGCATATCAAACGCACTGTGGAGTGGTGAAAACACCCGATAACCTGTTTCTCGCATTAAGTTGCTCGAAAAGAGCGATCTCGAAGATTCTGCATACTTCTGACAAAAGACTCACCAAGATTATCGCTGAAAATGCATATCTCAGCTTGAAACCTCACGAAAATCAAGATGTCGCCGGTTCTGCATATCAAACCCACTGTGGAGTGGTGAAAACAACCAGAGAACGTGTTTCTCGCATTAAATAGGTCGAAAAGGGAGATGCCGATGATTCTGCATACGTCTGACAGAAGTCTCACCAAGATTATCGCAGAAAATGCATATCTCAGCTTGAAACCCCTCGAAAACCAAGATATCACCTGTTCTGCATATCCAACGAACTGTGGAGTGGTGAAAACCCCAGAAAACGTGTTTCTCGCATAAAATAGTTCGAAAAGTACGATCTCGATGAATCTGCATACTTCGGACAGAAGTCTCACCTAGATTATCGCAGACAATGCATATCTCAGCTTGAAACCCCACGAAAGCCAAGATATCGCTGGTTCTGCATATAAAACGCACTGTGGAGTGCTGGAAACACCAGATAACGTGTTTCTCACATTAAATAGCTCGAATAGAGCGATCTCGATGATTAAGCATACTTCGGAAAGAAGTCTCACCAAGATTATCGTAAAAAATGCATATCTCAGCTTGAAACCCCACGAAAACCAAGATATCGCTGGTACTGCATATCAAAGGCACTGTGTAGTGGTGAAAAAACCAGATAACGTGTTTCTCGCATTAACTAGCTCGAAAAGAGGGATCTCGATGATTCTGCATACTTCTGACAGAAGACTCACCAAGATCATCGCTGAAAATGCATGTCTCTGCTAGAAACCCCACGAAAACCAAGATATCTCCTGTTCTGCATATCCAACGAACTGTGGAGTGGTGAAAACACCAGAAAACTTGCTTTTTCGCATTAAATAGCTCGAAAAGAGCGATCTAGAAGATTCTGCATATTTCTGACTGAAGTCTCACCAAGATTATCGCAGAAAATGCATATCTCAGCTTGAAACCCGACGAAAACCAAACATCGCCTGTTCTGCATATCAAACCAACTGTGGAGTGGTGAAAACACCAGACAACGTGTGTCTCGCATTAAATTGTTTGAAAAATGCGATCTCGATGATTCTGCATACTTCTAACAGAAGTCTCACCATGATTATCGCAGAAAATGCATATCTCTGCTAGAAACCCCACGAAAACCAAGATATCTCCTGTTCTGCATATCCAACGAACTGTGGAGTGGTGAAAACCCCAGAAAACGTGTTTCTCGCATTAACTATCTCGAAAAGAGGGATCTCGATGATTCTGCATACGTCTGACAGAAGACTCACCAAGATTATCGCAGAAAATGCATGTCTCTGCTAGAAACCCTACGAAAACCAAGATATCTCCTGTTCTGCATATCCAACGAACTGTGGAGTGGTGAAAACACCAGAAAACGTGTTTCTCGCATTAAATAGCTCGAAAATAGCGATCCCGATGATTCTGCATACTTCTGACAGAAGACTCACCAAGATTATCGCTGAAAATGCATATCTCAGCTTGATACCCTACGACAGCCAAGATGTCGCCGGTTCTGCATATCCAACGAACTGTGGAGTGGTGAAAACCCCAGAAAACGTGTTTCTCGCATTAACTAGCTCGAAAAGAGGGATCTCGATGATTCTGCATACTTCTGACAGAAGACTCACCAAGATTATCGCAGAAAATGCATGTCTCTGCTAGAAACCCTACGAAAACCAAGATATCTCCTGTTCTGCATATCCAACGAACTGTGGAGTGGTGAAAACCCCAGAAAACGTGTTACTCGCATTAACTAGCTCGAAAAGAGGGATCTCGATGATTCTGCATACTTCTGACAGAACTCTCACCAAGATTATGGTAGAAAATGCATATCTCAGCTTGATACCCTACGACAGCCAAGATGTCGCCGGTTCTGCATATCAAACGCACTGTGGAGTGATGAAAACACCCGATAACGTGTTTCTCGCATTAACTAGCTCGAAAAGAGGGACCTCGATGATTCTGCATACTTCTGACAGAAGACTCACCAAGATTATCGGAGAAAATGCATGTCTCAGCTTGAAACCCGACGAAATCCAAGATGTCGCTGGTTCCGCATATCAAACGCACTGTGGAGTGGTGAAAACACCCGATAACGTGTTTCTCGCATTAACTAGCTCGAAAAGAGGGACCTCGATGATTCTGCATACTTCTGACAGAAGACTCACCAAGATTATCGGAGAAAATGCATGTCTCAGCTTGAAACCCGACGAAATCCAAGATGTCGCTGGTTCCGCATATCAAACGCACTGTGGAGTGGTGAAAACACCCGATAACGTGTTTCTCGCATTAACTAGCTCGAAAAGAGGGACCTCGATGATTCTGCATACTTCTGACAGAAGACTCACCAAGATTATCGCTGAAAATGCATATCTCAGCTGGAAACACCACGAAAATCAAGATATCGCCGGTTCTGCATATCAAACGCACTCTGGAGTGGTGAAAACAACCAGAGAACGTGTTTCTCGCATTAAATAGGTCGAAAAGGGAGATGCCGATGATTCTGCATACTTCTGACAGAAGTCTCACCAAGATTATCATAGAATGTGCATATCTCAGATTGAACCCCCACGAAAACCAAGATATCGCTGGTTCTGCATATCAAACGCACTGTGGAGTGGTGAAAACACCAGATAACGTGTTTCTCGCATTAAATAGGTCGAAAAGAGCGATCTCGATGTTTCTGCATACTTCGGACAGAAGTCTCTCCAAGTTTATCGCAGCAAATGCATATCTCAGCTTGAAACCCCTCGAAAACCAAGATATCACCTGTTCTGCATATCCAACGAACTGTGGAGTGGTGAAAACCCCAGAAAACGTGTTTCTCGCATAAAATAGTTCGAAAAGTACGATCTCGATGAATCTGCATACTTCGGACAGAAGTCTCACCTAGATTATCGCAGACAATGCATATCTCAGCTTGAAACCCCACGAAAGCCAAGATATCGCTGGTTCTGCATATAAAACGCACTGTGGAGTGCTGGAAACACCAGATAACGTGTTTCTCACATTAAATAGCTCGAATAGAGCGATCTCGATGATTAAGCATACTTCGGAAAGAAGTCTCACCAAGATTATCGTAAAAAATGCATATCTCAGCTTGAAACCCCACGAAAACCAAGATATCGCTGGTACTGCATATCAAAGGCACTGTGTAGTGGTGAAAAAACCAGATAACGTGTTTCTCGCATTAACTAGCTCGAAAAGAGGGATCTCGATGATTCTGCATACTTCTGACAGAAGACTCACCAAGATCATCGCTGAAAATGCATGTCTCTGCTAGAAACCCCACGAAAACCAAGATATCTCCTGTTCTGCATATCCAACGAACTGTGGAGTGGTGAAAACACCAGAAAACTTGCTTTTTCGCATTAAATAGCTCGAAAAGAGCGATCTAGAAGATTCTGCATATTTCTGACTGAAGTCTCACCAAGATTATCGCAGAAAATGCATATCTCAGCTTGAAACCCGACGAAAACCAAACATCGCCTGTTCTGCATATCAAACCAACTGTGGAGTGGTGAAAACACCAGACAACGTGTGTCTCGCATTAAATTGTTTGAAAAATGCGATCTCGATGATTCTGCATACTTCTAACAGAAGTCTCACCATGATTATCGCAGAAAATGCATATCTCTGCTAGAAACCCCACGAAAACCAAGATATCTCCTGTTCTGCATATCCAACGAACTGTGGAGTGGTGAAAACCCCAGAAAACGTGTTTCTCGCATTAACTATCTCGAAAAGAGGGATCTCGATGATTCTGCATACTTCTGACAGAAGACTCACCAAGATTATCGCAGAAAATGCATGTCTCTGCTAGAAACCCTACGAAAACCAAGATATCTCCTGTTCTGCATATCCAACGAACTGTGGAGTGGTGAAAACACCAGAAAACGTGTTTCTCGCATTAAATAGCTCGAAAATAGCGATCCCGATGATTCTGCATACTTCTGACAGAAGACTCACCAAGATTATCGCTGAAAATGCATATCTCAGCTTGATACCCTACGACAGCCAAGATGTCGCCGGTTCTGCATATCCAACGAACTGTGGAGTGGTGAAAACCCCAGAAAACGTGTTTCTCGCATTAACTAGCTCGAAAAGAGGGATCTCGATGATTCTGCATACTTCTGACAGAAGACTCACCAAGATTATCGCAGAAAATGCATGTCTCTGCTAGAAACCCTACGAAAACCAAGATATCTCCTGTTCTGCATATCCAACGAACTGTGGAGTGGTGAAAACCCCAGAAAACGTGTTACTCGCATTAACTAGCTCGAAAAGAGGGATCTCGATGATTCTGCATACTTCTGACAGAACTCTCACCAAGATTATGGTAGAAAATGCATATCTCAGCTTGATACCCTACGACAGCCAAGATGTCGCCGGTTCTGCATATCAAACGCACTGTGGAGTGGTGAAAACACCCGATAACGTGTTTCTCGCATTAACTAGCTCGAAAAGAGGGACCTCGATGATTCTGCATACTTCTGACAGAAGACTCACCAAGATTATCGGAGAAAATGCATGTCTCAGCTTGAAACCCGACGAAATCCAAGATGTCGCTGGTTCCGCATATCAAACGCACTGTGGAGTGGTGAAAACACCCGATAACGTGTTTCTCGCATTAACTAGCTCGAAAAGAGGGACCTCGATGATTCTGCATACTTCTGACAGAAGACTCACCAAGATTATCGGAGAAAATGCATGTCTCAGCTTGAAACCCGACGAAATCCAAGATGTCGCTGGTTCCGCATATCAAACGCACTGTGGAGTGGTGAAAACACCCGATAACGTGTTTCTCGCATTAACTAGCTCGAAAAGAGGGACCTCGATGATTCTGCATACTTCTGACAGAAGACTCACCAAGATTATCGCTGAAAATGCATATCTCAGCTGGAAACACCACGAAAATCAAGATATCGCCGGTTCTGCATATCAAACGCACTCTGGAGTGGTGAAAACAACCAGAGAACGTGTTTCTCGCATTAAATAGGTCGAAAAGGGAGATGCCGATGATTCTGCATACTTCTGACAGAAGTCTCACCAAGATTATCATAGAATGTGCATATCTCAGATTGAACCCCCACGAAAACCAAGATATCGCTGGTTCTGCATATCAAACGCACTGTGGAGTGGTGAAAACACCAGATAACGTGTTTCTCGCATTAAATAGGTCGAAAAGAGCGATCTCGATGTTTCTGCATACTTCGGACAGAAGTCTCTCCAAGTTTATCGCAGCAAATGCATATCTCAGCTTGAAACCCCTCGAAAACCAAGATATCACCTGTTCTGCATATCCAACGAACTGTGGAGTGGTGAAAACCCCAGAAAACGTGTTTCTCGCTTAAAATGGCTCGAAAAGTACGATCTCGATGAATCTGCATACTTCGGACAGAAGTCTCACCTTGATTATCGCAGACAATGCATATCTCAGCTTGAAACCCCACGAAAGCCAAGATATCGCGGGTTCTGCATATAAAACGCACTGTGGAGTGCTGGAAACACCAGATAACGTGTTTCTCACATTAAATAGCTCGAATAGAGCGATCTCGATGATTAAGCATACTTCGGACAGAAGTCTCACCAAGATTATCGTAAAAAATGCATATCTCAGCTTGAAACCCCACGAAAACCAAGATATCGCTGGTACTGCATATCAAAGGCACTGTGTAGTGGTGAAAAAACCAGATAACGTGTTTCTCGCAATAAATAGCTCGAAAAGAGCGATCTCGATGATTCTGCATACTTCGGACAGAAGTCTCACCTAGATTATCGCAGACAATGCATATCTCAGCTTGAAACCCCACGAAAGCCAAGATATCGCTGGTTCTGCATATAAAACGCACTGTGGAGTGCTGGAAACACCAGATAACGTGTTTCTCACATTAAATAGCTCGAATAGAGCGATCTCGATGATTAAGCATACTTCGGACAGAAGTCTCACCAAGATTATCGTAAAAAATGCATATCTCAGCTTGAAACCCCACGAAAACCAAGATATCGCTGGTACTGCATATCAAAGGCACTGTGTAGTGGTGAAAAAACCAGATAACGTGTTTCTCGCAATAAATAGCTCGAAAAGAGCGATCTCGATGATTCTGCATACTTCGGACAGAAGTCTCACCAAGATTATCGTAAAAAATGCATATCTCAGCTAGAAACCCCACGAAAACCAAGATATCTCCTGTTCTGCATATCCAACGAACTGTGGACTGGTGAAAACCCCAGAAAACGTGTTTCTCGCATTAACTAGCTCGAAAAGAGGGATCTCGATGATTCTGCATACTTCTGACAGAAGAATCACCAAGATTATCGCTGAAAATGCATATCTCAGCTGGAAACACCACGAAAATCAAGATGTCGCCCGTTCTGCATATCAAACGCACTGTGGAGTGGTGAAAACAACCAGATATCGTGTTTCCCGCATTAAGTTGCTCGAAAAGAGCGATCTCGAAGATTCTGCATACTTCTGACAAAAGACTCACCAAGATTATCGCTGAAAATGCATATCTCAGCTGGAAACACCACGAAAATCAAGATGTCGCCCGTTCTGCATATCAAACGCACTGTGGAGTGGTGAAAACAACCAGATATCGTGTTTCCCGCATTAAATAGGTCGAAAAGGGAGATCCCGATGATTCTGCATACTTCTGACAGAACTCTCACCAAGATTATGGTAGAAAATGCATATCTCAGCTTGATACCCAACGACAGCCAAGATGTCGCCGGTTCTGCATATCAAACGCACTGTGGAGTGATGAAAACACCCGATAACGTGTTTCTCGCATTAACTAGCTCGAAAAGAGGGACCTCGATGATTCTGCATACTTCTGACAGAAGACTCACCAAGATTATCGGAGAAAATGCATGTCTCAGCTTGAAACCCGACGAAATCCAAGATGTCGCTGGTTCCGCATATCAAACGCACTGTGGAGTGGTGAAAACACCAGAAAACGTGTTTCTCGCATTAACTAGCTCGAAAAGAGGGATCTCGATGATTCTGCATACTTCTGACAGAAGACTCACCAAGATTATCGCAGAAAATGCATATCTCAGCTGGAAACACCACGAAAATCAAGATGTCGCCCGTTCTGCATATCAAACGCACTGTGGAGTGGTGAAAACAACCAGATATCGTGTTTCCCGCATTAAGTTGCTCGAAAAGAGCGATCTCGAAGATTCTGCATACTTCTGACAAAAGACTCACCAAGATTATCGCTGAAAATGCATATCTCAGCTTGAAACCTCACGAAAATCAAGATGTCGCCGGTTCTGCATATCAAACCCACTGTGGAGTGGTGAAAACAACCAGAGAACGTGTTTCTCGCATTAAATAGGTCGAAAAGGGAGATGCCGATGATTCTGCATACGTCTGACAGAAGTCTCACCAAGATTATCGCAGAAAATGCATATCTCAGCTGGAAACACCACGAAAATCAAGATATCGCCGGTTCTGCATATCAAACGCACTCTGGAGTGGTGAATACAACCAGAGAACGTGTTTCTCGCATTAAATAGGTCGAAAAGGGAGATGCCGATGATTCTGCATACTTCTGACAGAAATCTCACCAAGATTATCATAGAATGTGCATATCTCAGATTGAACCCCCACGAAAACCAAGATATCGCTGGTTCTGCATATCAAACGCACTGTGGAGTGGTGAAAACACCAGATAACGTGTTTCTCGCATTAGATAGGTCGAAAAGAGCGATCTCGATGTTTCTGCATACTTCGGTCAGAGGTCTCACCAAGATTATTGCAGAAAATGCATATCTCAGCTTGAAACCCCACGAAAACCCAGATATCGCCGGTTCTGCATATCCAACGAACTGTGGAGTGGTGAAAACCCCAGAAAACGTGTTTCTCGCATTAACTAGCTCGAAAAGAGGGATCTCGATGATTCTGCATACTTCTGACAGAAGAATCACCAAGATTATCGCTGAAAATGCATATCTCAGCTGGAAACACCACGAAAATCAAGATGTCGCCCGTTCTGCATATCAAACGCACTGTGGAGTGGTGAAAACAACCAGATATCGTGTTTCCCGCATTAAGTTGCTCGAAAAGAGCGATCTCGAAGATTCTGCATACTTCTGACAAAAGACTCACCAAGATTATCGCTGAAAATGCATATCTCAGCTGGAAACACCACGAAAATCAAGATGTCGCCCGTTCTGCATATCAAACACACTGTGGAGTGGTGAAAACAACCAGATATCGTGTTTCCCGCATTAAATAGGTCGAAAAGGGAGATCCCGATGATTCTGCATACTTCTGACAGAACTCTCACCAAGATTATGGTAGAAAATGCATATCTCAGCTTGATACCCAACGACAGCCAAGATGTCGCCGGTTCTGCATATCAAACGCACTGTGGAGTGATGAAAACACCCGATAACGTGTTTCTCGCATTAACTAGCTCGAAAAGAGGGACCTCGATGATTCTGCATACTTCTGACAGAAGACTCACCAAGATTATCGGAGAAAATGCATGTCTCAGCTTGAAACCCGACGAAATCCAAGATGTCGCTGGTTCCGCATATCAAACGCACTGTGGAGTGGTGAAAACACCAGAAAACGTGTTTCTCGCATTAACTAGCTCGAAAAGAGGGATCTCGATGATTCTGCATACTTCTGACAGAAGACTCACCAAGATTATCGCAGAAAATGCATATCTCAGCTGGAAACACCACGAAAATCAAGATGTCGCCCGTTCTGCATATCAAACGCACTGTGGAGTGGTGAAAACAACCAGATATCGTGTTTCCCGCATTAAGTTGCTCGAAAAGAGCGATCTCGAAGATTCTGCATACTTCTGACAAAAGACTCACCAAGATTATCGCTGAAAATGCATATCTCAGCTTGAAACCTCACGAAAATCAAGATGTCGCCGGTTCTGCATATCAAACCCACTGTGGAGTGGTGAAAACAACCAGAGAACGTGTTTCTCGCATTAAATAGGTCGAAAAGGGAGATGCCGATGATTCTGCATACGTCTGACAGAAGTCTCACCAAGATTATCGCAGAAAATGCATATCTCAGCTGGAAACACCACGAAAATCAAGATATCGCCGGTTCTGCATATCAAACGCACTCTGGAGTGGTGAATACAACCAGAGAACGTGTTTCTCGCATTAAATAGGTCGAAAAGGGAGATGCCGATGATTCTGCATACTTCTGACAGAAATCTCACCAAGATTATCATAGAATGTGCATATCTCAGATTTTACCCCAACGAAAACCAAGATATCGCTGGTTCTGCATATCAAACGCACTGTGGAGTGGTGAAAACACCAGATAACGTGTTTCTCGCATTAGATAGGTCGAAAAGAGCGATCTCGATGTTTCTGCATACTTCGGTCAGAGGTCTCACCAAGATTATTGCAGAAAATGCATATCTCAGCTTGAAACCCCACGAAAACCCAGATATCGCCGGTTCTGCATATCCAACGAACTGTGGAGTGGTGAAAACCCCAGAAAACGTGTTTCTCGCTTAAAATGGCTCGAAAAGTACGATCTCGATGAATCTGCATACTTCGGACAGAAGTCTCACCTTGATTATCGCAGACAATGCATGTCTCAGCTTGAAACCCCACGAAAGCCAAGATATCGCTGGTTCTGCATATAAAACGCACTGTGGAGTGCTGGAAACACCAGATAACGTGTTTCTCACATTAAATAGCTCGAATAGAGCGATCTCGATGATTAAGCATAGTTCGGACAGAAGTCTCACCAAGATTATCGTAAAAAATGCATATCTCAGCTTGAAACCCCACGAAAACCAAGATATCGCTGGTACTGCATATCAAAGGCACTGTGTAGTGGTGAAAAAACCAGATAACGTGTTTCTCGCAATAAATAGCTCGAAAAGAGCGATCTCGATGATTCTGCATACTTCGGACAGAAGTCTCACCTAGATTATCGCAGACAATGCATATCTCAGCTTGAAACCCCACGAAAGCCAAGATATCGCTGGTTCTGCATATAAAACGCACTGTGGAGTGCTGGAAACACCAGATAACGTGTTTCTCACATTAAATAGCTCGAGTAGAGCGATCTCGATGATTAAGCATACTTCGGACAGAAGTCTCACCAAGATTATCGTAAAAAATGCATATCTCAGCTTGAAACCCCACGAAAACCAAGATATCGCTGGTACTGCATATCAAAGGCACTGTGTAGTGGTGAAAAAACCAGATAACGTGTTTCTCGCAATAAATAGCTCGAAAAGAGCGATCTCGATGATTCTGCATACTTCGGACAGAAGTCTCACCAAGATTATCGTAAAAAATGCATATCTCATCTAGAAACCCCACGAAAACCAAGATATCTCCTGTTCTGCATATCCAACGAACTGTGGACTGGTGAAAACCCCAGAAAACGTGTTTCTCGCATTAACTAGCTCGAAAAGAGGGATCTCGATGATTCTGCATACTTCTGACAGAAGACTCACCAAGATTATCGCTGAAAATGCATGTCTCTGCTAGAAACCCCACGAAAACCAAGATATCTCCTGTTCTGCATATCCAACGAACTGTGGAGTGGTGAAAACACCAGAAAACTTGTTTTTTCGCATTAAATAGCTCGAAAAGATCGATCTAGAAGATTCTGCATATTTCTGACTGAAGTCTCACCAAGATTATCGCAGAAAATGCATATCTCAGCTTGAAACCCGACGAAAAAGAAACATCGCCTGTTCTGCATATCAAACCAACTGTGGAGTGGTGAAAACACCAGACAACGTGTTTCTCGCATTAAATTGATTGAAAAGTGCGATCTCGATGATTCTGCATACTTCTAACAGAAGTCTCACCATGATTATCGCAGAAAATGCATATCTCTGCTAGAAACCCCACGAAAACCAAGATATCTCCTGTTCTGCATATCCCACGAACTGTGGAGTGGTGAAAACCCCAGAAAACGTGTTTCTCGCATTAACTAGCTCGAAAAGAGGGATCTCGATGATTCTGCATACTTCTGACAGAAGACTCACCAAGATTATCGCAGAAAATGCATGTCTCTGCTAGAAACACTACGAAAACCAAGATATCTCCTGTTCTGCATATCCAACGAACTGTGGAGTGGTGAAAACCCCAGAAAACGTGTTTCTCGCATTAAATAGCTCGAAAATAGCGATCCCGATGATTCTGCATCCTTCTGACAGAACTCTCACCAAGATTATGGTAGAAAATGCATATCTCAGCTTGATACCCTACGACAGCGAAGATGTCGCCGGTTCTGCATATCAAACGCACTGTGGAGTGGTGAAAACACCAGATAACGTGTTTCTCGCATTAACTTGCTCGAAAAGAGGGACCTCGATGATTCTGCATACTTCTGACAGAAGACTCACCAAGATTATCGCAGAAAATGCATATCTCAGCTTGAAACCTCACGAAAATCAAGATGTCGCCGGTTCTGCATATCAAACCCACTGTGGAGTGGTGAAAACAACCAAAGAACGTGTTTCTCGCATTTAATAGGTCGAAAAGGGAGATGCCGATGATTCTGCATACGTCTGACAGAAGTCTCACCAGGATTATCGCAGAAAATGCATATCTCAGCTGGAAACACCACGAAAATCAAGATATCGCCGGTTCTGCATATCAAACGCACTGTGGAGTGGTGAAAACAACCAGAGAACGTGTTTCTCGCATTAAATAGGTCGAAAAGGGAGATGCCGATGATTCTGCATACTTCTGACTGAAGTCTCACCAAGATTATCGCAGAAAATGCATATCTCAGCTTGAAACCCGACGAAAACCAAACATCGCCTGTTCTGCATATCAAACCAACTGTGGAGTGGTGAAAACACCAGACAACGTGTTTCTCGCATTAACTAGCTCGAAAAGAGGGATCTCGATGATTCTGCATACTTCTGACAGAAGACTCACCAAGATTATCGCAGAAAATGCATGTCTCTGCTAGAAACCCTACGAAAACCAAGATATCTCCTGTTCTGCATATCCAACGAACTGTGGAGTGGTGAAAACCCCAGAAAACGTGTTTCTCGCATTAAATAGCTCGAAAAGAGGGATCTCGATGATTCTGCATACTTCTGACAGAAGACTCACCAAGATTATCGCAGAAAATGCATATCTCAGCTGGAAACACCACGAAAATCAAGATGTCGCCCGTTCTGCATATCAAACGCACTGTGGAGTGGTGAAAACAACCAGATATCGTGTTTCCCGCATTAAGTTGCTCGAAAAGAGCGATCTCGAAGATTCTGCATACTTCTGACAAAAGACTCACCAAGATTATCGCTGAAAATGCATATCTCAGCTTGAAACCTCACGAAAATCAAGATGTCGCCGGTTCTGCATATCAAACCCACTGTGGAGTGGTGAAAACAACCAAAGAACGTGTTTCTCGCATTAAATAGGTCGAAAAGGGAGATGCCGATGATTCTGCATACGTCTGACAGAAGTCTCACCAGGATTATCGCAGAAAATGCATATCTCAGCTGGAAACACCACGAAAATCAAGATATCGCCGGTTCTGCATATCAAACGCACTGTGGAGTGGTGAAAACAACCAGAGAACGTGTTTCTCGCATTAAATAGGTCGAAAAGGGAGATGCCGATGATTCTGCATACTTCTGACAGAAGTCTCACCAAGATTATCATAGAATGTGCATATCTCAGATTGAACCCCGACGAAATCCAAGATGTCGCCGGTTCTGCATATCAAACGGACTGTGGTGTGGTGAAAACACCAGAAAACTTGTTTTTTCGCATTAGATAGCTCGAAACGGGCGATCTATATGATTCTGCATACTTCTAACAGAAGTCTCACCAAGCTTATCGCAGAAAATGCATACCTCAGCTTGAAATCTCACGAAAATCAAGATGTCGCCGCTTCTGCATATCAAACGCACTGTGGAGTGGTGAAAACAACCAGATAACGTGTTTCTCGAATTAAATAGCTCGAAAAGAACGATCTAGATTAGTCTGCATACTTCGGACAGAAGTCTCTCCAAGTTTATCGCAGAAAATGCATATCTCAGCTTGATACCCCTCGAAACCCAAGATATCACCTGTTCTGCATATCCAACGAACTGTGGTGTGGTGAAAAACCCAGAAAACGTGTTTCTCGCATTAAATAGCTCGAAAAGTATGATCTCGATGACTCTGCATACTTCGGACAGAAGCCTCACCAAGATTATCGCATAAAATGCATATCTGAGCTTGAAACCCCACGAAAACCAGGATATCGTCGGTTCTGCATATCATACGCACTGTTGAGTGCTGAAAACACCAGATATCGTGTTTCTCGCATTAAATAGCTCGAAAAGTGCGATCTCGATGATTCTGCATACTTCGGACAGTAGTCTCACCATGATTATCGTAAAAATGCATATCTCAGCTTGAAACCCCACGAAAACCAAGATATCGCCGGTTCTGCATATCAAACGCACTGTGGGGTGGTGAAAACACCAGATAAGGTTTTTCTCGCATTAACTAGCTTGAAAAGTGCGATCTCGATGATTCAGCATATTTCGGACAGAAGTCTCTCCAAGTTTATCGCAGAAAATGCATATCTCAGCTTGATACCCCTCGAAACCCAAGATATCACCTGTTCTGCATATCCAACGAACTGTGGTGTGGTGAAAACACCAGATATCGTGTTTCTCGCATTAAATAGCTCGAAAAGATCGATCTCGATGATTCTGCATACTTCGGACAGTAGTCTCAGCATGATTATCGTAAAAAATGCATATCTCAGCTTGAAACCCCACGAAAACAGAGATATCGCTGGTTCTGCATATCAAACGCACTGTGAAGTGCTGAAAACACCAGATAACGTTTTGTCGCATTAAACAGTTCGAATAGAGCGATCTCGATGATTCTGCATACTTCGGACAGAAGTCTCACCAAGATTATCGTAAAAAATGCATATCTCAGCTTGAAACCCCACGAAAACCAAGATATCGCTGGTACTGCATATCAAACCCACTGTGGAGTGGTTAAAACACCAGATAAGGTTTTTCTCGCATTAACTAGCTCGAAAAGTGCGATCTCGATGATTCAGCATACTTCGGACAGAAGTCTCTCGAAGTTTATCGCAGAAAATGCATATCTCAGCTTGAAACCCCTCGAAACCCAAGATATCACCTGTTCTGCATATCCAACGAACTGTGGTGTGGTGAAAACCCCAGAAAACGTGTTTCTCGCATTAAATAGCTCGAAAAGAGCGATCTCGATGATTCTGCACACTTCGGTCAGAAGTCTCACCAAGATTATCGCAGACAATGCATATCTCAGCTTGAAACCCCACGAAAACCAAGATATCGCCGGTTCTGCATATCATACACACTGTGGAGTGCTGAAAACAACAGATATCGTGTTTCTCGCATCAAATAGCTCGAAAAGTGCGATCTCGATGATTCTGCATACTTCGGACAGTAGTCTCACCATGATTATCGTAAAAAATGCATATCTCAGCTTGAAACCCCACGAAAACCAAGATATCGCTGGTTCTGCATATAAAACGCACTGTGGAGTGGTGAAAACACCAGATAACGTGTTTCTCGCATTAAATAGGTCGAAAAGAGCGATCTCGATGTTTCTGCATACTTCGGACAGAGGTCTCACCAAGAATATCGCAGAAAATGCATATCTCAGCTTGAAACCCCACGAAAACCCAGATATCGCCGGTTCTGCATATCAAACGCACTGTGGGGTGGTGAAAACACCAGATAAGGTTTTTCGCGCATTAACTAGCTCGAAAAGTGCGATCTCGATGGTTCTGCATACTTCGGACAGTAGTCTCACCATGATTATCGCAAAAAATGCATATCTCAGCTTGAAACCCCACGAAAACCAAGATATCGCTGGTTCTGCATATAAAACGCACTGTGGAGTGGTGAAAACACCAGATAACGTGTTTCTCGCATTAAATTGGTCGAAAAGAGCGATCTCGATGTTTCTGCATACTTCGGACAGAAGCCTCACCAAGATTATCGCATAAAATGCATATCTGAGCTTGAAACCCCACGAAAACCAGGATATCGTCGGTTCTGCATATCATACGCACTGTTGAGTGCTGAAAACACCAGATATCGTGTTTCTCGCATCAAATAGCTCGAAAAGTGCGATCTCGATGATTCTGCATACTTCGGACAGTAGTCTCACCATGATTATCGTAAAAAATGCATATCTCAGCTTGAAACCCCACGAAAACCAAGATATCGCTGGTTCTGCATATAAAACGCACTGTGGAGTGGTGAAAACACCAGATAACGTGTTTCTCGCATTAAATAGGTCGAAAAGAGCGATCTCGATGTTTCTGCATACTTCGGACAGAGGTCTCACCAAGAATATCGCAGAAAATGCATATCTCAGCTTGAAACCCCACGAAAACCCAGATATCGCCGGTTCTGCATATCAAACGCACTGTGGGGTGGTGAAAACACCAGATAAGGTTTTTCGCGCATTAACTAGCTCGAAAAGTGCGATCTCGATGATTCAGCATACTTCGGACAGAAGTCTCTCGAAGTTTATCGCAGAAAATGCATATCTCAGCTTGAAACCCCTCGAAACCCAAGATATCACCTGTTCTGCATATCCAACGAACTGTGGTGTGGTGAAAACCCCAGAAAACGTGTTTCTCGCATTAACTAGCTCGAAAAGAGGGATCTCGATGATTCTGCATACTTCTGACAGAAGACTCACCAAGATTATCGCAGAAAATGCATGTCTCTGCTAGAAACCCCACGAAAACCAAGATATCTCCTGTTCTGCATATCCAACGAACTGTGGAGTGGTGAAAACCCCAGAAAACGTGTTTCTCGCATTAAATAGCTCGAAAAGAGCGATCTCGATGATTCTGCACACTTCGGACAGAAGTCTCACCATGATTATCGCAGACAATGCATATCTCAGCTTGAAACCCCACGAAATCCAAGATATCGCCGGTTCTGCATATCAAACGCACTGTGGAGTGGTGAAAACACCAGATAAGGTTTTTCTCGCATTAACTAGCTCGAAAAGTGCGATCTCGATGATTCAGCATACTTCGGACAGAAGTCTCTCCAAGTTTATCGCAGAAAATGCATATCTCAGCTTGAAACCCCTCGAAAACCAAGATATCACCTGTTCTGCATATCCAACGAACTGTGGAGTGGTGAAAACCCCAGAAAACGTGTTTCTCGCATAAAATAGCTCGAAAAGTACGGTCTCGATGAATCTGCATTCTTCGGACAGAAGTCTCACCTAGATTATCGCAGACAATGCATATCTCAGCTTGAAACCCTACGAAAGCCAAGATATCGCTGGTTCTGCATATAAAACGCACTGTGGAGTGCTGGAAACACCAGATAACGTGTTTCTCACATTAAATAGCTCGAAAAGAGCGATCTCGATGATTAAGCATACTTCGGACAGAAGTCTCACCAAGATTATCGTAAAAAATGCATATCTCAGCTTGAAACACCACAAAAACCAAGATATCGCTAGTACTGCATATCAAAGGCACTGTGTAGTGGTGAAAAAACCAGATAACGTGTTTCTCGCAATAAATAGCTCGAAAAGAGCGATCTCGATGATTCTGCATACTTCGGACAGAAGTCTCACCAAGATTATCGTAAAAAATGCATATCTCAGCTAGAAACCCCACGAAAACCAAGATATCTCCTGTTCTGCATATCCAACGAACTGTGGAGTGGTGAAAACCCCAGAAAACGTGTTTCTCGCATTAACTAGCTCGAAAAGAGGGATCTCGATGATTCTGCATACTTCTGACAGAAGACTCACCAAGATTATCGCAGAAAATGCATGTCTCTGCTAGAAACCCTACGAAAACCAAGATATCTCCTGTTCTGCATATCCAACGAACTGTGGAGTGGTGATAACCCCAGAAAACGTGTTTCTCGCATTAAATAGCTCGAAAATAGCGATCCCGATGATTCTGCATACTTCTGACAGAAGTCTCACCAAGATTATGGTAGAAAATGCATATCTCAGCTTGATACCCTACGACAGCCAAGATGTCGCCGGTTCTGCATATCAAACGCACTGTGGAGTGGTGAAAACACCAGATAACGTGTTTCTCGCATTATCTAGCTCGAAAAGAGGGATCTCGATGATTCTGCATACTTCTGACAGAAGACTCACCAAGATTATCGCACAAAATGCATGTCTCAGCTTGAAACCCGACGAAATCCAAGATGTCGCTGGTTCTGCATATCAAACGCACTGTGGAGTGGTGAAAACACCAATTAACGTGTTTCTCGCATTAAATAGCTCGAAAAGAGGGATCTCGATGATTCTGCATACTTCTGACAGAAGACTCACCAAGATTATCGCAGAAAATGCATGTCTCTGCTAGAAACCCTACGAAAACCAAGATATCTCCTGTTCTGCATATCCAACGAACTGTGGAGTGGTGAAAACCCCAGAAAACGTGTTTCTCGCATTAAGTAGCTCGAAAATAGCGATCCCGATGATTCTGCATACTTCTGACAGAAGTCTCACCAAGATTATGGTAGAAAATGCATATCTCAGCTTGATACCCTACGACAGCCAAGATGTCGCCGGTTCTGCATATCAAACGCACTGTGGAGTGGTGAAAACACCAGATAACGTGTTTCTCGCATTAACTAGCTCGAAAAGAGGGATCTCGATGATTCTGCATACTTCTGACAGAAGACTCACCAAGATTATCGCAGAAAATGCATATCTCAGCTGGAAACACCACGAAAATCATGATGTCGCCCGTTCTGCATTTCAAACGCACTGTGGAGTGGTGAAAACAACCGGATATCGTGTTTCTCGCATTAAGTTGCTCGAAAAGAGCGATCTCGAAGATTCTGCATACTTCTGACAAAAGACTCACCAAAATTATCGCTGAAAATGCATATCTCAGCTTGAAACCTCACGAAAATCAAGATGTCGCCGGTTCTGCATATCAAACCCACTGTGGAGTGGTGAAAACAACCAGAGAACGTGTTTCTCGCATTAAATAGGTCGAAAAGGGAGATGCCGATGATTCTGCATACTTCTGACAGAAGTCTCACCAAGATTATCGCAGAAAATACATATCTCAGCTGGAAACCCCACGAAAACCAAGATATCGCCGGTTCTGCATATCCAACGCACTGTGGAGTGGTGAAAACACCAGATAACGTGTTTCTCGCATTAAATAGCTCGAAACGAGCGATCTCGATGATTCTGCATACTTCGGACAGAAGTCTCACCAACATTATCGCAGAAAATACATATTTCAGCTGGAAACCCCACGAAAACCAAGATATCGCCGGTTCTGCATATCCAACGCACTGTGGAGTGGTGAAAACACCAGATAACGTGTTTATCGCACTAAATAGCTCGAAAAGAGCGATCTAGATGATTCAGCATACTTCGGACAGAAGTCTCACCACGATTATCGAAGGAAATACATATCTCAGCTTGAAACCACACGAAAACCAAGATATCTCCGGTTCTGCATATCCAACGAACTGTGGAGTGGTGAAAACCCCAGAAAACGAGTTTCTCGCACTAACTAGCTCGAAAAGAGCGATCTCGGTGATTCAGCATACTTCTGACTGATGTCTCACCAATATTATCGCAGAAAATGCATATCTCAGCTTGAAACCCCACGAAAACCAAGATATCGACGGTTTTGCATATCAAACGCACTGTGGAGTGGTGAAAACACCGGATAAGGTTTTTCTCGCATTAACTAGCACGAAAAGAGCGATCTCGATGTTTCAGCATACTTCGGACAGAAGTCTCACCAAGATTATCGCAGAAAATGCATATCTCACCTTGAAACCCCACGAAAACCAAGATATCGCCGGTTCTGCATATCATACGCACTGTGGAGTGGTGAAAACACCAGATTACGTGTTTCTCGCATTAAATAGCTCGAAAAGAGCGTTCTCGAAGATCCTGCATACTTCTGACAGAAGTCTCACCAAGATTATCGCATAAATTGCATATCTCAGCTTGAATCCCCAAGAAAACCAAGATATCGTTGTTTCTGCATATCAATCGCACTGTGGAGTGCTGAAAACACCAGATAACGTGTTTCGCGCATTAAATAGCTCGAATAGAGCGATCTCGATGATTAAGCATACTTCGGACAGAAGTCTCACCAAGATTATCGAAGGAAATACATATTTCAGCTGGAAACCCCACGAAAACCAAGATATCGCCGGTTCTGCATATCCAACGCACTGTGGAGTGGTGAAAACACCAGATAACGTGTTTCTCGCATTAAATAGCTCGAAACGAGCGATCTCGATGATTCTGCATACTTCGGACAGAAGCTTCACCAAGATTATCGTAAAAAATGCATATCTCAGCTTTAAACCCCACGAAAACCAAGATATCGCTCGTACTGCATATCAAACACACTGTGGAGTGGTGAAAAAACCAGATAACGTGTTTCTCGCATTAAATAGCTCGAAAAGAGCGATCTAGATGATTCAGCATACTTCGGACAGAAGTCTCACCAATATTATCGCAGAAAATGCATATCTCAGCTTGAAACCCCACGAAAACAAAGATATCGCTGGTTCTGCATATCAAACGCACTGTGGAGTGGTGAAAACACCGGATAAGGTTTTTCTCGCATTAACTAGCACGAAAAGAGCGATCTCGATGTTTCAGCATACTTCGGACAGAAGTCTCACCAAGATTATCGCAGAAAATGCATATCTCACCTTGAAACCCCACGAAAACCAAGATATCGCCGGTTCTGCATATCAAACCAACTGTGGAGTGGTGAAAACACCAGATAACGAGTTTCACGCATTAAATAGCTCGAAAAGAGCGATCTCGATGATTCTGCATACTTCGGACAGAAGTCTCAACAAGATTATCGCAGAAAATCCATATCTCAGCTTGAAACCCCACGAAAACCAAGATATCGACGGTTTTGCATATCAAACGCACTGTGGAGTGGTGAAAACACCGGATAAGGTTTTTCTCGCATTAACTAGCACGAAAAGAGCGATCTCGATGTTTCAGCATACTTCGGACAGAAGTCTCACCAAGATTATCGCAGAAAATGCATATCTCACCTTGAAACCCCACGAAAACCAAGATATCGCCGGTTCTGCATATCAAACGCACTGTGGAGTGGTGAAAACACCAGATAACGTGTTTCTCGCACTAAATAGCTCGAAAAGAGCGATCTAGATGATTCAGCATACTTCGGACAGAAGTCTCACCAAGATTATCGCAGGAAATACATATCTCAGCTTGAAACCACACGAAAACCAAGATATCTCCGGTTCTGCATATCCAACGAACTGTGGAGTGGTGAAAACCCCAGAAAACGAGTTTCTCGCACTAACTAGCTCGAAAAGAGCGATCTCGGTGATTCAGCATACTTCTGACTGATGTCTCACCAATATTATCGCAGAAAATGCATATCTCAGCTTGAAACCCCACGAAAACCAAGATATCGCTGGTTCTGCATATCAAACCAACTGTGGAGTGGTGAAAACACCAGATAACGAGTTTCACGCATTAAATAGCTCGAAAAGAGCGATCTCGATGATTCAGCATACTTCGGACAGAAGTCTCAACAATATTATCGCAGAAAATGCATATCTCAGCTGGAAACCCCACGAAAACCAAGATATCGCTGGTTCTGCATATCAAACCAACTGTGGAGTGGTGAAAACACCAGATAACGAGTTTCACGCATTGAATAGCTCGAAAAGAGCGATCTCGATGATTCTGCATACTTCGGACAGAAGTCTCAACAAGATTATCGCAGAAAATGCATATCTCAGCTTGAAACCCCACGAAAACCAAGATATCGACGGTTTTGCATATCAATCGCACTGTGGAGTGGTGAAAACACCGGATAAGGTTTTTCTCGCATTAACTAGCACGAAAAGAGCGATCTCGATGTTTCAGCATACTTCGGACAGAAGTCTCACCAAGATTATCGCAGAAAATGCATATCTCACCTTGAAACCCCACGAAAACCAAGATATCGCCGGTTCTGCATATCATACGCACTGTGGAGTGGTGAAAACACCAGATTACGTGTTTCTCGCATTAAATAGTTCGAAAAGAGCGTTCTCGAAGATCCTGCATACTTCTGACAGAAGTCTCACCAAGATTATCGTAGAAAATGCATATCTCAGCTTGAAACCCGACCGAAACCAAGATATCTCCGGTTCTGCATGTCAAACGTACTGTGGAGTGGTGAAAACACCAGAAAACGTGTTTCGTGCATTAAGTAGCTCGAAAAGAGCGATCTAGATGATTCTGCACACTTCTGACTGAAGTCTCACCAATATTATCGCAGAAAATGCATATCTGAGCTTGAAACCCCACGAAAACCAAGATATCGCCGGTTCTGAATATCAAACGCACTGTGGAGTGGTGAAAACACCAGATAACGTGTTTCTCGCATTAAATAGCTCGAAAAGAGCGATCTAGATGATGCAGCATACTTCGGACAGAAGTCTCACCAAGATTATCGCAGGAAATGCATATCTCAGCTTGAAACCACACGAAAACCAAGATATCTCCGATTCTGCATATCCAACGAACTGTGGAGTGGTGAAAACCCCAGAAAACGAGTTTCTCGCATTAAATAGCTCGAAAAGAGCGCTCTCGATGTTTCTGCATACTTCGGACAGATGTTTCACCAAGATTATCGCAGAAAATGCATATCTCAGCTTGAAACCCCACGAAAACCAAGATATCGCGGGTTCTGCATATCAAACGCACTGTGGAGTGGTGAAAACACCGGATAAGGTTTTTCTCGCATTAACTAGCTCGAAAAGAGCGATCTCGATGTTTCAGCATACTTCGGACAGAAGTCTCACCAAGATTATCGCAGAAAATGTATATCTCAGCTTGAAACCCCACGAAAACCAAGATATCGTCGGTTCTGCATATCATACGCACTGTGGAGTGGTGAGAACACCAGATAACGTGTTTCCCGCATTAAATAGCACGAAACGAGCGATCTCGATGATTAAGCATACTTCGGACAGAAGTCTCACCAAGATTATCGCAGAAATTGCATATCTCAGCTTGAATCCCCAAGAAAACCAAGATATCGTTGTTTCTGCATATCAATCGCACTGTGGAGTGCTGAAAACACCAGATAACGTGTTTCGCGCATTAAATAGCTCGAATAGAGCGATCTCGATGATTAAGCATACTTCGGACAGAAGTCTCACCAAGATTATCGCAGAAAATACATATTTCAGCTGGAAACCCCACAAAAACCAAGATATCGCCGGTTCTGCATATCCAACGCACTGTGGAGTGGTGAAAACACCAGATAACGTGTTTCTCGCATTAAATAGCTCGAAACGAGCGATCTCGATGATTCTGCATACTTCGGACAGAAGCTTCACCAAGATTATCGTAAAAAATGCATATCTCAGCTTTAAACCCCACGAAAACCAAGATATCGCTCGTACTGCATATCAAACGCACTGTGGAGTTGTGAAAAAACCAGATAACGTGTTTCTCGCATTAAATAGCTCGAAAAGAGCGATCTAGATGATTCAGCATACTTCGGACAGAAGTCTCACCAATATTATCGCAGAAAATGCATATCTCAGCTTGAAACCCCACGAAAACAAAGATATCGCTGGTTCTGCATATCAAACGCACTGTGGAGTGGTGAAAACAACCAGGGAACGTGTTTCTCGCATTAAATAGCTCGAATAGAGCGATCACGATGATTCTGCATACTTCGGACAGTAGTCTCACCAATATTATCGCAGAAAATGCATATCTGAGCTTGAAACCCCACGAAAACCAAGATATCGCCGGTTCTGAATATCAAACGCACTGTGGAGTGGTGAAAACACCAGATAACGTGTTTCTTGCATTAACTAGCTCGAAACGAGCGATCTCAATGATTCTAAATACTTCGGACAGAAGTCTCAACACGATTATCGCAGAAAATGCATATCTCATCTTGAAATTCCACGAAAACCAAGATATCGCTTGTTCTGCATATCAAACGCACTGTGGAGTGGTGAAAACACCAGATAACGTGTTTCTCGCATTAACTAGCTCGAAAAGAGGGATCTCGATGATTCTGCATACTTCTGACTGAAGTCTCACCAATATTATCGCAGAAAATGCATATCTGAGCTTGAAACCCCACGAAAACCAAGATATCGCCTGTTCTGCATATCAAACCAACTGTGGAGTGGTGAAAACACCAGACAACGTGTTTCTCGCATTAAATTGATTGAAAAGTGCGATCTCGATGATTCTGCATACTTCTAACAGAAGTCTCACCATGATTATCGCAGAAAATGCATATCTCTGCTAGAAACCCCACGAAAACCAAGATATCTCCTGTTCTGCATATCCAACGAACTGTGGAGTGGTGAAAACCCCAGAAAACGTGTTTCTCGCATTAACTAGCTCGAAAAGAGGGATCTCGATGATTCTGCATACTTCTGACAGAAGACTCACCAAGATTATCGCAGAAAATGCATGTCTCTGCTAGAAACCCTACGAAAACCAAGATATCTCCTGTTCTGCATATCCAACGAACTGTGGAGTGGTGAAAACCCCAGAAAACGTGTTTCTCGCATTAAATAGCTCGAAAATAGCGATCCCGATGATTCTGCATACTTCTGACAGAACTCTCACCAAGATTATGGTAGAAAATGCATATCTCAGCTTGATACCCTACGACAGCCAAGATGTCGCCGGTTCTGCATATCAAACGCACTGTGGAGTGGTGAAAACACCCGATAACGTGTTTTTCGCATTAACTAGCTCGAAAAGAGGGACCTCGATGATTCTGCATACTTCTGACAGAAGACTCACCAAGATTATCGGAGAAAATGCATGTCTCAGCTTGAAACCCGACGAAATCCAAGATGTCGCTGGTTCCGCATATCAAACGCACTGTGGAGTGGTGAAAACACCCGATAACGTGTTTCTCGCATTAACTAGCTCGAAAAGAGGGACCTCGATGATTCTGCATACTTCTGACAGAAGACTCACCAAGATTATCGCTGAAAATGCATATCTCAGCTTGAAACCTCACGAAAATCAAGATGTCGCCGGTTCTGCATATCAAACCCACTGTGGAGTGGTGAAAACAACCAGAGAACGTGTTTCTCGCATTAAATAGGACGAAAAGGGAGATGCCGATGATTCTGCATACGTCTGACAGAAGTCTCACCAAGATTATCGCAGAAAATGCATATCTCAGCTGGAAACACCACGAAAATCAAGATATCGCCGGTTCTGCATATCAAACGCACTCTGGAGTGGTGAAAACAACCAGAGAACGTGTTTCTCGCATTAAATAGGTCGAAAAGGGAGATGCCGATGATTCTGCATACTTCTGACAGAAGTCTCACCAAGATTATCATAGAATGTGCATATCTCAGATTGAACCCCCACGAAAACCAAGATATCGCTGGTTCTGCATATCAAACGCACTGTGGAGTGGTGAAAACACCAGATAACGTGTTTCTCGCATTAAATAGGTCGAAAAGAGCGATCTCGATGTTTCTGCATACTTCGGTCAGAGGTCTCACCAAGATTATTGCAGAAAATGCATATCTCAGCTTGAAACCCCACGAAAACCCAGATATCGCCGGTTCTGCATATCAAACGCACTGTGGGGTGGTGAAAACACCAGATAAGGTTTTTCTCGCATTAACTAGCTCGAAAAGTGCGATCTCGATGATTCAGCATACTTCGGACAGAAGTCTCTCCAAGTTTATCGCAGCAAATGCATATCTCAGCTTGAAACCCCTCGAAAACCAAGATATCACCTGTTCTGCATATCCAACGAACTGTGGAGTGGTGAAAACCCCAGAAAACGTGTTTCTCGCTTAAAATGGCTCGAAAAGTACGATCTCGATGAATCTGCATACTTCGGACAGAAGTCTCACCTTGATTATCGCAGACAATGCATATCTCAGCTTGAAACCCCACGAAAGCCAAGATATCGCTGGTTCTGCATATAAAACGCACTGTGGAGTGCTCGAAACACCAGATAACGTGTTTCTCACATTAAATAGCTCGAATAGAGCGATCTCGATGATTAAGCATACTTCGGACAGAAGTCTCACCAAGATTATCGTAAAAAATGCATATCTCAGCTTGAAACCCCACGAAAACCAAGATATCGCTGGTACTGCATATCAAAGGCACTGTGTAGTGGTGTAAAAACCAGATAACGTGTTTCTCGCAATAAATAGCTCGAAAAGAGCGATCTCGATGATTCTGCATACTTCGGACAGAAGTCTCACCTAGATTATCGCAGACAATGCATATCTCAGCTTGAAACCCCACGAAAGCCAAGATATCGCTGGTTCTGCATATAAAACGCACTGTGGAGTGCTGGAAACACCAGATAACGTGTTTCTCACATTAAATAGCTCGAATAGAGCGATCTCGATGATTAAGCATACTTCGGACAGAAGTCTCACCAAGATTATCGTAAAAAATGCATATCTCAGCTTGAAACCCCACGAAAACCAAGATATCGCTGGTACTGCATATCAAAGGCACTGTGTAGTGGTGAAAAAACCAGATAACGTGTTTCTCGCAATAAATAGCTCGAAAAGAGCGATCTCGATGATTCTGCATACTTCGGACAGAAGTCTCACCAAGATTATCGTAAAAAATGCATATCTCAGCTAGAAACCCCACGAAAACCAAGATATCTCCTGTTCTGCATATCCAACGAACTGTGGCCTGGTGAAAACCCCAGAAAACGTGTTTCTCGCATTAACTAGCTCGAAAAGAGGGATCTCGATGATTCTGCATACTTCTGACAGAAGACTCTCCAAGATTATCGCTGAAAATGCATGTCTCTGCTAGAAACCCCACGAAAACCAAGATATCTCCTGTTCTGCATATCCAACGAACTGTGGAGGGGTGAAAACACCAGAAAACTTGTTTTTTCGCATTAAATAGCTCGAAAAGAGCGATCTAGAAGATTCTGCATATTTCTGACTGAAGTCTCACCAAGATTATCGCAGAAAATGCATATCTCAGCTTGAAACCCGACGAAAACCAAACATCGCCTGTTCTGCATATCAAACCAACTGTGGAGTGGTGAAAACACCAGACAACGTGTTTCTCGCATTAAATTGATTGAAAAGTGCGATCTCGATGATTCTGCATACTTCTAACAGAAGTCTCACCATGATTATCGCAGAAAATGCATATCTCTGCTAGAAACCCCACGAAAACCAAGATATCTCCTGTTCTGCATATCCAACGAACTGTGGAGTGGTGAAAACCCCAGAAAACGTGTTTCTCGCATTAACTAGCTCGAAAAGAGGGATCTCGATGATTCTGCATACTTCTGACAGAAGACTCACCAAGATTATCGCAGAAAATGCATGTCTCTGCTAGAAACCCTACGAAAACCAAGATATCTCCTGTTCTGCATATCCAACGAACTGTGGAGTGGTGAAAACCCCAGAAAACGTGTTTCTCGCATTAAATAGCTCGAAAATAGCGATCCCGATGATTCTGCATACTTCTGACAGAACTCTCACCAAGATTATGGTAAAAAATGCATATCTCAGCTTGATACCCTACGACAGCCAAGATGTCGCCGGTTCTGCATATCAAACGCACTGTGGAGTGGTGAAAACACCAGATAACGTGTTTCTCGCATTAACTTGCTCGAAAAGAGGGACCTCGATGATTCTGCATACTTCTGACAGAAGACTCACCAAGATTATCGCAGAAAATGCATGTCTCAGCTTGAAACCCGACGAAATCCAAGATGTCGCTGGTTCCGCATATCAAACGCACTGTGGAGTGGTGAAAACACCAATTAACGTGTTTCTCGCATTAAATAGCTCGAAAAGAGTGATCTCGATGATTCTGCATACTTCTGACAGAAGACTCACCAAGATTATCGCAGAAAATGCATATCTCAGCTGGAAACACCACGAAAATCAAGATATCGCCGGTTCTGCATATCAAACGCACTCTGGAGTGGTGAAAACAACCAGAGAACGTGTTTCTCGCATTAAATAGGTCGAAAAGGGAGATGCCGATGATTCTGCATACTTCTGACAGAAGTCTCACCAAGATTATCATAGAATGTGCATATCTCAGATTGAACCCCCACGAAAACCAAGATATCGCTGGTTCTGCATATCAAACGCACTGTGGAGTGGTGAAAACACCAGATAACGTGTTTCTCGCATTAAATAGGTCGAAAAGAGCGATCTCGATGTTTCTGCATACTTCGGTCAGAGGTCTCACCAAGATTATTGCAGAAAATGCATATCTCAGCTTGAAACCCCACGAAAACCCAGATATCGCCGGTTCTGCATATCAAACGCACTGTGGGGTGGTGAAAACACCAGATAAGGTTTTTCTCGCATTAACTAGCTCGAAAAGTGCGATCTCGATGATTCAGCATACTTCGGACAGAAGTCTCTCCAAGTTTATCGCAGCAAATGCATATCTCAGCTTGAAACCCCTCGAAAACCAAGATATCACCTGTTCTGCATATCCAACGAACTGTGGAGTGGTGAAAACCCCAGAAAACGTGTTTCTCGCTTAAAATGGCTCGAAAAGTACGATCTCGATGAATCTGCATACTTCGGACAGAAGTCTCACCTTGATTATCGCAGACAATGCATATCTCAGCTTGAAACCCCACGAAAGCCAAGATATCGCTGGTTCTGCATATAAAACGCACTGTGGAGTGCTGGAAACACCAGATAACGTGTTTCTCACATTAAATAGCTCGAATAGAGCGATCTCGATGATTAAGCATACTTCGGACAGAAGTCTCACCAAGATTATCGTAAAAAATGCATATCTCAGCTTGAAACCCCACGAAAACCAAGATATCGCTGGTACTGCATATCAAAGGCACTGTGTAGTGGAGAAAAAACCAGATAACGTGTTTCTCGCAATAAATAGCTCGAAAAGAGCGATCTCGATGATTCTGCATACTTCGGACAGAAGTCTCACCTAGATTATCGCAGACAATGCATATCTCAGCTTGAAACCCCACGAAAGCCAAGATATCGCTGGTTCTGCATATAAAACGCACTGTGGAGTGCTGGAAACACCAGATAACGTGTTTCTCACATTAAATAGCTCGAATAGAGCGATCTCGATGATTAAGCATACTTCGGACAGAAGTCTCACCAAGATTATCGTAAAAAATGCATATCTCAGCTTGAAACCCCACGAAAACCAAGATATCGCTGGTACTGCATATCAAAGGCACTGTGTAGTGGTGAAAAAACCAGATAACGTGTTTCTCGCAATAAATAGCTCGAAAAGAGCGATCTCGATGATTCTGCATACTTCGGACAGAAGTCTCACCAAGATTATCGTAAAAAATGCATATCTCAGCTAGAAACCCCACGAAAACCAAGATATCTCCTGTTCTGCATATCCAACGAACTGTGGACTGGTGAAAACCCCAGAAAACGTGTTTCTCGCATTAACTAGCTCGAAAAGAGGGATCTCGATGATTCTGCATACTTCTGACAGAAGACTCACCAAGATTATCGCTGAAAATGCATGTCTCTGCTAGAAACCCCACGAAAACCAAGATATCTCCTGTTCTGCATATCCAACGAAATGTGGAGTGGTGAAAACACCAGAAAACTTGTTTTTTCGCATTAAATAGCTCGAAAAGAGCGATCTAGAAGGTTCTGCATATTTCTGACTGAAGTCTCACCAAGATTATCGCAGAAAATGCATATCTCAGCTTGAAACCCGACGAAAACCAAACATCGCCTGTTCTGCATATCAAACCAACTGTGGAGTGGTGAAAACACCAGACAACGTGTTTCTCGCATTAAATTGATTGAAAAGTGCGATCTCGATGATTCTGCATACTTCTAACAGAAGTCTCACCATGATTATCGCAGAAAATGCATATCTCTGCTAGAAACCCCACGAAAACCAAGATATCTCCTGTTCTGCATATCCAACGAACTGTGGAGTGGTGAAAACCCCAGAAAACGTGTTTCTCGCATTAACCAGCTCGAATAGAGGGATCTCGATGATTCTGCATACTTCTGACAGAAGACTCACCAAGATTATCGCAGAAAATGCATGTCTCTGCTAGAAACCCTACGAAAACCAAGATATCTCCTGTTCTGCATATCCAACGAACTGTGGAGTGGTGAAAACACCAGAAAACGTGTTTCTCGCATTAAATAGCTCGAAAATAGCGATCCCGATGATTCTGCATACTTCTGACAGAAGACTCACCAAGATTATCGCTGAAAATGCATATCTCAGCTTGATACCCTACGACAGCCAAGATGTCGCCGGTTCTGCATATCAAATGCACTGTGGAGTGGTGAAAACACCAGATAACGTGTTTCTCGCATTAACTTGCTCGAAAAGAGGGACCTCGATGATTCTGCATACTTCTGACAGAAGACTCACCAAGATTATCGCAGAAAATGCATGTCTCAGCTTGAAACCCGACGAAATCCAAGATGTCGCTGGTTCCGCATATCAAACGCACTGTGGAGTGGTGAAAACACCAATTAACGTGTTTCTCGCATTAAATAGCTCGAAAAGAGTGATCTCGATGATTCTGCATACTTCTGACAGAAGACTCACCAAGATTATCGCAGAAAATGCATGTCTCTGCTAGAAACCCTACGAAAACCAAGATATCTCCTGTTCTGCATATCCAACGAACTGTGGAGTGGTGAAAACCCCAGAAAACGTGTTTCTCGCATTAAATAGCTCGAAAATATCGATCCCGATGATTCTGCATACTTCTGACAGAACTCTCACCAAGATTATGGTAGAAAATGCATATCTCAGCTTGATACCCTACGACAGCCAAGATGTCGCCGGTTCTGCATATCCAACGAACTGTGGAGTGGTGAAAACCCCAGAAAACGTGTTTCTCGCATTAACTAGCTCGAAAAGAGGGATCTCGATGATTCTGCATACTTCTGACAGAAGACTCACCAAGATTATCGCAGAAAATGCATGTCTCTGCTAGAAACCCTACGAAAACCAAGATATCTCCTGTTCAGCATATCCAACGAACTGTGGAGTGGTGAAAACCCCAGAAAACGTGTTTCTCGCATTAACTAGCTCGAAAAGAGGAATCTCGATGATTCTGCATACTTCTGACAGAACTCTCACCAAGATTATGGTAGAAAATGCATATCTCAGCTTGATACCCTACGACAGCCAAGATGTCGCCGGTTCTGCATATCAAACGCACTGTGGAGTGGTGAAAACACCCGATAACCTGTTTCTCGCATTAAGTTGCTCGAAAAGAGCGATCTCGAAGATTCTGCATACTTCTGACAAAAGACTCACCAAGATTATCGCTGAAAATGCATATCTCAGCTTGAAACCTCTCGAAAATCAAGATGTCGCCGGTTCTGCATATCAAACCCACTGTGGAGTGGTGAAAACAACCAGAGAACGTGTTTCTCGCATTAAATAGGTCGAAAAGGGAGATGCCGATGATTCTGCATACGTCTGACAGAAGTCTCACCAAGATTATCGCAGAAAATGCATATCTCAGCTTGAAACCCCTCGAAAACCAAGATATCACCTGTTCTGCATATCCAACGAACTGTGGAGTGGTGAAAACCCCAGAAAACGTGTTTCTCGCATAAAATAGTTCGAAAAGTACGATCTCGATGAATCTGCATACTTCGGACAGAAGTCTCACCTAGATTATCGCAGACAATGCATATCTCAGCTTGAAACCCCACGAAAGCCAAGATATCGCTGGTTCTGCATATAAAACGCACTGTGGAGTGCTGGAAACACCAGATAACGTGTTTCTCACATTAAATAGCTCGACTAGAGCGATCTCGATGATTAAGCATACTTCGGAAAGAAGTCTCACCAAGATTATCGTAAAAAATGCATATCTCAGCTTGAAACCCCACGAAAACCAAGATATCGCTGGTACTGCATATCAAAGGCACTGTGTAGTGGTGAAAAAACCAGATAACGTGTTTCTCGCATTAACTAGCTCGAAAAGAGGGATCTCGATGATTCTGCATACTTCTGACAGAAGACTCACCAAGATCATCGCAGAAAATGCATATCTCAGCTTGAAACCCGACGAAAACCAAACATCGCCTGTTCTGCATATCAAACCAACTGTGGAGTGGTGAAAACACCAGACAACGTGTTTCTCGCATTAAATTGATTGAAAAGTGCGATCTCGATGATTCTGCATACTTCTAACAGAAGTCTCACCATGATTATCGCAGAAAATGCATATCTCTGCTAGAAACCCCACGAAAACCAAGATATCTCCTGTTCTGCATATCCAACAGCCTGTGGAGTGGTGAAAACCCCAGAAAACGTGTTTCTCGCATTAACTATCTCGAAAAGAGGGATCTCGATGATTCTGCATACTTCTGACAGAAGACTCACCAAGATTATCGCAGAAAATGCATGTCTCTGCTAGAAACCCTACGAAAACCAAGATATCTCCTGTTCTGCATATCCAACGAACTGTGGAGTGGTGAAAACCCCAGAAAACGTGTTTCTCGCATTAAATAGCTCGAAAATAGCGATCCCGATGATTCTGCATACTTCTGACAGAACTCTCACCAAGATTATGGTAGAAAATGCATATCTCAGCTTGATACCCTACGACAGCCAAGATGTCGCCGGTTCTGCATATCCAACGAACTGTGGAGTGGTGAAAACCCCAGAAAACGTGTTTCTCGCATTAACTAGCTCGAAAAGAGGGATCTCGATGATTCTGCATACTTCTGACAGAAGACTCACCAAGATTATCGCAGAAAATGCATGTCTCTGCTAGAAACCCTACGAAAACCAAGATATCTCCTGTTCTGCATATCCAACGAACTGTGGAGTGGTGAAAACCCCAGAAAACGTGTTTCTCGCATTAACTAGCTCGAAAAGAGGGATCTCGATGATTCTGCATACTTCTGACTGAACTCTCACCAAGATTATGGTAGAAAATGCATATCTCAGCTTGATACCCTACGACAGCCAAGATGTCGCCGGTTCTGCATATCAAACGCACTGTGGAGTGGTGAAAACACCCGATAACGTGTTTCTCGCATTAACTAGCTCGAAAAGAGGGACCTCGATGATTCTGCATACTTCTGACAGAAGACTCACCAAGATTATCGGAGAAAATGCATGTCTCAGCTTGAAACCCGACGAAATCCAAGATGTCGCTGGTTCCGCATATCAAACGCACTGTGGAGTGGTGAAAACACCCGATAACGTGTTTCTCGCATTAACTAGCTCGAAAAGAGGGACCTCGATGATTCTGCATACTTCTGACAGAAGACTCACCAAGATTATCGCTGAAAATGCATATCTCAGCTTGAAACCTCACGAAAATCAAGATGTCGCCGGTTCTGCATATCAAACCCACTGTGGAGTGGTGAAAACAACCAGAGAACGTGTTTCTCGCATTAAATAGGTCGAAAAGGGAGATGCCGTTGATTCTGCATACGTCTGACAGAAGTCTCACCAAGATTATCGCAGAAAATGCATATCTCAGCTGGAAACACCACGAAAATCAAGATATCGCCGGTTCTGCATATCAAACGCACTCTGGAGTGGTGAAAACAACCAGAGAACGTGTTTCTCGCATTAAATAGGTCGAAAAGGGAGATGCCGATGATTCTGCATACTTCTGACAGAAGTCTCACCAAGATTATCATAGAATGTGCATATCTCAGATTGAACCCCCACGAAAACCAAGATATCGCTGGTTCTGCATATCAAACGCACTGTGGAGTGGTGAAAACACCAGATAACGTGTTTCTCGCATTAAATAGGTCGAAAAGAGCGATCTCGATGTTTCTGCATACTTCGGTCAGAGGTCTCACCAAGATTATTGCAGAAAATGCATATCTCAGCTTGAAACCCCACGAAAACCCAGATATCGCCGGTTCTGCATATCAAACGCACTGTGGGGTGGTGAAAACACCAGATAAGGTTTTTCTCGCATTAACTAGCTCGAAAAGTGCGATCTCGATGATTCAGCATACTTCGGACAGAAGTCTCTCCAAGTTTATCGCAGCAAATGCATATCTCAGCTTGAAACCCCTCGAAAACCAAGATATCACCTGTTCTGCATATCCAACGAACTGTGGAGTGGTGAAAACCCCAGAAAACGTGTTTCTCGCTTAAAATGGCTCGAAAAGTACGATCTCGATGAATCTGCATACTTCGGACAGAAGTCTCACCTTGATTATCGCAGACAATGCATATCTCAGCTTGAAACCCCACGAAAGCCAAGATATCGCTGGTTCTGCATATAAAACGCACTGTGGAGTGCTGGAAACACCAGATAACGTGTTTCTCACATTAAATAGCTCGAATAGAGCGATCTCGATGATTAAGCATACTTCGGACAGAAGTCTCACCAAGATTATCGTAAAAAATGCATATCTCAGCTTGAAACCCCACGAAAACCAAGATATCGCTGGTACTGCATATCAAAGGCACTGTGTAGTGGTGAAAAAACCAGATAACGTGTTTCTCGCAATAAATAGCTCGAAAAGAGCGATCTCGATGATTCTGCATACTTCGGACAGAAGTCTCACCAAGATTATCGTAAAAAATGCATATCTCAGCTAGAAACCCCACGAAAACCAAGATATCTCCTGTTCTGCATATCCAACGAACTGTGGACTGGTGAAAACCCCAGAAAACGTGTTTCTCGCATTAACTAGCTCGAAAAGAGGGATCTCGATGATTCTGCATACTTCTGACAGAAGAATCACCAAGATTATCGCTGAAAATGCATGTCTCTGCTAGAAACCCCACGAAAACCAAGATATCTCCTGTTCTGCATATCCAACGAACTGTGGAGTGGTGAAAACACCAGAAAACTTGTTTTTTCGCATTAAATAGCTCGAAAAGAGCGATCTAGAAGATTCTGCATATTTCTGACTGAAGTCTCACCAAGATTATCGCAGAAAATGCATATCTCAGGTTGAAACCCGACGAAAACCAAACATCGCCTGTTCTGCATATCAAACCAACTGTGGAGTGGTGAAAACACCAGACAACGTGTTTCTCGCATTAAATTGATTGAAAAGTGCGATCTCGATGATTCTGCATACTTCTAACAGAAGTCTCACCATGATTATCGCAGAAAATGCATATCTCTGCTAGAAACCCCACGAAAACCAAGATATCTCCTGTTCTGCATATCCAACGAAATGTGGAGTGGTGAAAACCCCAGAAAACGTGTTTCTCGCATTAAATAGCTCGAAAATAACGATCCCGATGATTCTGCATACTTCTGACAGAACTCTCACCAAGATTATGGTAAAAAATGCATATCTCAGCTTGATACCCTACGACAGCCAAGATGTCGCCGGTTCTGCATATCAAACGCACTGTGGAGTGGTGAAAACACCAGATAACGTGTTTCTCGCATTAACTTGCTCGAAAAGAGGGACCTCGATGATTCTGCATACTTCTGACAGAAGACTCACCAAGATTATCGCAGAAAATGCATGTCTCAGCTTGAAACCCGACGAAATCCAAGATGTCGCTGGTTCCGCATATCAAACGCACTGTGGAGTGGTGAAAACACCAATTAACGTGTTTCTCGCATTAAATAGCTCGAAAAGAGTGATCTCGATGATTCTGCATACTTCTGACAGAAGACTCACCAAGATTATCGCAGAAAATGCATATCTCAGCTAGAAACCCCACGAAAACCAAGATATCTCCTGTTCTGCATATCCAACGAACTGTGGACTGGTGAAAACCCCAGAAAACGTGTTTCTCGCATTAACTAGCTCGAAAATAGCGATCCCGATGATTCTGCATACTTCGGACAGAAGTCTCAACAAGATTATTGCAGAAAATGCATACCTCTGCTTGAAACCCCACGAAAGCCAAGATATCGCTGGTTCTGCATATAAAACGCACTGTGGAGTGCTGGAAACACCAGATAACGTGTTTCTCACATTAAATAGCTCGAATAGAGCGATCTCGATGATTCTGCATACTTCTGACAGAAGACTCACCAAGATTATCGCAGAAAATGCATGTCTCAGCTTGAAACCCGACGAAATCCAAGATGTCGCTGGTTCCGCATATCAAACGCACTGTGGAGTGGTGAAAACACCAATTAACGTGTTTCTCGCATTAAATAGCTCGAAAAGAGGGATCTCGATGATTCTGCATACTTCTGACAGAAGACTCACCAAGATTATCGCTGAAAATGCATGTCTCTGCTAGAAACCCCACGAAAACCAAGATATCTCCTGTTCTGCATATCCAACGAACTGTGGAGTGGTGAAAACACCAGAAAACTTGTTTTTTCGCATTAAATAGCTCGAAAAGAGCGATCTAGAAGATTCTGCATATTTCTGACTGAAGTCTCACCAAGATTATCGCAGAAAATGCATATCTCAGCTTGAAACCCCACGAAAGCCAAGATATCGCTGGTTCTGCATATAAAACGCACTGTGGAGTGCTGGAAACACCAGATAACGTGTTTCTCACATTAAATAGCTCGAATAGAGCGATCTCGATGATTAAGCATACTTCGGACAGAAGTCTCACCAAGATTATCGTAAAAAATGCATATCTCAGCTTGAAACCCCACGAAAACCAAGATATCTCCTGTTCTGCATATCCAACGAACTGTGGACTGGTGAAAACCCCAGAAAACGTATTTCTCGCATTAAATAGCTCGAAAATAGCGATCCCGATGATTCTGCATACTTCTGACAGAACTCTCACCAAGATTATGGTAAAAAATGCATATCTCAGCTTGATACCCTACGACAGCCAAGATGTCGCCGGTTCTGCATATCAAACGCACTGTGGAGTGGTGAAAACACCAGATAACGTGTTTCTCGCATTAACTTGCTCGAAAAGAGGGACCTCGATGATTCTGCATACTTCTGACAGAAGACTCACCAAGATTATCGCAGAAAATGCATGTCTCAGCTTGAAACCCGACGAAATCCAAGATGTCGCTGGTTCCGCATATCAAACGCACTGTGGAGTGGTGAAAACACCAATTAACGTGTTTCTCGCATTAAATAGCTCGAAAAGAGTGATCTCGATGATTCTGCATACTTCTGACAGAAGACTCACCAAGATTATCGCAGAAAATGCATATCTCAGCTGGAAACACCACGAAAATCAAGATGTCGCCCGTTCTGCATATCAAACGCACTGTGGAGTGGTGAAAACAACCAGATATCGTGTTTCCCGCATTAAGTTGCTCGAAAAGAGCGATCTCGAAGATTCTGCATACTTCTGACAAAAGACTCACCAAGATTATCGCTGAAAATGCATATCTCAGCTTGAAACCTCACGAAAATCAAGATGTCGCCGGTTCTGCATATCAAACCTACTGTGGAGTGGTGAAAACAACCAGAGAACGTGTTTCTCGCATTAAATAGGTCGAAAAGCGAGATGCCGATGATTCTGCATACGTCTGACAGAAGTCTCACCAAGATTATCGCAGAAAATGCATATCTCAGCTTGTAACCCCTCGAAAACCAAGATATCACCTGTTCTGCATATCCAACGAACTGTGGAGTGGTGAAAACCCCAGAAAACGTGTTTCTCGCATAAAATAACTCGAAAAGTACGATCTCGATGAATCTGCATACTTCGGACAGAAGTCTCACCTAGATTATCGCAGACAATGCATATCTCAGCTGGAAACACCACGAAAATCAAGATGTCGCCCGCTCTGCATATCAAACGCACTGTGGAGTGGTGAAAACAACCAGATATCGTGTTTCTCGCATTAAGTTGCTCGAAAAGAGCGATCTCGAAGATTCTGCATACTTCTGACAAAAGACTCACCAAGATTATCGCTGAAAATGCATATCTCAGCTTGAAACCTCACGAAAATCAAGATGTCGCCGGTTCTGCATATCAAACCCACTGTGGAGTGGTGAAAACAACCAGAGAACGTGTTTCTCGCATTAAATAGGTCGAAAAGGGAGATGCCGATGATTCTGCATACGTCTGACAGAAGTCTCACCAAGATTATCGCAGAAAATGCATATCTCAGCTTGAAACCCCTCGAAAACCAAGATATCACCTGTTCTGCATATCCAACGAACTGTGGAGTGGTGAAAACCCCAGAAAACGTGTTTCTCGCATAAAATAGTTCGAAAAGTACGATCTCGATGAATCTGCATACTTCGGACAGAAGTCTCACCTAGATTATCGCAGACAATGCATATCTCAGCTTGAAACCCCACGAAAGCCAAGATATCGCTGGTTCTGCATATAAAACGCACTGTGGAGTGCTGGAAACACCAGATAACGTGTTTCTCACATTAAATAGCTCGAATAGAGCGATCTCGATGATTAAGCATACTTCGGAAAGAAGTCTCACCAAGATTATCGTAAAAAATGCATATCTCAGCTTGAAACCCCACGAAAACCAAGATATCGCTGGTACTGCATATCAAAGGCACTGTGTAGTGGTGAAAAAACCAGATAACGTGTTTCTCGCATTAAATTGATTGAAAAGTGCGATCTCGATGATTCTGCATACTTCTAACAGAAGTCTCACCATGACTATCGCAGAAAATGCATATCTCTGCTAGAAACCCCACGAAAACCAAGATATCTCCTGTTCTGCATATCCAACGAACTGTGGAGTGGTGAAAACCCCAGAAAACGTGTTTCTCGCATTAACTAGCTCGAAAAGAGGGATCTCGATGATTCTGCATGCTTCTGACAGAAGACTCACCAAGATTATCGCAGAAAATGCATGTCTCTGCTAGAAACCCTACGAAAACCAAGATATCTCCTGTTCTGCATATCCAACGAACTGTGGAGTGGTGAAAACCCCAGAAAACGTGTTTCTCGCATTAACTAGCTCGAAAAGAGGGATCTCGATGATTCTGCATACTTCTGACAGAACTCTCACCAAGATTATGGTAGAAAATGCATATCTCAGCTTGATACCCTACGACAGCCAAGATGTCGCCGGTTCTGCATATCAAACGCACTGTGGAGTGGTGAAAACACCCGATAACGTGTTTCTCGCATTAACTAGCTCGAAAAGAGGGACCTCGATGATTCTGCATACTTCTGACAGAACACTCACCAAGATTATCGCTGAAAATGCATATCTCAGCTTGAAACCTCACGAAAATCAAGATGTCGCCGGTTCTGCATATCAAACCCACTGTGGAGTGGTGAAAACAACCAGAGAACGTGTTTCTCGCATTAAATAGGTCGAAAAGGGAGATGCCGATGATTCTGCATACGTCTGACAGAAGTCTCACCAAGATTATCGCAGAAAATGCATATCTCAGCTGGAAACACCACGAAAATCAAGATATCGCCGGTTCTGCATATCAAACGCACTCTGGAGTGGTGAAAACAACCAGAGAACGTGTTTCTCGCATTAAATAGGTCGAAAAGGGAGATGCCGATGATTCTGCATACTTCTGACAGAAGTCTCACCAAGATTATCATAGAATGTGCATATCTCAGATTGAACCCCCACGAAAAC
Organism: Anthophora plumipes; assembly: GCA_951804975.1. Classification (NCBI taxonomy): domain Eukaryota; kingdom Metazoa; phylum Arthropoda; class Insecta; order Hymenoptera; family Apidae; genus Anthophora; species Anthophora plumipes. Next base: position 239,749 of record CATORF010000697.1, read on the forward strand.
CAAGATATCGCTGGTTCTGCATATCAAACGCACTGTGGAGTGGTGAAAACACCAGATAACGTGTTTCTCGCATTAAATAGGTCGAAAAGAGCGATCTCGATGTTTCTGCATACTTCGGTCAGAGGTCTCACCAAGATTATTGCAGAAAATGCATATCTCAGCTTGAAACCCCACGAAAACCCAGATATCGCCGGTTCTGCATATCAAACGCACTGTGGGGTGGTGAAAACACCAGATAAGGTTTTTCTCGCATTAACTAGCTCGAAAAGTGCGATCTCGATGATTCAGCATACTTCGGACAGAAGTCTCTCCAAGTTTATAGCAGCAAATGCATATCTCAGCTTGAAACCCCTCGAAAACCAAGATATCACCTGTTCTGCATATCCAACGAACTGTGGAGTGGTGAAAACCCCAGAAAACGTGTTTCTCGCTTAAAATGGCTCGAAAAGTACGATCTGGATGAATCTGCATACTTCGGACAGAAGTCTCACCTTGATTATCGCAGACAATGCATATCTCAGCTTGAAACCCCACGAAAGCCAAGATATCGCTGGTTCTGCATATAAAACGCACTGTGGAGTGCTGGAAACACCAGATAACGTGTTTCTCACATTAAATAGCTCGAATAGAGCGATCTCGATGATTAAGCATACTTCGGACAGAAGTCTCACCAAGATTATCGTAAAAAATGCATATCTCAGCTTGAAACCCCACGAAAACCAAGATATCGCTGGTACTGCATATCAAAGGCACTGTGTAGTGGTGAAAAAACCAGATAGCGTGTTTCTCGCAATAAATAGCTCGAAAAGAGCGATCTCGATGATTCTGCATACTTCGGACAGAAGTCTCACCTAGATTATCGCAGACAATGCATATCTCAGCTTGAAACCCCACGAAAGCCAAGATATCTCCTGTTCTGCATATCCAACGAACTGTGGAGTGGTGAAAACCCCAGAAAACGTGTTTCTCGCATTAAGTAGCTCGAAAATAGCGATCCCGATGATTCTGCATACTTCTGACAGAACTCTCACCAAGATTATGGTAAAAAATGCATATCTCAGCTTGATACCCTACGACAGCCAAGATGTCGCCGGTTCTGCATATCAAACGCACTGTGGAGTGGTGAAAACACCAGATAACGTGTTTCTCGCATTAACTTGCTCGAAAAGAGGGACCTCGATGATTCTGCATACTTCTGACAGAAGACTCACCAAGATTATCGCAGAAAATGCATGTCTCAGCTTGAAACCCGACGAAATCCAAGATGTCGCTGGTTCCGCATATCAAACGCACTGTGGAGTGGTGAAAACACCAATTAACGTGTTTCTCGCATTAAATAGCTCGAAAAGAGTGATCTCGATGATTCTGCATACTTCTGACAGAAGACTCACCAAGATTATCGCAGAAAATGCATATCTCAGCTGGAAACACCACGAAAATCAAGATGTCGCCCGTTCTGCATATCAAACGCACTGTGGAGTGGTGAAAACAACCAGATATCGTGTTTCCCGCATTAAGTTGCTCGAAAAGAGCGATCTCGAAGATTCTGCATACTTCTGACAAAAGACTCACCAAGATTATCGCTGAAAATGCATATCTCAGCTTGAAACCTCACGAAAATCAAGATGTCGCCGGTTCTGCATATCAAACCCACTGTGGAGAGGTGAAAACAACCAAAGAACGTGTTTCTCGCATTAAATAGGTCGAAAAGGGAGATCCCGATGATTCTGCATACTTCTGACAGAACTCTCACCAAGATTATGGTAGAAAATGCATATCTCAGCTTGATACCCAACGACAGCCAAGATGTCGCCGGTTCTGTATATCAAACGCACTGTGGAGTGGTGAAAACACCCGATAACGTGTTTCTCGCATTAACTAGCTCGAAAAGAGGGACCTCGATGATTCTGCATACTTCTGACAGAAGACTCACCAAGATTATCGGAGAAAATGCATGTCTCAGCTTGAAACCCGACGAAATCCAAGATGTCGCTGGTTCCGCATATCAAACGCACTGTGGAGTGGTGAAAACACCAGAAAACGTGTTTTTCGCATTAACTAGCTCGAAAAGAGGGATCTCGATGATTCTGCATACTTCTGACAGAAGACTCACCAAGATTATCGCAGAAAATGCATATCTCAGCTGGAAACACCACGAAAATCAAGATGTCGCCCGTTCTGCATATCAACCGCACTGTGGAGTGGTGAAAACAACCAGATAACGTGTTTCTCGCATTAGATAGGTCGAAAAGAGCGATCTCGATGTTTCTGCATACTTCGGTCAGAGGTCTCACCAAGATTATTGCAGAAAATGCATATCTCAGCTTGAAACCCCACGAAAACCCAGATATCGCCGGTTCTGCATATCAAACGCACTGTGGGGTGGTGAAAACACCCGATAAGGTTTATCGCGCATTAACTAGCTCGAAAAGTGCGATCTCGATGGTTCTGCATACTTCGGACAGTAGTCTCACCATGATTATCGTAAAAAATGCATATCTCAGCTTGAAACCCCACGAAAACCAAGATATCGCTGGTTCTGCATATAAAACGCACTGTGGAGTGGTGAAAACACCAGATAACGTGTTTCTCGCATTAAATAGGTCGAAAAGAGCGATCTCGATGTTTCTGCATACTTCGGACAGAAGCCTCACCAAGATTATCGCATAAAATGCATATCTGAGCTTGAAACCCCACGAAAACCAGGATATCGTCGGTTCTGCATATCATACGCACTGTTGAGTGCTGAAAACACCAGATATCGTGTTTCTCGCATCAAATAGCTCGAAAAGTGCGATCTCGATGATTCTGCATACTTCGGACAGTAGTCTCACCATGATTATCGTAAAAAATGCATATCTCAGCTTGAAACCCCACGAAAACCAAGATATCGCTGGTTCTGCATATAAAACGCACTGTGGAGTGGTGAAAACACCAGATAACGTGTTTCTCGCATTAAATAGGTCGAAAAGAGCGATCTCGATGTTTCTGCATACTTCGGACAGAGGTCTCACCAAGAATATCGCAGAAAATGCATATCTCAGCTTGAAACCCCACGAAAACCCAGATATCGCCGGTTCTGCATATCAAACGCACTGTGGGGTGGTGAAAACACCAGATAAGGTTTTTCGCGCATTAACTAGCTCGAAAAGTGCGATCTCGATGATTCAGCATACTTCGGACAGAAGTCTCTCGAAGTTTATCGCAGAAAATGCATATCTCAGCTTGAAACCCCTCGAAACCCAAGATATCACCTGTTCTGCATATCCAACGAACTGTGGTGTGGTGAAAACCCCAGAAAACGTGTTTCTCGCATTAACTAGCTCGAAAAGAGGGATCTCGATGATTCTGCATACTTCTGACAGAAGACTCACCAAGATTATCGCAGAAAATGCATGTCTCTGCTAGAAACCCCACGAAAACCAAGATATCTCCTGTTCTGCATATCCAACGAACTGTGGAGTGGTGAAAACCCCAGAAAACGTGTTTCTCGCATTAAATAGCTCGAAAAGAGCGATCTCGATGATTCTGCACACTTCGGACAGAAGTCTCACCATGATTATCGCAGACAATGCATATCTCAGCTTGAAACCCCACGAAATCCAAGATATCGCCGGTTCTGCATATCAAACGCACTGTGGAGTGGTGAAAACACCAGATAAGGTTTTTCTCGCATTAACTAGCTCGAAAAGAGCGATCTCGATGATTCTGCACACTTCGGACAGAAGTCTCACCATGATTATCGCAGACAATGCATATCTCAGCTTGAAACCCCACGAAATCCAAGATATCGCCGGTTCTGCATATCAAACGCACTGTGGAGTGGTGAAAACACCAGATAAGGTTTTTCTCGCATTAACTAGCTCGAAAAGTGCGATCTCGATGATTCAGCATACTTCGGACAGAAGTCTCTCCAAGTTTATCGCAGAAAATGCATATCTCAGCTTGAAACCCCTCGAAAACCAAGATATCACCTGTTCTGCATATCCAACGAACTGTGGAGTGGTGAAAACCCCAGAAAACGTGTTTCTCGCATAAAATAGCTCGAAAAGTACGGTCTCGATGAATCTGCATTCTTCGGACAGAAGTCTCACCAAGAATATCGCAGAAAATGCATATCTCAGCTTGAAACCCCTCGAAACCCAAGATATCACCTGTTCTGCATATCCAACGAACTGTGGAGTGGTGAAAACCCCAGAAAACGTGTTTCTCGCATAAAATAGCTCGAAAAGTACGGTCTCGATGAATCTGCATTCTTCGGACAGAAGTCTCACCTAGATTATCGCAGACAATGCATATCTCAGCTTGAAACCCTACGAAAGCCAAGATATCGCTGGTTCTGCATATCATACGCACTGTTGAGTGCTGAAAACACCAGATATCGTGTTTCTCGCATCAAATAGCTCGAAAAGTGCGATCTCGATGATTCTGCATACTTCGGACAGTAGTCTCACCATGATTATCGTAAAAAATGCATATCTCAGCTTGAAACCCCACGAAAACCAAGATATCGCTGGTTCTGCATATAAAACGCACTGTGGAGTGGTGAAAACACCAGATAACGTGTTTCTCGCATTAAATAGGTCGAAAAGAGCGATCTCGATGTTTCTGCATACTTCGGACAGAGGTCTCACCAAGAATATCGCAGACAATGCATATCTCAGCTTGAAACCCCACGAAATCCAAGATATCGCCGGTTCTGCATATCAAACGCACTGTGGAGTGGTGAAAACACCAGATAAGGTTTTTCTCGCATTAACTAGCTCGAAAAGAGCGATCTCGATGATTCTGCACACTTCGGACAGAAGTCTCACCATGATTATCGCAGACAATGCATATCTCAGCTTGAAACCCCACGAAATCCAAGATATCGCCGGTTCTGCATATCAAACGCACTGTGGAGTGGTGAAAACACCAGATAAGGTTTTTCTCGCATTAACTAGCTCGAAAAGTGCGATCTCGATGATTCAGCATACTTCGGACAGAAGTCTCTCCAAGTTTATCGCAGAAAATGCATATCTCAGCTTGAAACCCCTCGAAAACCAAGATATCACCTGTTCTGCATATCCAACGAACTGTGGAGTGGTGAAAACCCCAGAAAACGTGTTTCTCGCATAAAATAGCTCGAAAAGTACGGTCTCGATGAATCTGCATTCTTCGGACAGAAGTCTCACCAAGAATATCGCAGAAAATGCATATCTCAGCTTGAAACCCCTCGAAACCCAAGATATCACCTGTTCTGCATATCCAACGAACTGTGGAGTGGTGAAAACCCCAGAAAACGTGTTTCTCGCATAAAATAGCTCGAAAAGTACGGTCTCGATGAATCTGCATTCTTCGGACAGAAGTCTCACCTAGATTATCGCAGACAATGCATATCTCAGCTTGAAACCCTACGAAAGCCAAGATATCGCTGGTTCTGCATATCATACGCACTGTTGAGTGCTGAAAACACCAGATATCGTGTTTCTCGCATCAAATAGCTCGAAAAGTGCGATCTCGATGATTCTGCATACTTCGGACAGTAGTCTCACCATGATTATCGTAAAAAATGCATATCTCAGCTTGAAACCCCACGAAAACCAAGATATCGCTGGTTCTGCATATAAAACGCACTGTGGAGTGGTGAAAACACCAGATAACGTGTTTCTCGCATTAAATAGGTCGAAAAGAGCGATCTCGATGTTTCTGCATACTTCGGACAGAGGTCTCACCAAGAATATCGCAGAAAATGCATATCTCAGCTTGAAACCCCACGAAAACCCAGATATCGCCGGTTCTGCATATCAAACGCACTGTGGGGTGGTGAAAACACCAGATAAGGTTTTTCGCGCATTAACTAGCTCGAAAAGTGCGATCTCGATGATTCAGCATACTTCGGACAGAAGTCTCTCGAAGTTTATCGCAGAAAATGCATATCTCAGCTTGAAACCCCTCGAAACCCAAGATATCACCTGTTCTGCATATCCAACGAACTGTGGTGTGGTGAAAACCCCAGAAAACGTGTTTCTCGCATTAACTAGCTCGAAAAGAGGGATCTCGATGATTCTGCATACTTCTGACAGAAGACTCACCAAGATTATCGCAGAAAATGCATGTCTCTGCTAGAAACCCCACGAAAACCAAGATATCTCCTGTTCTGCATATCCAACGAACTGTGGAGTGGTGAAAACCCCAGAAAACGTGTTTCTCGCATTAAATAGCTCGAAAAGAGCGATCTCGATGATTCTGCACACTTCGGACAGAAGTCTCACCATGATTATCGCAGACAATGCATATCTCAGCTTGAAACCCCACGAAATCCAAGATATCGCCGGTTCTGCATATCAAACGCACTGTGGAGTGGTGAAAACACCAGATAAGGTTTTTCTCGCATTAACTAGCTCGAAAAGTGCGATCTCGATGATTCAGCATACTTCGGACAGAAGTCTCTCCAAGTTTATCGCAGAAAATGCATATCTCAGCTTGAAACCCCTCGAAAACCAAGATATCACCTGTTCTGCATATCCAACGAACTGTGGAGTGGTGAAAACCCCAGAAAACGTGTTTCTCGCATAAAATAGCTCGAAAAGTACGGTCTCGATGAATCTGCATTCTTCGGACAGAAGTCTCACCTAGATTATCGCAGACAATGCATATCTCAGCTTGAAACCCTACGAAAGCCAAGATATCGCTGGTTCTGCATATAAAACGCACTGTGGAGTGCTGGAAACACCAGATAACGTGTTTCTCACATTAAATAGCTCGAAAAGAGCGATCTCGATGATTAAGCATACTTCGGACAGAAGTCTCACCAAGATTATCGTAAAAAATGCATATCTCAGCTAGAAACCCCACGAAAACCAAGATATCTCCTGTTCTGCATATCCAACGAACTGTGGAGTGGTGAAAACCCCAGAAAACGTGTTTCTCGCATTAACTAGCTCGAAAAGAGGGATCTCGATGATTCTGCATACTTCTGACAGAAGACTCACCAAGATTATCGCAGAAAATGCATGTCTCTGCTAGAAACCCTACGAAAACCAAGATATCTCCTGTTCTGCATATCCAACGAACTGTGGAGTGGTGAAAACCCCAGAAAACGTGTTTCTCGCATTAAATAGCTCGTAAATAGCGATCCCGATGATTCTGCATACTTCTGACAGAAGTCTCACCAAGATTATGGTAGAAAATGCATATCTCAGCTTGATACCCTACGACAGCCAAGATGTCGCCGGTTCTGCATATCAAACGCACTGTGGAGTGGTGAAAACACCAGATAACGTGTTTCTCGCATTATCTTGCTCGAAAAGAGGGATCTCGATGATTCTGCATACTTCTGACAGAAGACTCACCAAGATTATCGCACAAAATGCATGTCTCAGCTTGAAACCCGACGAAATCCAAGATGTCGCTGGTTCTGCATATCAAACGCACTGTGGAGTGGTGAAAACACCAATTAACGTGTTTCTCGCATTAAATAGCTCGAAAAGAGGGATCTCGATGATTCTGCATACTTCTGACAGAAGACTCACCAAGATTATCGCAGAAAATGCATGTCTCTGCTAGAAACCCTACGAAAACCAAGATATCTCCTGTTCTGCATATCCAACGAACTGTGGAGTGGTGAAAACCCCAGAAAACGTGTTTCTCGCATTAAATAGCTCGAAAATAGCGATCCCGATGATTCTGCATACTTCTGACAGAAGTCTCACCAAGATTATGGTAGAAAATGCATATCTCAGCTTGATACCCTACGACAGCCAAGATGTCGCCGGTTCTGCATATCAAACGCACTGTGGAGTGGTGAAAACACCAGATAACGTGTTTCTCGCATTAACTAGCTCGAAAAGAGGGATCTCGATGATTCTGCATACTTCTGACAGAAGACTCACCAAGATTATCGCAGAAAATGCATATCTCAGCTGGAAACACCACGAAAATCATGATGTCGCCCGTTCTGCATTTCAAACGCACTGTGGAGTGGTGAAAACAACCGGATATCGTGTTTCTCGCATTAAGTTGCTCGAAAAGAGCGATCTCGAAGATTCTGCATACTTCTGACAAAAGACTCACCAAAATTATCGCTGAAAATGCATATCTCAGCTTGAAACCTCACGAAAATCAAGATGTCGCCGGTTCTGCATATCAAACCCACTGTGGAGTGGTGAAAACAACCAGAGAACGTGTTTCTCGCATTAAATAGGTCGAAAAGGGAGATGCCGATGATTCTGCATACTTCTGACAGAAGTCTCACCAAGATTATCGCAGAAAATACATATCTCAGCTGGAAACAACACGAAAATCAAGATATCGCCGGTTCTGCATATCAAACGCACTGTGGAATGTTGAAAACACCAGAAAACTTGTTGTTTCGCATTAAATAGCTCGAAAAGAGCGATCTAGATGATTCTGCATACTTCTGACTGAAGTCTCACCAAGATTATCGCAGAAAATACATATCTCAGCTGGAAACACCACGAAAATCAAGATATCGCCGGTTCTGCATATCAAACGCACTGTGGAATGTTGAAAACACCAGAAAACTTGTTTTTTCGCATTAAATAGCTCCAAAAGAGCGATCTAGATGATTCTGCATACTTCTGACAGAAGTCTCACCAACATTATCGCAGAAAATACATATTTCAGCTGGAAACCCCACGAAAACCAAGATATCGCCGGTTCTGCATATCCAACGCACTGTGGAGTGGTGAAAACACCAGATAACGTGTTTCTCGCATTAAATAGCTCGAAACGAGCGATCTCGATGATTCTGCATACTTCGGACAGAAGTCTCACCAACATTATCGCAGAAAATACATATTTCAGCTGGAAACCCCACGAAAACCAAGATATCGCCGGTTCTGCATATCCAACGCACTGTGGAGTGGTGAAAACACCAGATAACGTGTTTATCGCACTAAATAGCTCGAAAAGAGCGATCTAGATGATTCAGCATACTTCGGACAGAAGTCTCACCACGATTATCGCAGGAAATACATATCTCAGCTTGAAACCACACGAAAACCAAGATATCTCCGGTTCTGCATATCCAACGAACTGTGGAGTGGTGAAAACCCCAGAAAACGAGTTTCTCGCACTAACTAGCTCGAAAAGAGCGATCTCGGTGATTCAGCATACTTCTGACTGATGTCTCACCAATATTATCGCAGAAAATGCATATCTCAGCTTGAAACCCCACGAAAACCAAGATATCGACGGTTTTGCATATCAAACGCACTGTGGAGTGGAGAAAACACCGGATAAGGTTTTTCTCGCATTAACTAGCACGAAAAGAGCGATCTCGATGTTTCAGCATACTTCGGACAGAAGTCTCACCAAGATTATCGCAGAAAATGCATATCTCACCTTGAAACCCCACGAAAACCAAGATATCGCCGGTTCTGCATATCATACGCACTGTGGAGTGGTGAAAACACCAGATTACGTGTTTCTCGCATTAAATAGCTCGAAAAGAGCGTTCTCGAAGATCCTGCATACTTCTGACAGAAGTCTCACCAAGATTATCGTAGAAAATGCATATCTCAGCTTGAAACCCGATGAAAACCGAGTTATCTCCGGTTCTGCACATCAAACGTACCGTGGAGTGGTGAAAACACCAGAAAACGTGTTTCGCGCATTAAGTAGCTCGAAAAGAGCGTTCTCGAAGATTCTGCATACTTCTGACAGAAGTCTCACCAGGATTATCGTAGAAAATGCATATCTCAGCTTGAAACCCGACCGAAACCAAGATATCTCCGGTTCTGCATGTCAAACGTACTGTGGAGTGGTGAAAACACCAGAAAACGTGTTTCGTGCATTAAGTAGCTCGAAAAGAGCGATCTAGATGATTCTGCATACTTCTGACTAAAGTGTCACCAAGATTATCGCAGAAAATGCATATCTCAGCTTGAAACCCGACCAAAACCACGATGTCGCCGGTTCTGCATATCAAACGCACTGTGGGGTGGTGAATACACCAGAAATCGTGTTTCTCGAATTAAATAGCTCGAAAAGAGCGATCTAGATGATTCTGCATTCTTCTCATAGATGAAACACAAAGATTATCGCAGAAAATGCATATTTCAGCTGGAAGCCCCACGAAAACCAAGTTATCGGCGGCTCTACATATCAAACGCACTGTGGAGTGGTCAAAACAACCAGATAACGTGTTTCTCGCTTTAAATAGCTCGAAACGAGCGATCTAGATGATTCTGCATACTTCTGACTGAAGTCTCACCAAGATTATCGCAGAAAATGCATATCTCAGCTGGAAACCCCACGAAAACCAAGATATCGCCGGTTCTGCATATCAAACGCACTGTGGAGTGGTGAAAACAACCAGATAACGTGTTTCTCGCATTAAATAGCTCGAATAGAGCGATCTCGATGATTCTGCATACTTCTGACAGAAGACTCACCAAGATTATCGCAGAAAATGCATATCTCAGCTGGAAACCCCACGAAAACCAAGATATCGCCGGTTCTGCATATCAAACGCACTGTGGAGTGGTGAAAACAACCAGATAACGTGTTTCTCGCTTTAAATAGCTCGAAACGAGCGATCTAGATGATTCTGCATACTTCTGACTGAAGTCTCACCAATATTATCGCAGAAAATGCTATATCTCAGCTTGAAACCCGACGAAAACCACGATGTCGCCGGTTCTGCATATCAAACGCACTGTGGCGTGGTGAAAACACCAGAAAACGTGTTTCTCGCATTAAATAGCTCGAAAAGAGCGATCTAGATGATTCTGCATACTTCTGACAGAAGACTCACCAAGATTATCACAGAAATTGCATATCTCAGCTAGAAACCCCACGAAAACCAAGATATCGCCGGTTCTGCATATCAGACGCACTATGGAGTGGTGAAAACATCAGAAAACGTGTATCTCGCATTAACTAGCTCGAAAAGAGCGTTCTCGATGATTCTGCATACTTCTCATAGATGAAACACCAAGATTATCGCAGAAAATGCATATTTCAGCTGGAAACCCCACGAAAACCCAGATATCGCCGGTTCTGCATATCAAACGCACTGTGGCGTGGTGAAAACACCAGAAAACCTGTTTCTCGCATTAAATAGCTCGAAAAGAGCGATCTAGATGATTCTGCATACTTCTGACAGAAGACTCACCAAGATTATCACAGAAAATGCATATCTCAGCTGGAAACCCCAGGAAAACCAAGATATCGCCGGTTCTGCATATCAAACGCCCTGTGGAGTGATGAAAACACCAGATAACGTGTTGCTCGCATTAAATAGCTCGAATAGAGCGATCGCGATGATTCTGCATACTTCTGACAGAAGTCTCACCAAGATTATCGCAGAAAATGCATATCTCAGCTTGAAACCTCACGAAAATCAAGATGTCGCCGGTTCTGCATATCAAACGCACTGTGGAGTGGTGAAAACAACCAGATAACGTGTTTCTCGCATTAAACAGCTCGAAACGAGCGATCTCGATGACTCTGCTTACTTCTGACAGAAGTCTCAACAAGATTATAGCAGAAAATGCATATCTCAACTTGAAACCCCACGAAAACCAAGTTATCGGCGGTTCTACATATCAAACGCACTGTGGAGTGGTCAAAACACCACAAAACGTGTTTCTCGCATTAAGTAGCTCGAAAAGAGCGATCTAGATGATACTGCATACTTCTGACAGAATTCTTACCAAGATTATCGTTGAAAATGCATATCCCAGCTTGAACTCCGACGAAATCCAAGATGTCGCCGGTTCTGCAAGTTAAACGCACTGTGGAGTGGTGAAAACACCAGATAACGTGTTTCTCGCATTAAGTAGCTCGAAACGAACGATCTAGATGATTCTGCATACTTCTGACTAAAGTCTCACCAAGATTATCGCAGAAAATGCATATCTCAGCTTGAAACCCGACCAAAACCACGATGTCGCCGGTTCTGCATATCAAACGCACTGTGGGGTGGTGAATACACCAGAAAACGTGTTTCTCGATTTAAATAGCTCGAAAAGAGCGATCTAGATGACTCTGCATACTTCTCATAGATGAAACACAAAGATTATCGCAGAAAATGCATATTTCAGCTGGAAGCCCCACGAAAACCAAGTTATCGGCGGCTCTACATATCAAACGCACTGAGGAGTGGTCAAAACACCAGAAAACTTGTTTTTTCGCATTAAATAGCTCGAAACGAGCGATCTAGATGATTCTGCATAGTTCTGACTAAAGTCTCACCAAGATTATCGCAGAAAATGCATATCTCAGCTGGAAACCCCACGAACACCAAGATATCGCCGGTTCTGCATATCAAACGTACTGTGGAGTGGTGAAAACAACCAGATAACGTGTTTCTCGCTTTAAATAGCTCAAAACGAGCGATCTAGATGATTCTGCATACTTCTGACTGAAGTCTCACCAATATTATCGCAGAAAATGCTATATCTCAGCTTGAAACCCGACGAAAACCACGATGTCGCCGGTTCTGCATATCAAACGCACTGTGGCGTGGTGAAAACACCAGAAAACGTGTTTCTCGCATTAAATAGCTCGAAAAGAGCGATCGAGATGATTCTGCATACTTCTGACAGAAGACTCACCAAGATTATCACAGAAATTGCATATCTCAGCTGGAAACCCCACGAAAACCAAGATATCGCCGGTTCTGCATATCAGACGCACTATGGAGTGGTGAAAACATCAGAAAACGTGTATCTCGCATTAACCAGCTCGAAAAGAGCGTTCTCGATGATTCTGCATACTTCTCATAGATGAAACACCAAGATTATCGCAGAAAATGCATATTTCAGCTGGAAACCCCACGAAAACCAAGTTATCGGCGGCTCTACATATCAAACGCACTGTGGAGTGGTCAAAACAACCAGATAACGTGTTTCTCGCTTTAAATAGCTCGAAACGAGCGATCTAGATGATTCTGCATACTTCTGACTGAAGTCTCACCAATATGATCGCAGAAAATGCATATCTCAGCTTGAAACCCGACGAAAACCACGATGTCGCCGGTTCTGCATATCAAACGCACTGTGGCGTGGTGAAAACACCAGAAAACGTGTTTCTCGCATCAAATAGCTCGAAAAGAGCGATCTAGATGATTCTGCATACTTCTGACAGAAGACTCACCAAGATTATCACAGAAATTGCATATCTCAGCTGGAAACCCCACGAAAACCAAGATATCGCCGGTTCTGCATATCAGACGCACTATGGAGTGGTGAAAACATCAGAAAACGTGTATCTCGCATTAACCAGCTCGAAAAGAGCGTTCTCGATGATTCTGCATACTTCTCATAGATGAAACACCAAGATTATCGCAGAAAATGCATATTTCAGCTGGAAACCCCACGAAAACCAAGTTATCGGTGGCTCTACATATCAAACGCACTGTGGAGTGGTCAAAACAACCAGATAACGTGTTTCGCGCTTTAAATAGCTCGTAACGAGCGATCTAGATGATTCTGCATACTTCTGACTGAAGTCTCACCAATATGATCGCAGAAAATGCATATCTCAGCTTGAAACCCGACGAAAACCACGATGTCGCCGGTTCTGCATATCAAACGCACTGTGGAGTGGTGAAAACACCAGAAAACGTGTTTCTCGCATCAAATAGCTCGAAAAGAGCGATCTAGATGATTCTGCATACTTCTGACAGAAGACTCACCAATATGATCGCAGAAAATGCATATCTCAGCTTGAAACCCGACGAAAACCACGATGTCGACTCTTCTGCATATCAAACGCACTGTGGCGTGGTGAAAACACCAGAAAACGTGTTTCTCGCATTAAATAGCTCGAAAAGAGCGATCTAGATGATTCTGCATACTTCTGACAGAAGACTCACCAAGATTATCACAGAAATTGCATATCTCAGCTGGAAACCCCACGAAAACCAAGATATCGCCGGTTCTGCATATCAGACGCACTATGGAGTGGTGAAAACATCAGAAAACGTGTATCTCGCATTAACCAGCTCGAAAAGAGCGTTCTCGATGATTCTGCATACTTCTCATAGATGAAACACCAAGAGTATCGCAGAAAATGCATATTTCAGCTGGAAACCCTACGAAAACCAAGTTATCGGCGGCTCTACATATCAAACGCACTGTGGAGTGGTCAAAACAACCAGATAACGTGTTTCGCGCTTTAAATAGCTCGAAACGAGCGATCTAGATGATTCTGCATACTTCTGACTGAAGTCTCACCAATATGATCGCAGAAAATGCATATCTCAGCTTGAAACCCGACGAAAACCACGATGTCGCCGGTTCTGCATATCAAACGCACTGTGGCGTGGTGAAAACACCAGAAAACGTGTTTCTCGCATCAAATAGCTCGATAAGAGCGATCTAGATGATTCTGCATACTTCTGACAGAAGACTCACCAAGATTATCGCGGAAAATGCATATCTCAGCTGGAAACCCCACGAAAACCAAGATATCGCCGGTTCTGCATATCAGACGCACTATGGAGTGGTGAAAACAACCAGATAACGTGTTTCGCGCTTTAAATAGCTCGAAACGAGCGATCTAGATGATTCTGCATACTTCTGACTGAAGTCTCACCAATATGATCGCAGAAAATGCATATCTCAGCTTGAATCCCGACGAAAACCACGATGTCGCCGGTTCTGCATATCAAACGCACTGTGGCGTGGTGAAAACACCAGAAAACGTGTTTCTCGCATCAAATAGCTCGAAAAGAGCGATCTAGATGATTCTGCATACTTCTGACAGAAGACTCACCAAGATTATCGCAGAAAATGCATATTTCAGCTGGAAAACCCACGAAAACCAAGTTATCGGCGGCTCTACATATCAAACGCACTGTGGAGTGGTCAAAACAACCAGATAACGTGTTTCGCGCTTTAAATAGCTCGAAGCGAGCGATCTAGATGATTCTGCATACTTCTGACTGAAGTCTCACCAATATTATCGCAGAAAATGCATATTTCAGCTGGAATCCCCACGAAAACCAAGTTATCGGCGGTTCTACATATCAGACGCACTGTGGAGTGGTCAAAACACCAGAAAACGTGTTTCTCGCATTAAGTAGCTCGAAACGAGCGATCTAGATGATTCTGCATACTTCTGACTAAAGTCTCACCAAGATTATCGCAGAAAATGCATATCTCAGCTTGAAACCCGACCAAAACCACGATGTCGCCGGTTCTGCATATCAAACGCACTGTGGGGTGGTGAATACACCAGAAAACGTGTTTCTCGATTTAAATAGCTCGACAAGAGCGATCTAGATGATTCTGCATACTTCTCATAGATGAAACACAAAGATTATCGCAGAAAATGCATATTTCAGCTGGAAGCCCCACGAAAACCAAGTTATCGGCGGCTCTACATATCAAACGCACTGAGGAGTGGTCAAAACACCAGAAAACTTGTTTTTTCGCATTAAATAGCTCGAAACGAGCGATCTAGATGATTCTGCATACTTCTGACTGAAGTCTCACCAATATTATCGCAGAAAATGCATATTTCAGCTGGAATCCCCACGAAAACCAAGTTATCGGCGGTTCTACATATCAAACGCACTGTGGAGTGGTCAAAACACCAGAAAACGTGTTTCTCGCATTAAGTAGCTCGAAAAGAGCGATCTGGATGATACTGCATACTTCTGACAGAATTCTTACCAAGATTATCGTTGAAAATGCATATCCCAGCTTGAACCCCGACGAAATTCAAGATGTCGCCGTTTCTGCAAGTTAAACGCACTGTGGAGTGGTGAAAACACCAGATAACGTGTTGCTCGCATTAAGTAGCTCGAAACGAGCGATCTAGGTGATTCTGCATACTTCTGACTGAAGTCTCACCAATATGATCGCAGAAAATGCATATCTCAGCTTGAAACCCGACGAAAAACACGATGTCGCCGGTTCTGCATATCAAACGCACTGTGGAGTGGTCAAAACACCAGAAAACTTGTTTTTTCGCATTAAATAGCTCGAAACGAGCGATCTAGATGATTCTGCATAGTTCTGACTAAAGTCTCACCAAGATTATCGCAGAAAATGCATATCTCAGCTGGAAACCCCACCAAAACCAAGATATCGCCGGTTCTGCATATCAGACGCACTATGGAGTGGTGAAAACACCAGAAAACGTGTATCTCGCATTAACTAGCTCGAAAAGAGCGTTCTCGATGATTCTGCATACTTCTCATAGATGAAACACCAAGATTATCGCAGAAAATGCATATCTCAGCTGGAAACCCCACGAAAACCAAGATATCGCCGGTTCTGCATATCAAACGCCCTGTGGAGTGATGAAAACACCAGATAACGTGTTTCTCGCATTAGATAGCTCGAATAGAGCGATCGCGATGATTCTGCATACTTCTGACAGAAGACTCACCAAGATTATCGTAGAAAATGCATATCTCAGCTTGAAACCCGACCGAAACCAAGATATCTCCGTTTCTGCATATCAAACGCACTGTGGAGTGGTGAAAACAACCAGATAACGTGTTTCTCGCATTAAATAGCTCGAATAGAGCGATCTCGATGATTCTGCATACTTCTGACAGAATTCTTACCAAGATTATCGTTGAGAATGCATATCCCAGCTTGAACCCCGACGAAATCCAAGATGTCGCCGGTTCTGCAAGTTAAACGCACTGTGGAGTGGTGAAAACACCAGATAACGTGTTTCTCGCATTAAGTATCCCGAAACGAGCGATCTAGGTGATTCTGCATACTTCTGACTGAAGTCTCACCAATATGATCGCAGAAAATGCATATCTCAGCTTGAAACCCGACGAAAAACACGATGTCGCCGGTTCTGCATATCAAACGCACTGTGGAGTGGTCAAAACACCAGAAAACTTGTTTTTTCGCATTAAATAGCTCGAAACGAGCGATCTAGATGATTCTGCATAGTTCTGACTAAAGTCTCACCAAGATTATCGCAGAAAATGCATATCTCAGCTGGAAACCCCACCAAAACCAAGATATCGCCGGTTCTGCATATCAGACGCACTATGGAGTGGTGAAAACACCAGAAAACGTGTATCTCGCATTAACTAGCTCGAAAAGAGCGTTCTCGATGATTCTGCATACTTCTCATAGATGAAACACCAAGATTATCGCAGAAAATGCATATCTCAGCTGGAAACCCCACGAAAACCAAGATATCGCCGGTTCTGCATATCAAACGCCCTGTGGAGTGATGAAAACACCAGATAACGTGTTTCTCGCATTAGATAGCTCGAATAGAGCGATCGCGATGATTCTGCATACTTCTGACAGAAGACTCACCAATATTATCGCAGAAAATGCATATTTCAGCTGGAATCCCCACGAAAACCAAGTTATCGGCGGTTCTACATATCAAACGCACTGTGGAGTGGTCAAAACACCAGAAAACGTGTTTCTCGCATTAAGTAGCTCGAAAAGAGCGATCTGGATGATACTGCATACTTCTGACAGAATTCTTACCAAGATTATCGTTGAAAATGCATATCCCAGCTTGAACCCCGACGAAATTCAAGATGTCGCCGTTTCTGCAAGTTAAACGCACTGTGGAGTGGTGAAAACACCAGATAACGTGTTGCTCGCACTAACTAGATCGAAAAGAGCGATCTCGATGATTCTGCATACTTCTGACAGAAGACTCACCAAGATTATCGCGGAAAATGCATATCTCAGCTGGAAACCCCACGAAAACCAAGATATCGCCGGTTCTGCATATCTGACGCACTATGGAGTGGTGAAAACACCAGAAAACGTGTATCTCGCATTAACTAGCTCGAAAAGAGCGTTGTCGATGATTTTGCATACTTCTCATAGATGAAACACCAAGATTATCGCAGAAAATGCATATTTCAGCTGGAAACCCCACGAAAACCAAGATATCGCCGGTTCTGCATATCAAACGCACTGTGGCGTGGTGAAAACACCAGAAAACCTGTTTCTCGCATTAAATAGCTCGAAAAGAGCGATCTAGATGATTCTGCATACTTCTGACAGAAGACTCACCAAGATTATCGCAGAAAATGCATATCTCAGCTTGAAACCTCACGAAAATCAAGATGTCGCCGGTTCTGCATATCAAACGCACTGTGGAGTGGTCAAAACACCAGAAAACGTGTTTCTCGCATCAAATAGCTCGAAAAGAGCGATCTAGATGATTCTGCATACTTCTGACAGAAGACTCACCAATATGATCGCAGAAAATGCATATCTCAGCTTGAAACCCGACGAAAACCACGATGTCGACTGTTCTGCATATCAAACGCACTGTGGAGTGGTGAAAACACCAGAAAACGTGTTTCTCGCATCAAATAGCTCGAAAAGAGCGATCTAGATGATTCTGCATACTTCTGACAGAAGACTCACCAAGATTATCGCAGAAAATGCATATCTCAGCTTGAAACCTCACGAAAATCAAGATGTCGCCGGTTCTGCATATCAAACGCACTGTGGAGTGGTGAAAACACCAGAAAACGTGTTTCTCGCATTAAGTAGCTCGAAAAGAGCGATCTAGATGATACTGCATACTTCTGACAGAATTCTTACCAAGATTATCGTTGAAAATGCATATCCGAGCTTGAACCCCGACGAAATCCAAGATGTCGCCGGTTCTGCAAGTTAAACGCACTGTGGAGTGGTGAAAACACCAGATAACGTGTTTCTCGCATTAAATAGCTCGAAACGAGCGATCTAGGTGATTCTGCATACTTCTGACTGAAGTCTCACCAATATGATCGCAGAAAATGCATATCTCAGCTTGAAACCCGACAAAAACCACGATGTCGCCGGTTCTGCATATCAAACGCACTGTGGGGTGGTGAATACACCAGAAAACGTTTTTCTCGATTTAAATAGCTCGAAAAGAGCGATCTAGATGATTCTGCATACTTCTCATAGATGAAACACAAAGATTATCGCAGAAAATGCATATTTCAGCTGGAAGCCCCTCGAAAACCAAGTTATCGGCGGCTCTACATATCAAACGCACTGTGGAGTGGTCAAAACACCAGAAAACTTGTTATTTCGCATTAAATAGCTCGAAACGAGCGATCTAGATGATTCTGCATAGTTCTGACTAAAGTCTCACCAAGATTATCGCAGAAAATGCATATCTCAGCTGGAAACCCCACGAAAACCAAGATATCGCCGGTTCTGCATATCAGACGCACTATGGAATGGTGAAAACACCAGAAAACGTGTATCTCGCATTAACTAGCTCGAAAAGAGCGATCGCGATGATTCTGCATACTTCTGACAGAAGACTCACCAAGATTATCGCAGAAAATGCATATCTCAGCTTGAAATCCGACCGAAACCAAGATATCTCCGTTTCTGCATATCAAACGCACTGTGGAGTGGTGAAAACAACCAGATAACGTGTTTCTCGCATTAAATAGCTCGAATAGAGCGATCTCGATGATTCTGCATACTTCTGACAGAAGACTCACCAAGATTATCGCAGAAAATGCATATCTCAGCTGGAAACCCCACGAAAACCAAGATATCGCCGGTTCTGCATATCAAACGCACTGTGGAGTGGTGAAAGCAAACAGATAACGTGTTTCTCGCATTAAATAGCTCGAATAGAGCGATCTCGATGATTCTGCATACTTCTGACAGAAGACTCACCAAGATTATCACAGAAATTGCATATCTCAGCTGGAAACCCCACGAAAACCAAGTTATCGGCGGCTCTACATATCAAACGCACTGTGGAGTGGTCAAAACAACCAGATAACGTGTTTCTCGCTTTAAATAGCTCGAAACGAGCGATCTAGATGATTCTGCATACTTCTGACTGAAGTCTCACCAATATGATCGCAGAAAATGCATATCTCAGCTTGAAACCCGACGAAAACCACGATGTCGCCGGTTCTGCATATCAAACGCACTGTGGCGTGGTGAAAACACCAGAAAACGTGTTTCTCGCATCAAATAGCTCGAAAAGAGCGATCTAGATGATTCTGCATACTTCTGACAGAAGACTCACCAAGATTATCGCAGAAAATGCATATCTCAGCTGGAAACCCCACGAAAACCAAGATATCGCCGGTTCTGCATATCAGACGCACTATGGAGTGGTGAAAACACCAGAAAACGTGTATCTCGCATTAACTAGCTCGAAAAGAGCGTTCTCGATGATTCTGCATACTTCTCATAGATGAAACACCAAGATTATCGCAGAAAATGCATATTTCAGCTGGAAACCCCACGATAACCAAGATATCGCCGGTTCTGCATATCAAACGCACTGTGGCGTGGTGAAGACACCAGAAAACCTGTTTCACGCATTAAATAGCTCGAAAAGAGCGATCTAGATGATTCTGCATACTTCTGACAGAAGACTCACCAAGATTATCACAGAAAATGCATATCTCAGCTGGAAACCCCAGGAAAACCAAGATATCGCCGGTTCTGCATATCAAACGCCCTGTGGAGTGATGAAAACACCAGATAACGTGTTTCTCGCATTAAATAGCTCGAATAGAGCGATCGCGATGATTCTGCATACTTCTGACAGAAGTCTCACCAAGATTATCGCAGAAAATGCATATCTCAGCTTGAAACCTCACGAAAATCAAGATGTCGCCGGTTCTGCATATCAAACGCACTGTGGAGTGGTGAAAACAACCAGATAACGTGTTTCTCGCATTAAATAGCTCGAAACGAGCGATCTAGGTGATTCTGCATACTTCTGACTGAAGTCTCACCAATATGATCGCAGAAAATGCATATCTCAGCTTGAAACCCGACGAAAAACACGATGTCGCCGGTTCTGCATATCAAACGAACTGTGGAGTGGTGAAAACACCAGAAAACGTGTTTCTCGCATCAAATAGCTCGAAAAGAGCGATCTAGATGATTCTGCATACTTCTGACAGAAGACTCACCAAGATTATCGCAGAAAATGCATATCTCAGCTTGAAACCTCACGAAAATCAAGATGTCGCCGGTTCTGCATATCAAACGCACTGTGGAGTGGTGAAAACACCAGAAAACGTGTTTCTCGCATCAAGTAGCTCGAAAAGAGCGATCTAGATGATTCTGCATACTTCTGACAGAAGACTCACCAATATGATCGCAGAAAATGCATATCTCAGCTTGAAACCCGACGAAAACGACGATGTCGACTGTTCTGCATATCAAACGCACTGTGGAGTGGTGAAAACACCAGAAAACGTGTTTCTCGCATCAAATAGCTCGAAAAGAGCGATCTAGATGATTCTGCATACTTCTGACAGAAGACTCACCAAGATTATCGCAGAAAATGCATATCTCAGCTTGAAACCTCACGAAAATCAAGATGTCGCCGGTTCTGCATATCAAAAGCACTGTGGAGTGGTGAAAACAACCAGATAACGTGTTTCTCGCATTAAATAACTCCAAACGAGCGATCTAGATGATTCTGCATACTTCTGACTGAAGTCTCACCAATATTATCGCAGAGAATGCATATTTCAGCTGGAATCCCCACGAAAACCAAGTTATCGGCGGTTCTACATATCAAACGCACTGTGGAGTGGTCAAAACACCAGAAAACGTGTTTCTCGCATTAAGTAGCTCGAAAGGAGCGATCTGGATGATACTGCATACTTCTGACAGAATTCTTACCAAGATTATCGTTGAAAATGCATATCCCAGCTTGAACCCCGACGAAATTCAAGATGTCGCCGTTTCTGCAAGTTAAACGCACTGTGGAGTGGTGAAAACACCAGATAACGTGTTGCTCGCATTAAGTAGCTCGAAACGAGCGATCTAGGTGATTCTGCATACTTCTGACTGAAGTCTCACCAATATGATCGCAGAAAATGCATATCTCAGCTTGAAACCCGACGAAAAACACGATGTCGCCGGTTCTGCATATCAAACGCACTGTGGAGTGGTGAAAACACCAGATAACGTGTTTCTCGCATTAAATAGCTCGAATAGAGCGATCTCGATGATTCTGCATACTTCTGACAGAATTCTTACCAAGATTATCGTTGAAAATGCATATCCCAGCTTGAACCCCGACGAAATCCAAGATGTCGCCGGTTCTGCAAGTTAAACGCACTGTGGAGTGGTGAAAACACCAGATAACGTGTTTCTCGCATTAAGTAGCTCGAAACGAGCGATCTAGATGATTCTGCATACTTCTGACTAAAGTCTCACCAAGATTATCGCAGAAAATGCATGTCTCAGCTGGAAACCCCACGAAAACCAAGATATCGCCGGTTCTGCATATCAAACGCCCTGTGGAGTGATGAAAACACCAGATAACGTGTTTCTCGCATTAGATAGCTCGAATAGAGCGATCGCGATGATTCTGCATACTTCTGACAGAAGACTCACCAAGATTATCGCAGAAAATGCATATCTCAGCTTGAAACCCGACCGAAACCAAGATATCTCCGTTTCTGCATATCAAACGCACTGTGGAGTGGTGAAAACAACCAGATAACGTGTTTCTCGCATTAAATAGCTCGAATAGAGCGATCTCGATGATTCTGCATACTTCTGACAGAATTCTTACCAAGATTATCGTTGAAAATGCATATCCCAGCTTGAACCCCGACGAAATCCAAGATGTCGCCGGTTCTGCAAGTTAAACGCACTGTGGAGTGGTGAAAACACCAGATAACGTGTTTCTCGCATTAAGTAGCTCGAAACGAGCGATCTAGATGATTCTGCATACTTCTGACTAAAGTCTCACCAAGATTATCGCAGAAAATGCATGTCTCAGCTTGAAACCCGACCAAAACCACGATGTCGCCGGTTCTGCATATCAAACGCACTGTGGAGTGGTCAAAACACCAGAAAACTTGTTTTTTCGCATTAAATAGCTCGAAACGAGCGACCTAGATGATTCTGCATAGTTCTGACTAAAGTCTCACCAAGATTATCGCAGAAAATGCATATCTCAGCTGGAAACCCCACGAAAACCAAGATATCGCCGGTTCTGCATATCAGACGCACTATGGAGTGGTGAAAACACCAGAAAACGTGTATCTCGCATTAAATAGCTCGAAACGAGCGATCTAGGTGATTCTGCATACTTCTGACTGAAGTCTCACCAATATGATCGCAGAAAATGCATATCTCAGCTTGAAACCCGACGAAAACCACGATGTCGCCGGTTCTGCATATCAAACGCACTGTGGAGTGGTGTAAACACCAGAAAACGTGTTTCTCGCATCAAATAGCTCGAAAAGAGCGATCTAGATGATTCTGCATACTTCTGACAGAAGACTCACCAAGATTATCGCAGAAAATGCATATCTCAGCTTGAAACCTCACGAAAATCAAGATGTCGCCGGTTCTGCATATCAAACGCACTGTGGAGTGGTGAAAACAACCAGATAACGTGTTTCTCGCATTAAATAACTCGAAACGAGCGATCTAGATGATTCTGCATACTTCTGACTGAAGTCTCACCAATATTATCGCAGAAAATGCATATTTCAGCTGGAATCCCCACGAAAACCAAGTTATCGGCGGTTCTACATATCAAACGCACTGTGGAGTGGTCAAAGCACCAGAAAACGTGTTTCTCGCATTAAGTAGCTCGAAAAGAGCGATCTAGATGATACTGCATACTTATGACAGAATTCTTACCAAGATTATCGTTGAAAATGCATATCCCAGCTTGAACCCCGACGAAATCCAAGATGTCGCCGGTTCTGCAAGTTAAACGCACTGTGGAGTGGTGAAAACACCAGATAACGTGTTTCTCGCATTAAGTAGCTCGAAACGAGCGATCTAGATGATTCTGCATACTTCTGACAGAAGACTCACCAAGATTATCGCAGAAAATGCATATCTCAGCTTGAAACCCGACCGAAACCAAGATATCTCCGTTTCTGCATATCAAACGCACTGTGGATAGGTGAAAACAACCAGATAACGTGTTTCTCGCATTAAATAGCTCGAATAGAGCGATCTAGATGATTCTGCATACTTCTGACTGAAGTCTCACCAATATGATCGCAGAAAATGCATATCTCAGCTTGAAACCCGACGAAAACCACGATGTCGCCGGTTCTGCATATCAAACGCACTGTGGCGTGGTGAAAACACCAGAAAACGTGTTTCTCGCATCAAATAGCTCGAAAAGAGCGATCTAGATGATTCTGCATACTTCTGACAGAAGACTCACCAAGATTATCGCAGAAAATGCATATCTCAGCTGGAAACCCCACGAAAACCAAGATATCGCCGGTTCTGCATATCAGACGCACTATGGAGTGGTGAAAACACCAGAAAACGTGTATCTCGCATTAACTAGCTCGAAAAGAGCGTTCTCGATGATTCTGCATACTTCTCATAGATGAAACACCAAGATTATCGCAGAAAATGCATATTTCAGCTGGAAACCCCACGATAACCAAGATATCGCCGGTTCTGCATATCAAACGCACTGTGGCGTGGTGAAGACACCAGAAAACCTGTTTCTCGCATTAAATAGCTCGAAAAGAGCGATCTAGATGATTCTGCATACTTCTGACAGAAGACTCACCAAGATTATCACAGAAATTGCATATCTCAGCTGGAAACCCCACGAAAACCAAGATATCGCCGGTTCTGCATATCAGACGCACTATCGAGTGGTGAAAACATCAGAAAACGTGTATCTCGCATTAACTAGCTCGAAAAGAGCGTTCTCGATGATTCTGCATACGTCTCATAGATGAAACACCAAGATTATCGCAGAAAATGCATATTTCAGCTGGAAACCCCACGAAAACCAAGTTATCGGCGGCTCTACATATCAAACGCACTGTGGAGTGGTCAAAACAACCAGATAAAGTGTTTCTCGATTTAAATAGCTCGAAACGAGCGATCTAGATGATTCTGCATACTTCTGACTGAAGTCTCACCAATATGATCGCAGAAAATGCATATCTCAGCTTGAAACCCGACGAAAACCACGATGTCGCCGGTTCTGCATATCAAACGCACTGTGGCGTGGTGAAAACACCAGAAAACGTGTTTCTCGCATCAAATAGCTCGAAAAGAGCGATCTAGATGATTCTGCATACTTCTGACAGAAGACTCACCAAGATTATCGCAGAAAATGCATATCTCAGCTGGAAACCCCACGAAAACCAAGATATCGCCGGTTCTGCATATCAAACGCACTGTGGAGTGCTGAAAACACCAGATAACGTGTTTCTCGCATTAACCAGCTCGAAAAGAGCGTTCTCGATGATTAAGCATACTTCGGACAGAAGTCTCACCAAGATTATCGCAGGAATTGCAAATCTCAGCTTGAACCCCGACGAAATCCAAGATGTCGCCGGATCTGCATATCAAACGCACTGTGGAGTGGTGAAAACAACCAGATAACGTGTTTCTCGCATTAAATAGCTCGAATAGAGCGATCTCGATGATTCTGCATACTTCTGACTGAAGTCTCACCAATATGATCGCAGAAAATGCATATCCCAGCTTGAAACCCGACGAAAACCACGATGTCGCCGGTTCTGCATATCAAACGCACTGTGGCGTGGTGAAAACACCAGAAAACGTGTTTCTCGCATCAAATAGCTCGAAAAGAGCGATCTAGATGATTCTGCATACTTCTGACAGAAGTCTCACCAAGATTATCGTAAAAAATGCATATCTCAGCTTGAAACCCCACGAAAGCCAAGATATCGCTGGTTCTGCATATCAAACGAACTGTGGAGTGGTGAAAACACCGGATAAGGTTTTTCTCGCATTAACTAGCTCGAACAGAGCGATCTCGATGTTTCAGCATACTTCGGACAGAAGTCTCACCAAGATTACCGCAGAAAATGTATATCTCAGCTTGAAACCCCACGAAAACCAAGATATCGCCGGTTCTGCATATCATACGCCCTGTGGAGTGGTGAAAACACCAGATAACGTGTTTCGCGCATTAAATAGCTCGAAAAGAGGGGTCTCGATGATTCTGCATCCTACTGACAGAAGACTCACCAATATTATAGCAGAAAATGCATATCTCAGCTTGAAACCTCACGAAAATCAAGATGTCGCCGGTTCTGCATATCAAACGCACTGTGGAGTCGTGAAACCAACCAGACAACGTGTTTCTCGCATTAAATAGCTCGAAAAGAGCGATCCCGATGATTCTGCATACTTCTGACAGAAGTCTCACCAAGATTATCGTTGAAAATGCATATCTCAGCTTGATACCCGACCTAAACCAAGATATCTCCTGTTCTGCATGTCAAACGTACTGTGGAGTGGTGAATACACCAGAAAACGTGTTTCTCGCTTTAAATAGCTCGAAAAGAGCGATCCCGATGATTCTGCATACGTCTGACAGAAGTCTCACCAAGATTATCGTAGAAAATGCATATCTCAGCTTGAAACCCGACCGAAACCAAGATATATCCGGTTCTGCATGTCAAACGTACTGTGGGGTGGTGAATACACCAGAAAACGTGTTTCTCACATTAAATAGCTCGAATAGAGCGATCTCGATGATTCTGCATACTTCTGACAGAAGACTCACCAAGATTATCGCAGAAAATGCATATCTCAGCTGGAAACCCCACGAAAACCAAGATATCGCCGGTTCTGCATATCAAACGCACTGTGGAGTGGGGAAAACAACCAGATAACGTGTTTCTCGCTTTAAATAGCTCGAAACGAGCGATCTAGATGATTCTGCATACTTCTGACTGAAGTCTCACCAATATTATCGCAGAAAATGCTATATCTCAGCTTGAAACCCGACGAAAACAACGATGTCGCCGGTTCTGCATATCAGACGCACTATGGAGTGGTGAAAACATCAGAAAAAGTGTTTCTCGCATTAAATAGCTCGAAAAGAGCGATCTAGATGATTCTGCATACTTCTGACAGAAGACTCACCAAGATTATCACAGAAATTGCATATCTCAGCTGGAAACCCCACGAAAACCAAGTTATCGGCGGATCTACATATCAAACGCACTGTGGAGTGGTCAAAACAACCAGATAAAGTGTTTCTCGCTTTAAATAGCTCGAAACGAGCGATCTAGATGATTCTGCATACTTCTGACTGAAGTCTCACCAATATGATCGCAGAAAATGCATATCTCAGCTTGAAACCCGACGAAAACCACGATGTCGCCGGTTCTGCATATCAAACGCACTGTGGCGTGGTGAAAACACCAGAAAACGTGTTTCTCGCATCAAATAGCTCGAAAAGAGCGATCTAGATGATTCTGCATACTTCTGACAGAAGACTCACCAAGATTATCGCAGAAAATGCATATCTCAGCTGGAAACCCCACGAAAACCAAGATATCGCCGGTTCTGCATATCAAACGCACTGTGGCGTGGTGAAAACACCAGAAAACGTGTTTCTCGCATCAAATAGCTCGAAAAGAGCGATCTAGATGATTCTGCATACTTCTGACAGAAGACTCACCAAGATTATCGCAGAAAATGCATATCTCAGCTGGAAACCCCACGAAAACCAAGATATCGCCGGTTCTGCATATCAAACGCACTGTGGAGTGCTGAAAACACCAGATAACGTGTTTCTCGCATTAACCAGCTCGAAAAGAGCGTTCTCGATGATTAAGCATACTTCGGACAGAAGTCTCACCAAGATTATCGCAGGAATTGCAAATCTCAGCTTGAACCCCGACGAAATCCAAGATGTCGCCGGATCTGCATATCAAACGCACTGTGGAGTGGTGAAAACAACCAGATAACGTGTTTCTCGCATTAAATAGCTCGAATAGAGCGATCTCGATGATTCTGCATACTTCTGACTGAAGTCTCACCAATATGATCGCAGAAAATGCATATCTCAGCTTGAAACCCGACGAAAACCACGATGTCGCCGGTTCTGCATATCACACGCACTGTGGCGTGGTGAAAACACCAGAAAACGTGTTTCTCGCATCAAATAGCTCGAAAAGAGCGATCTAGATGATTCTGCATACTTCTGACAGAAGTCTCACCAAGATTATCGCAAAAAATGCATATCTCAGCTTGAAACCCCACGAAAGCCAAGATATCGCTGGTTCTGCATATCAAACGAACTGTGGAGTGGTGAAAACACCGGATAAGGTTTTTCTCGCATTAACTAGCTCGAACAGAGCGATCTCGATGTTTCAGCATACTTCGGACAGAAGTCTCACCAAGATTACCGCAGAAAATGTATATCTCAGCTTGAAACCCCACGAAAACCAAGATATCGCCGGTTCTGCATATCATACGCACTGTGGAGTGGTGAAAACACCAGATAACGTGTTTCGCGCATTAAATAGCTCGAAACGAGCGATCTCGATGATTAAGCATACTTCGAACAGAAGTCTCACCAAGATTATCGTAAAAAATGCATATCTCAGCTTGAAACCCCACGAAAACCAAGATATCGCTGGTTCTGCATATCAAACGCACTGTGGAGTGGTGAAAACAACCAGATAACGTGTTTCTCGCATTAAATAGCTCGAAAAGAGGGGTCTCGATGATTCTGCATCCTACTGACAGAAGACTCACCAATATTATAGCAGAAAATGCATATCTCAGCTTGAAACCTCACGAAAATCAAGATGTCGCCGGTTCTGCATATCAAACGCACTGTGGAGTCGTGAAACCAACCAGACAACGTGTTTCTCGCATTAAATAGCTCGAAAAGAGCGATCCCGATGATTCTGCATACTTCTGACAGAAGTCTCACCAAGATTATCGTTGAAAATGCATATCTCAGCTTGATACCCGACCTAAACCAAGATATCTCCTGTTCTGCATGTCAAACGTACTGTGGAGTGGTGAATACACCAGAAAACGTGTTTCTCGCTTTAAATAGCTCGAAAAGAGCGATCCCGATGATTCTGCATACGTCTGACAGAAGTCTCACCAAGATTATCGTAGAAAATGCATATCTCAGCTTGAAACCCGACCGAAACCAAGATATATCCGGTTCTGCATGTCAAACGTACTGTGGGGTGGTGAATACACCAGAAAACGTGTTTCTCACATTAAATAGCTCGAATAGAGCGATCTCGATGATTCTGCATACTTCTGACAGAAGACTCACCAATATTATCGCAGAAAATGCATATCTCAGCTGGAAACCCCACGAAAACCAAGATATCGCCGGTTCTGCATATCAAACGCACTGTGGAGTGGGGAAAACAACCAGATAACGTGTTTCTCGCTTTAAATAGCTCGAAACGAGCGATCTAGATGATTCTGCATACTTCTGACTGAAGTCTCACCAATATTATCGCAGAAAATGCTATATCTCAGCTTGAAACCCGACGAAAACAACGATGTCGCCGGTTCTGCATATCAAACGCACTGTGGCGTGGGGAAAACACCAGAAAAAGTGTTTCTCGCATTAAATAGCTCGAAAAGAGCGATCTAGATGATTCTGCATACTTCTGACAGAAGACTCACCAAGATTATCACAGAAATTGCATATCTCAGCTGGAAACCCCACGAAAACCAAGATATCGCCGGTTCTGCATATCAGACGCACTATGGAGTGGTGAAAACATCAGAAAACGTGTATCTCGCATTAACTAGCTCGAAAAGAGCGTTCTCTATGATTCTGCATACTTCTCATAGATGAAACACCAAGATTATCGCAGAAAATGCATATTTCAGCTGGAAACCCCACGAAAACCAAGTTATCGGCGGCTCTACATATCAAACGCACTGTGGAGTGGTCAAAACAACCAGATAAAGTGTTTCTCGCTTTAAATAGATCGAAACGAGCGATCTAGATGATTCTGCATACTTCTGACTGTAGTCTCACCAATATGATCGCAGAAAATGCATATCTCAGCTTGAAACCCGACGAAAACCACGATGTCGCCGGTTCTGCATATCAAACGCACTGTGGCGTGGTGAAAACACCAGAAAACGTGTTTCTCGCATCAAATAGCTCGAAAAGAGCGATCTAGATGATTCTGCATACTTCTGACAGAAGTCTCACCAAGATTATCGTTGAAAATGCATATCTCAGCTTGATACCCGACCTAAACCAAGATATCTCCTGTTCTGCATGTCAAACGTACTGTGGAGTGGTGAATACACCAGAAAACGTGTTTCTCGCTTTAAATAGCTCGAAAAGAGCGATCCCGATGATTCTGCATACGTCTGACAGAAGTCTCACCAAGATTATCGTAGAAAATGCATATCTCAGCTTGAAACCCGACCGAAACCAAGATATATCCGGTTCTGCATGTCAAACGTACTGTGGGGTGGTGAATACACCAGAAAACGTGTTTCTCACATTAAATAGCTCGAAGAGAGCGATCTAGATGATTCTGCATACTTCTGACAGAAGACTCACCATGGTTATCGTAGAAAATGCATATCGCAGCTTGAAATCTCACGAAAATTAAGATGTCGCCTGTTCTGCATATCAAACGCACTGTGGAGTGGTGAAAACACCAGATAACGTGTCTCTCGCATTAAATAGCTCGAAAAGAGGGGTCTCGATGATTCTGCATAGTACTGACAGAAGACTCACCAAGATTATCGACGAAAATGCATATCTCAGGTTGAAATCTCACGAAAATCAAGATGTCGCCGGTTCTGCATATCAAACGCACTGTGGAGTGGTGAAAACACCAGATAACGTGTTTCTCGCATTAAAGAGCTCGAAAAGAGGGATCTCGATGATTCTGCATACTTCTGACAGAAGACTCACCAAGATTATCACAGAAATTGCATATCTCAGCTGGAAACCCCACGAAAACCAAGATATCGCCGGTTCTGCATATCAGACGCACTATGGAGTGGTGAAAACATCAGAAAACGTGTATCTCGCATTAACTAGCTCGAAAAGAGCGTTCTCGATGATTCTGCATACTTCTCATAGATGAAACACCAAGATTATCGCAGAAAATGCATATTTCAGCTGGAAACCCCACGAAAACCAAGTTATCGGCGGCTCTACATATCAAACGCACTGTGGAGTGGTCAAAACAACCAGATAACGGGTTTCTCGCTTTAAATGGCTCGAAACGAGCGATCTAGATGATTCTGCATACTTCTGACTGAAGTCTCACCAATATGATCGCAGAAAATGCACATCTCAGCTTGAAACCCGACGAAAACCACGATGTCGCCGGTTCTGCATATCAAACGCACTGTGGCGTGGTGAAAACACCAGAAAACGTGTTTCTCGCATCAAATAGCTCGAAAAGAGCGATCTAGATGATTCTGCATACTTCTGACAGAAGACTCACCAAGATTATCGACGAAAATGCATATCTCAGGTTGAAATCTCACGAAAATCAAGATGTCGCCGGTTCTGCATATCAAACGCACTGTGGAGTGGTCAAAACAACCAGATAACGGGTTTCTCGCTTTAAATGGCTCGAAACGAGCGATCTAGATGATTAAGCATACTTCGGACAGAAGTCTCACCAAGATTATCGCAGGAATTGCAAATCTCAGCTTGAACCCCGACGAAATCCAAGATGTCGCCGGATCTGCATATCAAATGCACTGTGGAGTGGTGAAAACACCAGTTAACGTGTTTCGCGCATAAAATAGTTCGAAAAGTTCGATCTTGATGATTCTGCATACTTCTGTCTGAAGTCTCTCCAATATTATCGCACAAAATGCATATCTGAGCTTGAAACCCCACGAAAACCAGGATATCGTCGGTTCTGCACATCATACGCACTGTGGAGTGGTCAAAACACCAGATAACGTGTTTCTCGCATTATATAGCTCTAAAAGAGCGATCTCGATGATTCTGCATACTTCTAAATGAATTCTCACCAAGATTATCGCAGAAAATGCATATCTCAGGTTGATACCCGACGAAAGCCAAGATGTAGCCGGTTCTGCATATCAAACGCACTGTGGAGAGGTGAAAACACCAGATAACGTGTTTCTCGCATTAAAGAGCTGGAAAAGAGGGATCTCGATGTTTCCGCTTACTTCTGATAGAAGTCTCACCAAGATTATCGCAGAAAACGCATATCTCAGCTTGAAACCCCACGAAAACCAAGATATCGCCGGTTCTGCATATCAAACCAACTGTGGAGTGGTGAAAACCCCAGATAACGTGTTTCTGGCATTAAATAGCTCGAAAAGTGCGATCTCGATGATTCTGCATACTTCGAACAGAAGTCTCAACAAGATTATCGCAGAAAATGCATATTTCAGCTTGAAACCCCACGAAAGCCAAGATATCGCTGGTTCTGCATATCAAACGAATTGTGGAGTGGTGAAAACACCGGATAAGGTTTTTCTCGCATTAACTAGCTCGAAAAGAGCGATCTCGATGTTTCAGCATACTTCGGACAGAAGTCTCACCAAGATTACCGCAGAAAATGTATATCTCAGCTTGAAACCCCACGAAAACCAAGATATCGCCGGTTCTGCATATCATACGCACTGTGGAGTGGTGAAAACACCAGATAAAGTGTTTCGCGCATTAAATAGCTCGAAACGAGCGATCTCGATGATTAAGCATACTTCGAACAGAAGTCTCACCAAGATTATCGTAAAAAATGCATATCTCAGCTTGAAACCCCACGAAAACCAAGATATCGCTGGTTCTGCATATCAAACGCACTGTGGAGTGGTGAAAACAACCATATAACGTGTTTCTCGCATTAAATAGCTCGAAAAGAGCGATCTAGATGATTCTGCATACTCCTGACAGAAGACTCACCATGGTTATCGTAGAAAATGCATATCTCAGCTTGAAATCTCACGAAAATCAAGATGTCGCCTGTTCTGCATATCAAACGCACTGTGGAGTGGTGAAAACACCAGATAACGTGTTTCTCGCATTAAATAGCTCGAAAAGAGGGGTCTCGATGATTCTGCATCCTACTGACCGAAGACTCACCAATATTATAGCAGAAAATGCATATCTCAGCTTGAAACCTCACGAAAATCAAGATGTCGCCGGTTCTGCATATCAAACGCACTGTGGAGTCGTGAAACCAACCAGACAACGTGTTTCTCGCATTAAATAGCTCGAAAAGAGCGATCCCGATGATTCTGCATACTTCTGACAGAAGTCTCACCAAGATTATCGTTGAAAATGCATATCTCAGCTTGATACCCGACCTAAACCAAGATATCTCCTGTTCTGCATGTCAAACGTACTGTGGAGTGGTGAATACACCAGAAAACGTGTTTCTCGCATTAAATAGCTCGAAAAGAGCGATCCCGATGATTCTGCATACTTCTGACAGAAGTCTCACGAAGATTATCGTAGAAAATGCATATCTCAGCTTGAAACCCGACCGAAACCAAGATATATCCGGTTCTGCATGTCAAACGTACTGTGGGGTGGTGAATACACCAGAAAACGTGTTTCTCACATTAAATAGCTCGAAGAGAGCGATCTAGATGATTCTGCATACTTCTGACAGAAGACTCACCATGGTTATCGTAGAAAATGCATATCGCAGCTTGAAATCTCACGAAAATTAAGATGTCGCCTGTTCTGCATATCAAACGCACTGTGGAGTGGTGAAAACACCAGATAACGTGTCTCTCGCATTAAATAGCTCGAAAAGAGGGGTCTCGATGATTCTGCATAGTACTGACAGAAGACTCACCAAGATTATCGACGAAAATGCATATCTCAGGTTAAAATCTCACGAAAATAAAGATGTCGCCGGTTCTGCATATCAAACGCACTGTGGAGTGGTGAAAACACCAGATAACGTGTTTCTCGCATTAAAGAGCTCGAAAAGAGGGATCTCGATGATTCTGCATACTTCTGACAGAAGACTCACCAAGATTATCACAGAAATTGCATATCTCAGCTGGAAACCCCACGAAAACCAAGATATCGCCGGTTCTGCATATCAGACGCACTATGGAGTGGTGAAAACATCAGAAAACGTGTATCTCGCATTAACTAGCTCGAAAAGAGCGTTCTCGATGATTCTGCATACTTCTCATAGATGAAACACCAAGATTATCGCAGAAAATGCATATTTCAGCTGGAAACCCCACGAAAACCAAGTTATCGGCGGCTCTACATATCAAACGCACTGTGGAGTGGTCAAAACAACCAGATAACGTGTTTCTCGTTTTAAATAGCTCGAAACGAGCGATCTAGATGATTCTGCATACTTCTGACTGAAGTCTCACCAATATGATCGCAGAAAATGCATATCTCAGCTTGAAACCCGACGAAAACCACGATGTCGCCGGTTCTGCATATTAAACGCACTGTGGCGTGGTGAAAACACCAGAAAACGTGTTTCTCGCATCAAATAGCTCGAAAAGAGCGATCTAGATGATTCTGCATACTTCTGACAGAAGACTCACCAAGATTATCGCAGAAAATGCATATCTCAGCTGGAAACCCCACGAAAACCAAGATATCGCCGGTTCTGCATATCAAACGCACTGTGGAGTGCTGAAAACACCAGATAACGTGTTTCTCGCATTAAAGAGCTCGAAAAGAGGGATCTCGATGATTAAGCATACTTCGGACAGAAGTCTCACCAAGATTATCGCAGGAATTGCAAATCTCTGCTTGAACCCCGACGAAATCCAAGATGTCGCCGGATCTGCATATCAAACGCACTGTGGAGTGGTGAAAACACCAGTTAACGTGTTTCTCGCATAAAATAGCTCGAAAAGTGCGATCTTGATGATTCTGCATACTTCTGTCTGAAGTCTCTCCAATATTATCGCACAAAATGCATATCTGAGCTTGAAACCCCACGAAAACCAGGATATCGTCGGTTCTGCACATCATACGCACTGTGGAGTGGTCAAAACACCAGATAACGTGTTTCTCGCATTATATAGCTCTAAAAGAGCGATCTCGATGATTCTGCATACTTCTAAATGAATTCTCACCAAGATTATCGCAGAAAATGCATATCTCAGGTTGATACCCGACGAAAGCCAAGACGTCGCCGGTTCTGCATATCAAACGCACTGTGGAGAGGTGAAAACACCAGATAACGTGTTTCTCGCATTAAAGAGCTCGAAAAGAGGGATCTCGATGTTTCCGCTTACTTCTGATAGAAGTCTCACCAAGATTATTGCAGAAAACGCATATCTCAGCTTGAAACCCCACGAAAACCAAGATATCGCCGGTTCTGCATATCAAACCAACTGTGGAGTGGTGAAAACCCCGGATAACGTGTTTCTCGCATTAAATAGCTCGAAAAGTGCGATCTCGATGATTCTGCATACTTCGAACAGAAGTCTCAACAAGATTATCGCAGAAAATGCATATTTCAGCTTGAAACCCCACGAAAACCAAGATATCTACTGTTCTGCATATCAAACGCACTGTGGTGTGGTGAAAACACCAGATAACGTGTTTCTAGCACTAACTAGCTCGAAAAGAGCGATCTCGATGATTCAGCATACTTCGGACAGAAGTCTCACCAAGATTATCGTAAAAAATGCATATCTCAGCTTGAAACCCCACGAAAGCCAAGATATCGCTGGTTCTGCATATCAAACGAACTGTGGAGTGGTGAAAACACCGGATAAGGTTTTTCTCGCATTAACTAGCTCGAAAAGAGCGATCTCGATGTTTCAGCATACTTCGGACAGAAGTCTCACCAAGATTACCGCAGAAAATGTATATCTCAGCTTGAAACCCCACGAAAACCAAGATATCGCCGGTTCTGCATATCAGACGCACTATGGAGTGGTGAAAACATCAGAAAACGTGTATCTCGCATTAACTAGCTCGAAAAGAGCGTTCTCGATGATTCTGCATACTTCTCATAGATGAAACACCAAGATTATCGCAGAAAATGCATATTTCAGCTGGAAACCCCACGAAAACCAAGTTATCGGCGGCTCTACATATCAAACGCACTGTGGAGTGGTCAAAACAACCAGATAACGTGTTTCTCGTTTTAAATAGCTCGAAACGAGCGATCTAGATGATTCTGCATACTTCTGACTGAAGTCTCACCAATATGATCGCAGAAAATGCATATCTCAGCTTGAAACCCGACGAAAACCACGATGTCGCCGGTTCTGCATATTAAACGCACTGTGGCGTGGTGAAAACACCAGAAAACGTGTTTCTCGCATCAAATAGCTCGAAAAGAGCGATCTAGATGATTCTGCATACTTCTGACAGAAGACTCACCAAGATTATCGCAGAAAATGCATATCTCAGCTGGAAACCCCACGAAAACCAAGATATCGCCGGTTCTGCATATCAAACGCACTGTGGAGTGCTGAAAACACCAGATAACGTGTTTCTCGCATTAAAGAGCTCGAAAAGAGGGATCTCGATGATTAAGCATACTTCGGACAGAAGTCTCACCAAGATTATCGCAGGAATTGCAAATCTCTGCTTGAACCCCGACGAAATCCAAGATGTCGCCGGATCTGCATATCAAACGCACTGTGGAGTGGTGAAAACACCAGTTAACGTGTTTCTCGCATAAAATAGCTCGAAAAGTGCGATCTTGATGATTCTGCATACTTCTGTCTGAAGTCTCTCCAATATTATCGCACAAAATGCATATCTGAGCTTGAAACCCCACGAAAACCAGGATATCGTCGGTTCTGCACATCATACGCACTGTGGAGTGGTCAAAACACCAGATAACGTGTTTCTCGCATTATATAGCTCTAAAAGAGCGATCTCGATGATTCTGCATACTTCTAAATGAATTCTCACCAAGATTATCGCAGAAAATGCATATCTCAGGTTGATACCCGACGAAAGCCAAGACGTCGCCGGTTCTGCATATCAAACGCACTGTGGAGAGGTGAAAACACCAGATAACGTGTTTCTCGCATTAAAGAGCTCGAAAAGAGGGATCTCGATGTTTCCGCTTACTTCTGATAGAAGTCTCACCAAGATTATTGCAGAAAACGCATATCTCAGCTTGAAACCCCACGAAAACCAAGATATCGCCGGTTCTGCATATCAAACCAACTGTGGAGTGGTGAAAACCCCGGATAACGTGTTTCTCGCATTAAATAGCTCGAAAAGTGCGATCTCGATGATTCTGCATACTTCGAACAGAAGTCTCAACAAGATTATCGCAGAAAATGCATATTTCAGCTTGAAACCCCACGAAAACCAAGATATCTACTGTTCTGCATATCAAACGCACTGTGGTGTGGTGAAAACACCAGATAACGTGTTTCTAGCACTAACTAGCTCGAAAAGAGCGATCTCGATGATTCAGCATACTTCGGACAGAAGTCTCACCAAGATTATCGTAAAAAATGCATATCTCAGCTTGAAACCCCACGAAAGCCAAGATATCGCTGGTTCTGCATATCAAACGAACTGTGGAGTGGTGAAAACACCGGATAAGGTTTTTCTCGCATTAACTAGCTCGAAAAGAGCGATCTCGATGTTTCAGCATACTTCGGACAGAAGTCTCACCAAGATTACCGCAGAAAATGTATATCTCAGCTTGAAACCCCACGAAAACCAAGATATCGCTGGTTCTGCATATCAAACGCACTGTGGAGTGGTGAAAACAACCATATAACGTGTTTCTCGCATTAAATAGCTCGAAAAGAGCGATCTAGATAATACTGCATACTCCTGACAGAAGACTCACCATGGTTATCGTAGAAAATGCATATCTCAGCTTGAAATCTCACGAAAATCAAGATGTCGCCTGTTCTGCATATCGAACGCACTGTGGAGTGGTGAAAACACCAGATAACGTGTTTCTCGCATTAAATAGCTCGAAAAGAGGGGTCTCGATGATTCTGCATCCTACTGACAGAAGACTCTCCAATATTATAGCAGAAAATGCATATCTCAGCTTGAAACCTCACGAAAATCAAGATGTCGCCGGTTCTGCATATCAAACGCACTGTGGAGTCGTGAAACCAACCAGACAACGTGTTTCTCGCATTAAATAGCTCGAAAAGAGCGATCCCGATGATTCTGCACACTTCTGACAGAAGTCTCACCAAGATTAACGTAGAAAATGCATATCTCAGCTTGAAACCCGACCGAAACCAAGATATATCCGGTTCTGCATGTCAAACGTACTGTGGAGTGGTGAATACACCAGAAAACGTGTTTCTCGCATTAAATAGCTCGAAAAGAGCGATCTAGATGATTCTACATACTTCTGACAGAAGACTCACCAAGATTATCGCAGAAAGTGCATATCTCAGCTGGAAACACCACGAAAATCAAGATATCGCCGGTTCTGCATATAAAACGCACTGTGGAATGTTGACAACACCAGAAAACTTGTTTTTTCGCATTAAATAGCTCGAAACGAGCGATCTCGATGATTCTGCATACTTCTGACTGAAGTCTCACCAAGAGTATCGCAGAGAATGCATATCTCAGCTGGAAACACCACGAAAATCTAGATATCGCCGGTTATGCATATCAAACGCACTGTGGAGTGGTGAAAACACCAGATAACGTGTCTCTCGCATTAAATAGCTCGAAAAGAGGGGTCTCGATGATTCTGCATAGTACTGACAGAAGACTCACCAAGATTATCGACGAAAATGCATATCTCAGGTTGAAATCTCACGAAAATCAAGATGTCGCCGGTTCTGCATATCAAACGCACTGTGGAGTGGTGAAAACACCAGATAACGTGTTTCTCGCATTAAATAGCTCGAAAAGAGCAATCCCGATGATTCTGCATACTTCTGACAGAAGTCTCACCAAGATTATCGTAGAAAATGCATATCTCAGCTTGAAACCCGACCGAAACCAAGATATATCCGGTTCTGCATGTCAAACGTACTGTGGGGTGGTGAATACACCAGAAAACGTGTCTCTCGCATTAAATAGCTCGAAAAGAGGGGTCTCGATGATTCTGCATAGTACTGACAGAAGTCTCACCAAGATTATCGTAAAAAATGCATATCTCAGCTTGAAACCCCACGAAAGCCAAGATATCGCTGGTTCTGCATATCAAACGCACTGTGGAGTGGTGAAAACACCGGATAAGGTTTTTCTCGCATTAACTAGCTCGAAAAGAGCGATCTCGATGATTCTGCATACTTCTGACTGAAGTCTCACCAAGATTATCGCAGAAAATGCATATCTCAGGTTGATACCCGACGAAAGCTAAGATGTCGCCGGTTCTGCGTATCAAACGCACTGTGGAGAGGTGAAAACACCAGATAACGTGTTTCTCGCATTAAAGAGCTCGAAAAGAGGGATCTCGATGTTTCCGCTTACTTCTGATAGAATTCTCACCAAGATTATCGCAGAAAACGCATATCTCAGCTTGAAACCCCACGAAAAACAAGATATCGCCGGTTCTGCATATCAAACCAACTGTGGAGTGGTGAAAACCCCAGATAACGTGTTTCTCGCATTAAATAGCTCGAAAAGTGCGATCTCGATGATTCTGCATACTTCGAACGGAAGTCTCAACAAGATTATCGCAGAAAATGCATATTTCAGCTTGAAACCCCACGAAAACCAAGATATCTACTGTTCTGCATATCAAACGCACTGTGGTGTGGTGAAAACACCAGATAACGTGTTTCTCGCACGAACTAGCTCGAAAAGAGCGATCTCGATGATTCAGCATACTTCGGACAGAAGTCTCACCAAGATTATCGTAAAAAATGCATATCTCAGCTTGAAACCCCACGAAAGCCAAGATATCGCTGGTTCTGCATATCAAACGAACTGTGGAGTGGTGAAAACACCGGATAAGGTTTTTCTCGCATGAACTAGCTCGAAAAGAGCGATCTCGATGTTTCAGCATACTTCGGACAGAAGTCTCACCAAGATTATCGCAGAAAATGTATATCTCAGCTTGAAACCCCACGAAAACCAAGATATCGCCGGTTCTGCATATCATACGCACTGTGGAGTGGTGAAAACACCAGATAACGTGTTTCTCGCATTAAATAGCTCGAAACGAGCGATCTCGATGATTAAGCATACTTCGAACAGAAGTCTCACCAAGATTATCGTAAAAAATGCATATCTCAGCTTGAAACCCCACGAAAACCAAGATATCGCTGGTTCTGCATATCAAACGCACTGTGGAGTGCAGATAGCACCAGATAACGTGTTTGCCGCATTAAATAGCTCGAATAGAGCGATCTCGATGATTCTGCATACTTCGGACAGAAGTCTCACCAAGATTATCGTAAAAAATGCATATCTCAGCTTGAAACCCCACGAAAACCAAGATATCGCTGGTTATGCATTTCAGACGCACTGTGGAGTGGTGAAAAAACCAGAAAACGTGTTTCTCGCTTTAAGTAGCTCGAAAAGAGCGTTCTCGATGATTCTGCATACTTCTCATAGATGAAACACCAAGATTATCGCAGAAAATGCATATATCAGCTGGAAACCCCACGAAAACCACGTTATCGGCGGTTCTACATATCAAACGCACTGTGGAGTGGTCAAAACACCAGATAACGTGTTTCCCGCATTAAATAGCTCGAAAAGAGCGATCTCGATGATTCTGTATACTTCGGACAGAAGTCTCACCAAGATTATCGCAGAAAATGCATATCTCAGCTTGAAACCCCACGAAAACCAAGATATCGCCGGTTCTGCGTATCAAACGCACTGTGGAGAGGTGAAAACACCAGATAACGTGTTTCTCGCATTAAAGAGCTCGAAAAGAGGGATCTCGATGTTTCCGCTTACTTCTGATAGAATTCTCACCAAGATTATCGCAGAAAACGCATATCTCAGCTTGAAACCCCACGAAAAACAAGATATCGCCGGTTCTGCATATCAAACCAACTGTGGAGTGGTGAAAACCCCAGATAACGTGTTTCTCGCATTAAATAGCTCGAAAAGTGCGATCTCGATGATTCTGCATACTTCGAACGGAAGTCTCAACAAGATTATCGCAGAAAATGCATATTTCAGCTTGAAACCCCACGAAAACCAAGATATCTACTGTTCTGCATATCAAACGCACTGTGGTGTGGTGAAAACACCAGATAACGTGTTTCTCGCACGAACGAGCTCGAAAAGAGCGATCTCGATGATGCAGCATACTTCGGACAGAAGTCTCACCAAGATTATCGTAAAAAATGCATATCTCAGCTTGAAACCCCACGAAAGCCAAGATATCGCTGGTTCTGCATATCAAACGAACTGTGGAGTGGTGAAAACACCGGATAAGGTTTTTCTCGCATTAACTAGCTCGAAAAGAGCGATCTCGATGTTTCAGCATACTTCGGACAGAAGTCTCACCAAGATTATCGCAGAAAATGTATATCTCAGCTTGAAACCCCACGAAAACAAAGATATCGCCGGTTCTGCATATCATACGCACTGTGGAGTGGTGAAAACACCAGATAACGTGTTTCTCGCATTAAATAGCTCGAAACGAGCGATCTCGATGATTAAGCATACTTCGAACAGAAGTCTCACCAAGATTATCGTAAAAAATGCATATCTCAGCTTGAAACCCCACGAAAACCAAGATATCGCTGGTTCTGCATATCAAACGCACTGTGGAGTGCAGAAAGCACCAGATAACGTGTTTGCCGCATTAAATAGCTCGAATAGAGCGATCTCGATGATTCTGCATACTTCGGACAGAAGTCTCACCAAGATTATCGTAAAAAATGCATATCTCAGCTTGAAACCCCACGAAAACCAAGATATCGCTGGTTATGCATTTCAGACGCACTGTGGAGTGGTGAAAAAACCAGAAAACGTGTTTCTCGCATTAAGTAGCTCGAAAAGAGCGTTCTCGATGATTCTGCATACTTCTCATAGATGAAACACCAAGATTATCGCAGAAAATGCATATATCAGCTGGAAACCCCACGAAAACCACGTTATCGGCGGTTCTACATATCAAACGCACTGTGGAGTGGTCAAAACACCAGATAACGTGTTTCCCGCATTAAATAGCTCGAAAAGAGCGATCTCGATGATTCTGTATACTTCGGACAGAAGTCTCACCAAGATTATCGCAGAAAATGCATATCTCAGCTTGAAACCCCACGAAAACCAAGATATCGCTGGTTCTGCATGTC
This sequence comes from Anthophora plumipes, assembly GCA_951804975.1. Classification (NCBI taxonomy): domain Eukaryota; kingdom Metazoa; phylum Arthropoda; class Insecta; order Hymenoptera; family Apidae; genus Anthophora; species Anthophora plumipes. The sequence continues at coordinate 281,589 of CATORF010000697.1, forward strand.
AAACGCACTGTCGAGTGGTGAAAACACCAGATAACGTTTTTCTCGCATTAAATAGCTCGAAAAGAAGGATCTCGATGATTCTGCATACATCTGACTGAAGTCTCACCAAGATTATCGCAGAAAATGCATATCTCAGCTTGAAACCCCACGAAAACCCAGATATCGCCGGTTCTGCATATCAATCCAACTGTGGAGTTGTGAAAACACCAGACAACGTGTTTCTCGCACTAACTAGCTCGAAAACAACGATCTCGATGATTCAGCATACTTCGGACAGAAGTCTCACCAAGATTATCGCAGAAAATGCATATCTCAGCTTGAAACCCTACGAAAACCAAGATTTCGCCGGTTCTGCATATCATACGCACTGTGGAGTGGTGAAAACTCCAGATATCGTGTTTCTCGCATTAAATAGCTCGAAACGAGCGATCTCGATGATTAAGCATACTTCGGACAGAAGTCTCACCAAGATTATCGTAAAAAATGCATATCTCAGCTTGAAACCCCACGAAAACCCAGATATCGCCGGTTCTGCATATCAATCCAACTGTGGAGTTGTGAAAACACCAGACAACGTGTTTCTCGCATTAAATAGCTCGAAAAGAGCGATCTAGATGATTCTGCATACTTCGGACAGAAGTCTCACCAAGATTATCGCAGAAAATGCAAATCTCAGCTTGAAACCCCACGAAAACCAAGTTATCGCCGGTTCTGCATATCATACGCACTGTGGAGTGGTGAAAACACCAGATAACGTGTTTCTCGCATTAAATAGCTCGAAACGAGCGATCTCGATGATTAAGCATACTTCGGACAGGAGTCTCACCAAGATTATCGTAAAAAATGCATATCTCAGCTTGAAACCCCACGAAAACCAAGATATCGCTGGATCTGCATATCAAACGCACTGTGGAGTGCTGAATGCACCAGATAACGTGTTTGCCGCATTAAATAGCTCGAATAGAGCGATCTCGATGTTTCAGCATACTTCGGACAGAAGTCTCACCAAGCTTATCGCAGAAAATGCATATCTCAGCTTGAAACCCCACCAAAACCAAGATATCGCCAGTTCTGCATATCAGACGCACTGTGGAGTGGTGAAAACACCAGATAACGTGTTTCTCGCATTAAATAGCTCGAAACGAGGGATCTCGATGATTAAGCATACTTCGGACAGAAGTCTCACCAAGATTATCGTAAAAAATGCATATCTCAGCTTGAAACCCCACAAAAACCAAGATATCGCTGGTTCTGCATATCAAACGCACTGTGGAGTGCAGAAAGCACCAGATAACGTGTTTGCCGCATTAAATAGCTCGAATAGAGCGATCTCGATGATTCTGCATACTTCGGACAGAAGTCTCACCAAGACTATCGTAAAAAATGCATATCTCAACTTGAAACCCCACGAAAACCAAGATATCGCTGGTTATGCATTTCAGACGCACTGTGGAGTGGTGAAAAAACCAGAAAACGTGTTTCTCGCATTAAGTAGCTCGAAAAGAGCGTTCTCGATGATTCTGCATACTTCTCATAGATGAAACACCAAGATTATCGCAGAAAATGCATATATCAGCTGGAAACCCCACGAAAACCACGTTATCGGCGGTTCTACATATCAAACGCACTGTGGAGTGGTCAAAACACCAGATAACGTGTTTCCCGCATTAAATAGCTCGAAAAGAGCGATCTCGATGATTCTGTATACTTCGGACAGAAGTCTCACCAAGATTATCGCAGAAAATGCATATCTCAGCTTGAAACCCCACGAAAACCAAGATATGGCCGGAACTGCATATCAAACCAACTGTGGAGTGGTGAAAATTACAGATATCGTGTTTCTCGCACTAACTAGCTCGAAAAGAGCGATCTCGATGATTCAGCATACTTCGGACAGAAGTCTCACCAAGATTATCGCAGAAAATGCATATCTCAGCTTGAAACCCTACGAAAACCAAGATTTCGCCGGTTCTGCATATCATACGCACTGTGGAGTGGTGAAAACTCCAGATATCGTGTTTCTCGCATTAAATAGCTCGAAACAAGCGATCTCGATGATTAAGCATACTTCGGACAGAAGTCTCACCAAGATTATCGTAAAAAATGCATATCTCAGCTTGAAACCCCACGAAAACCCAGATATCGCCGGTTCTGCATATCAATCCAACTGTGGAGTTGTGAAAACACCAGACAACGTGTTTCTCGCATTAAATAGCTCGAAAAGAGCGATCTAGATGATTCTGCATACTTCGGACAGAAGTCTCACCAAGATTATCGCAGAAAATGCATATCTCACCTTGAAACCTCACGAAAATCAAGATGACGCCGGTTCTGCATATCAAACGCACTGAGGAGTGGTGAAAACAACCAGATAACGAGTTTCTCGCATTAAATAGCTCGAAAAGAGCGATCCCGATGATTCTGCATACTTCTGACAGAAGTCTCACCAAGATTATCGTAGAAAATGCATATCCCAGCTTGATACCCGACGAAAGCCAAGATGTCGCCGGTTCTGCATATCAAACGAACTGTGGAGTGGTGAAAACACCGGATAAGGTTTTTGTCGCATTAACTAGCTCGAAAAGAGCGTTCTCGAAGATTCTGCATACTTCTGACTGATGTCTCACCACTATTATCGCAGAAAATGCATATCTCAGCTGGAAACACCACGAATATCAAGATATCGCCGGTTCTGAATATCATACGCTCTGTGGAGTGGTGAATACACCAGAAAACGTGTTTCTCGCATTAAATGGCTCGAAAAGTGCAATCTAGATGATTCTGCATACTTCTGACAGAAGACTCACCAAGATTATCGCAGAAAATGCATATCTCAGCTGGAAACAGCACGAAAACCAAGATATCGCCGGTTCTGCATATCAAACGCACTGTGGAGTGGGGAAAACAACCAGATAACGTGTTTCTCGCTTTAAATAGCTCGAAACGAGCGATCCAGATGATTCTGCATACTTCTGACTGAAGTCTCACCAATATTATCGCAGAAAATGCTATATCTCAGCTTGAAACCCGACGAAAACAACGATGTCGCCGGTTCTGCATATCAAACGCACTGTGGCGTGGTGAAAACACCAGAAAAAGTGTTTCTCGCATTAAATAGCTCGAAAGGAGCGATCTAGATGATTCTGCATACTTCTGACAGAAGACTCACCAAGATTATCACAGAAATTGCATATCTCAGCTGGAAACCCCACGAAAACCAAGATATCGCCGGTTCTGCATATCAGACGCACTATGGAGTGGTGAAACCATCAGAAAACGTGTATCTCGCATTAACTAGCTCGAAAAGAGCGTTCTCGATGATTCTGCATACTTCTCATAGATGAAACACCAAGATTATCGCAGAAAATGCATATTTCAGCTGGAAACCCCACGAAAACCAAGTTATCGGCGGCTCTACATATCAAACGCACTGTGGAGTGGTCAAAACAACCAGATAAAGTGTTTCTCGCTTTAAATAGCTCGAAACGAGCGATCTAGATGATTCTGCATACTTCTGACTGAAGTCTCACCAATATGATCGCAGAAAATGCATATCTCAGCTTGAAACCCGACGAAAACCACGATGTCGCCGGTTCTGCATATCAAACGCACTGTGGCGTGGTGAAAACACCAGAAAACGTGTTTCTCGCATCAAATAGCTCGAAAAGAGCGATCTAGATGATTCTGCATACTTCTGACAGAAGACTCACCAAGATTATCGCAGAAAATGCATATCTCAGCTGGAAACCCCACGAAAACCAAGATATCGCCGGTTCTGCATATCAAACGCACTGTGGAGTGCTGAAAACACCAGATAACGTGTTTCTCGCATTAACCAGCTCGAAAAGAGCGTTCTCGATGATTAAGCATACTTCGGACAGAAGTCTCACCAAGATTATCGCAGGAATTGCAAATCTCAGCTTGAACCCCGACGAAATCCAAGATGTCGCCGGATCTGCATATCAAACGCACTGTGGAGTGGTGAAAATAACCAGATAACGTGTTTCTCGCATTAAATAGCTCGAATAGAGCGATCTCGATGATTCTGCATACTTCTGACTGAAGTCTCACCAATATGATCGCAGAAAATGCATATCTCAGCTTGAAACCCGACGAAAACCACGATGTCGCCGGTTCTGCATATCAAACGCACTGTGGCGTGGTGAAAACACCAGAAAACGTGTTTCTCGCATCAAATAGCTCGAAAAGAGCGATCTAGATGATTCTGCATACTTCTGACAGAAGTCTCACCAAGATTATCGTAAAAAATGCATATCTCAGCTTGAAACCCCACGAAAGCCAAGATATCGCTGGTTCTGCATATCAAACGAACTGTGGAGTGGTGAAAACACCGGATAAGGTTTTTCTCGCATTAACTAGCTCGAACAGAGCGATCTCGATGTTTCAGCATACTTCGGACAGAAGTCTCACCAAGATTACCGCAGAAAATGTATATCTCAGCTTGAAACCCCACGAAAACCAAGATATCGCCGGTTCTGCATATCATACGCACTGTGGAGTGGTGAAAACACCAGATAACGTGTTTCGCGCATTAAATAGCTCGAAACGAGCGATCTCGATGATTAAGCATACTTCGAACAGAAGTCTCACCAAGATTATCGTAAAAAATGCATATCTCAGCTTGAAACCCCACGAAAACCAAGATATCGCTGGTTCTGCATATCAAACGCACTGTGGAGTGGTGAAAACAACCATATAACGTGTTTCTCGCATTCAATAGCTCGAAAAGAGCGATCTAGATGATTCTGCATACTCCTGACAGAAGACTCACCATGGTTATCGTAGAAAATGCATATCTCAGCTTGAAATCTCACGAAAATCAAGATGTCGCCTGTTCTGCATATCAAACGCACTGTGGAGTGGTGAAAACACCAGATAACGTGTTTCTCGCATTAAATAGCTCGAAAAGAGAGGTCTCGATGATTCTGCATCCTACTGACAGAAGACTCACTAATATTATAGCAGAAAATGCATATCTCAGCTTGAAACCTCACGAAAATCAAGATGTCGCCGGTTCTGCATATCAAACGCACTGTGGAGTCGTGAAACCAACCAGACAACGTGTTTCTCGCATTAAATAGCTCGAAAAGAGCGATCCCGATGATTCTGCATACTTCTGACAGAAGTCTCTCCAAGATTATCGTTGAAAATGCATATCTCAGCTTGATACCCGACCTAAACCAAGATATCTCCTGTTCTGCATGTCAAACGTACTGTGGAGTGGTGAATACACCAGAAAACGTGTTTCTCGCTTTAAATAGCTCGAAAAGAGCGATCCCGATGATTCTGCATACGTCTGACAGAAGTCTCACCAAGATTATCGTAGAAAATGCATATCTCAGCTTGAAACCCGACCGAAACCAAGATATATCCGGTTCTGCATGTCAAACGTACTGTGGGGTGGTGAATACACCAGAAAACGTGTTTCTCACATTAAATAGCTCGAAGAGAGCGATCTAGATGATTCTGCATACTTCTGACAGAAGACTCACCATGGTTATCGTAGAAAATGCATATCGCAGCTTGAAATCTCACGAAAATTAAGATGTCGCCTGTTCTGCATATCAAACGCACTGTGGAGTGGTGAAAACACCAGATAACGTGTCTCTCGCATTAAATAGCTCGAAAAGAGGGGTCTCGATGATTCTGCATAGTACTGACAGAAGACTCACCAAGATTATCGACGAAAATGCATATCTCAGGTTGAAATCTCACGAAAATCAAGATGTCGCCGGTTCTGCATATCAAACGCACTGTGGAGTGGTGAAAACACCAGATAACGTGTTTCTCGCATTAAAGAGCTCGAAAAGAGGGATCTCGATGATTCTGCATACTTCTGACAGAATACTCACCAAGATTATCACAGAAATTGCATATCTCAGCTGGAAACCCCACGAAAACCAAGATATCGCCGGTTCTGCATATCAGACGCACTATGGAGTGGTGAAGACTTCAGAAAACGTGTGTCTTGCATTAACTAGCTCGAAAAGAGCGTTCTCGATGATTCTGCATACTTCTCATAGATGAAACACCAAGATTATCGCAGAAAATGCATATTTCAGCTGGAAACCCCACGAAAACCAAGTTATCGGCGGCTCTACATATCAAACGCACTGTGGAGTGGTCAAAACAACCAGATAACGGGTTTCTCGCTTTAAATAGCTCGAAACGAGCGATCTAGATGATTCTGCATACTTCTGACTGAAGTCTCACCAATATGATCGCAGAAAATGCATATCTCAGCTTGAAACCCGACGAAAACCACGATGTCGCCGGTTCTGCATATCAAACGCACTGTGGCGTGGTGAAAACACCAGAAAACGTGTTTCTCGCATCAAATAGCTCGAAAAGAGCGATCTAGATGATTCTGCATTCTTCTGACAGAAGACTCACCAAGATTATCGCAGAAAATGCATATCTCAGCTGGAAACCCCACGAAAACCAAGATATCGCCGGTTCTGCATATCAAACGCACTGTGGAGTGCTGAAAACACCAGATAACGTGTTTCTCGCATTAACTAGCTCGAAAAGAGCGTTCTCGATGATTAAGCATACTTCGGACAGAAGTCTCACCAAGATTATCGCAGGAATTGCAAATCTCAGCTTGAACCCCGACGAAATCCAAGATGTCGCCGGATCTGCATATCAAACGCACTGTGGAGTGGTGAAAACACCAGTTAACGTGTTTCTCGCATAAAATAGCTCGAAAAGTTCGATCTTGATGATTCTGCATACTTCTGTCTGAAGTCTCTCCAATATTATCGCACAAAATGCATATCTGAGCTTGAAACCCCACGAAAACCAGGATATCGTCGGTTCTGCACATCATACGCACTGTGGAGTGGTCAAAACACCAGATAACGTGTTTCTCGCATTATATAGCTCTAAAAGAGCGATCTCGATGATTCTGCATACTTCTAAATGAATTCTCACCAAGATTATCGCAGAAAATGCATATCTCAGGTTGATACCCGACGAAAGCCAAGATGTCGCCGGTTCTGCATATCAAACGCACTGTGGAGAGGTGAAAACACCAGATAACGTGTTTCTCGCATTAAAGAGCTGGAAAAGAGGGATCTCGATGTTTCCGCTTACTTCTGATAGAAGTCTCACCAAGATTATCGCAGAAAACGCATATCTCAGCTTGAAACCCCACGAAAACCAAGATATCGCCGGTTCTACATATCAAACCAACTGTGGAGTGGTGAAAACCCCAGATAACGTGTTTCTCGCATTAAATAGCTCGAAAAGTGCGATCTCGATGATTCAGCATACTTCGGACAGAAGTCTCACCAAGATTATCGTAAAAAATGCATATCTCAGCTTGAAACCCCACGAAAGCCAAGATATCGCTGGTTCTGCATATCAAACGAATTGTGGAGTGGTGAAAACACCGGATAAGGTTTTTCTCGCATTAACTAGCTCGAAAAGAGCGATCACGATGTTTCAGCATACTTCGGACAGAAGTCTCACCAAGATTACCGCAGAAAATGTATATCTCAGCTTGAAACCCCACGAAAACCAAGATATCGCCGGTTCTGCATATCATACGCACTGTGGAGTGGTGAAAACACCAGATAAAGTGTTTCGCGCATTAAATAGCTCGAAACGAGCGATCTCGATGATTAAGCATACTTCGAACAGAAGTCTCACCAAGATTATCGTAAAAAATGCATATCTCAGCTTGAAACCCCACGAAAACCAAGATATCGCTGGTTCTGCATATCAAACGCACTGTGGAGTGGTGAAAACAACCATATAACGTGTTTCTCGCATTAAATAGCTCGAAAAGAGCGATCTAGATGATTCTGCATACTCCTGACAGAAGACTCACCATGGTTATCGTAGAAAATGCATATCTCAGCTTGAAATCTCACGAAAATCAAGATGTCGCCTGTTCTGCATATCAAACGCACTGTGGAGTGGTGAAAACACCAGATAACGTGTTTCTCGCATTAAATAGCTCGAAAAGAGGGGTCTCGATGATTCTGCATCCTACTGACAGAAGACTCACCAATATTATAGCAGAAAATGCATATCTCAGCTTGAAACCTCACGAAAATCAAGATGTCGCCGGTTCTGCATATCAAACGCACTGTGGAGTCGTGAAACCAACCAGACAACGTGTTTCTCGCATTAAATAGCTCGAAAAGTGCGATCTCGATGATTCAGCATACTTCGGACAGAAGTCTCACCAAAATTATCGTAAAAAATGCATATCTCAGCTTGAAACCCCACGAAAGCCAAGATATCGCTGGTTCTGCATATCAAACGAATTGTGGAGTGGTGAAAACACCGGATAATGTTTTTCTCGCATTAACTAGCTCGAAAAGAGCGATCTCGATGTTTCAGCATACTTCGGACAGAAGTCTCACCAATATTATCGCAGAAAATGCATATCTCAGCTTGAAACCTCACGAAAATCAAGATGGCGCCGGTTCCGCATATCAAACGCACTGTGGAGTGGTCAATACACCAGATAACGTGTTTCTCCATTAAATAGCTCGAAAAGAGCGATCTCGATGATTCTGCAAACTTCTGACTGATGTGTCACCAAGATTATCGCAGAAAATGCATATCTCAGCTTGATGCCCGACGACAGCCATGATGTCGCCGGTTCTGCATATCAAACGCACTGTGGAGTGGTGAAAACACCAGATAACGTGTTTCTCGCATTAAATAGCTAGAAACGAGCGATCACGATGATTAAGCATACTTCGGGCAGAAGTCTCACCAAGATTATCGTAAAAAATGCATATCTCAGCTTGAAACCCCACGAAAACCAAGATATCGCTGGTTCTGCATATCAAACGCACTGTGGAGTGCTGAAAGCACCAGATAACGTGTTTGCCGCATTAATTAGCACGAAACGAGCGATCTAGATGATTCTGCATACTTCTGACTGAAGTCTCACCAATATTATCGCAAAAAATTCATATCTCAGTTTGAACCCCGACTAAAGCCAAGATGTCGCCGGTTCTGCATATCAAACGCACTGTGGAGTGGTGAAAACACCATATAACGTGTTTCTCGCGTTAAATAGCTCGACAACAGCGATCTAGACGATTCTGCATACTTCTGACTGAAGTCTCACCAAGATTATCGCAGAAAATGCATATCGCAGCTTGAATCCCGAGCGTAACCAAGATATCTGCGGTTCTGCATGTCAAACGCACTGTGGAGTGGCGAAAACACCAGATAACGTGTTTCTCGCATTAAACAGCTCGAAAAGAGCGTACTCGATGCTCCTGCATACTTCTGACAGAAGAATCACCAAGATTATCGCAGAAAATGCATGTCTCAGCTTGAAACCCGACCGAAACCAAGATATCTTCGGTTCTGCATGTCAAACGTACTGTGGAGTGGTGAATACACCAGAAAACGTGTTTCTCGCATTAAGTAGCTCGAAAAGAGCGTTCTCGAAGATTCTGCATACCTCTGACTGATGTCTCACCACTATTATCGCAGAAAATGCATATCTCAGCTGGAAACACCACGAATATCAAGATATTGCCGGTTCTGCATATCAAACGCTCTGTGGAGTGGTGAATACACCAGAAAATGTGTTTCTCGCATTAAATGGCTCGAAAAGTGCAATCTAGATGATTCTGCATCCTTCTGACAGAAGACTCACCAAGATTATCGCAGAAAATGCATATCTCAGCTGGAAACACCACGAAAATCAAGATATCGCCAGTTCTGCATATCAAACGCACTGTGGAATGTTGAAAACACCGGGAAACTTGTTTTTTTGCATTAAATAGCTCGACAAGAGCGATCTCGATGATTCTGCATACTGCTGACAGAAGACTCACCAAGATTATCGCAGAAAATGCATATCTCAGCTGGAAACACCACGAAAATCAAGATGACGCTGGTTCTGCATATCAAACGCACAGTGGAGTGGTGAAAACAACCAGACAACGTGTTTCTCGCATTAAATAGCTCGAAACGAGCGATCTAGATGATCCTGCATACTTCTGACTGAACTCTCACCAATATTATCGCAGAAAATGCATATCTCAGCTTGAAACCTCACGAAAATCAAGATGGCGCCGGTTCCGCATATCAAACGCACTGTGGAGTGGACAATACACCAGATAACGTGTTTCTCCATTAAATAGCTCGAAAAGAGCGATATCGATGATTCTGCAAACTTCTGACTGATGTCTCACCAAGATTATCGCAGAAAATGCATATCTCAGCTTGATGCCCGACGACAGCCATGATGTCGCCGGTTCTGCATATCAAACGCACTGTGGAGTGGTGAAAACACCAGATAACGTGTTTCTCGCATTAAATAGCTAGAAACGAGCGATCACGATGATTAAGCATACTTCGGGCAGAAGTCTCACCAAGATTATCGTAAAAAATGCATATCTCAGCTTGAAACCCCACGAAATCCAAGATATCGCTGGTTCTTCATATCAAACGCACTGTGGAGTGCTGAAAGCACCAGATAACGTGTTTGCCGCATTAATTAGCACGAAACGAGCGATCTAGATGATTCTGCATACTTCTGACTGAAGTCTCACCAATATTATCGCAAAAAATGCATATCTCAGTTTGAACCCCGACTAAAGCCAAGATGTCGCCGGTTCTGCATATCAAACGCACTGTGGAGTGGTGAAAACACCATATAACGTGTTTCTCGCGTTAAATAGCTCGACAAGAGCGATCTAGACGATTCTGCATACTTCTGACTGAAGTCTCACCAAGATTATCGCAGAAAATGCATATCTCAGCTTGAATCCCGAACGTAACCAAGATATCTGCGGTTCTGCATGTCAAACGCACTGTGGAGTGGCGAAAACACCAGATAACGTGTTTCTCGAATTAAGTAGCTCGAAAAGAGCGATCTCGATGATTCTGCATACTTCTGACAGAAGTCTCACCAAGATAATCGCAGAAAATGCATATCTCACCTTGAAACCTCACGAAAATCAAGATGTGCGCCGGTTCCGCATATCAAACGCACTGTGGAGTGGTCAATACACGAGATAACGTGTTTCTCCATTAAATAGCTCGAAAAGAGCGATCTCGATGATTCTGCATACTTCTGACTGATGTCTCACCAAGATTATCGCAGAAAATGCATATCTCAGATTGAAACCCCACGAAAACCAAGATATCGCCGGTTCTGCATATCATAGGCACTGTGGAGTGGTGAAAACACCAGATAACGTGTTTCTCGCATTAAATAGCTCGAAACGAGCGATCTCGATGATTAAGCATTCTTCGGACAGGAGTCTCACCATGATTATCGTAAAAAACGCATATCTCAGCTTGAAACCCCACGAAATCCAAGATATCGCTGGTTCTGCATATCAAACGCACTGTGGAGTGCTGAAAGCACCAGATAACGTGTTTGCCGCATTAATTAGCACGAAACGAGCGATCTAGATGATTCTGCATACTTCTGACTGAAGTCTCACCAATATTATCGCAAAAAATTCATATCTCAGTTTGAACCCCGACTAAAGCCAAGATGTCGCCGGTTCTGCATATCAAACGCACTGTGGAGTGGTGAAAACACCATATAACGTGTTTCTCGCGTTAAATAGCTCGACAACAGCGATCTAGACGATTCTGCATACTTCTGACTGAAGTCTCACCAAGATTATCGCAGAAAATGCATATCTCAGCTTGAATCCCGAGCGTAACCAAGATATCTGCGGTTCTGCATGTCAAACGCACTGTGGAGTGGCGAAAACACCAGATAACGTGTTTCTCGCATTAAACAGCTCGAAAAGAGCGTACTCGATGCTCCTGCATACTTCTGACAGAAGAATCACCAAGATTATCGCAGAAAATGCATGTCTCAGCTTGAAACCCGACCGAAACCAAGATATCTTCGGTTCTGCATGTCAAACGTACTGTGGAGTGGTGAATACACCAGAAAACGTGTTTCTCGCATTAAGTAGCTCGAAAAGAGCGTTCTCGAAGATTCTGCATACCTCTGACTGATGTGTCACCACTATTATCGCAGAAAATGCATATCTCAGCTGGAAACACCACGAATATCAAGATATTGCCGGTTCTGCATATCAAACGCTCTGTGGAGTGGTGAATACACCAGAAAACGTGTTTCTCGCATTAAATGGCTCGAAAAGTGCAATCTAGATGATTCTGCATCCTTCTGACAGAAGACTCACCAAGATTATCGCAGAAAATGCATATCTCAGCTGGAAACACCACGAAAATCAAGATATCGCCAGTTCTGCATATCAAACGCACTGTGGAATGTTGAAAACACCGGGAAACTTGTTTTTTTGCATTAAATAGCTCGACAAGAGCGATCTCGATGATTCTGCATACTGCTGACAGAAGACTCACCAAGATTATCGCAGAAAATGCATATCTCAGCTGGAAACACCACGAAAATCAAGATGACGCTGGTTCTGCATATCAAACGCACAGTGGAGTGGTGAAAACAACCAGACAACGTGTTTCTCGCATTAAATAGCTCGAAACGAGCGATCTAGATGATTCTGCATACTTCTGACTGAAGTCTCACCAATATTATCGCAAAAAATGCATATCTCAGTTTGAACCCCGACTAACGCCAAGATGTCGCCGGTTCTGCATATCAAACGCACTGTGGAGTGGTGAAAACACCATATAACGTGTTTCTCGCGTTAAATAGCTCGACAAGAGCGATCTAGACGATTCTGCATACTTCTGACTGAAGTCTCACCAAGATTATCGCAGAAAATGCATATCTCAGCTTGAATCCCGAACGTAACCAAGATATCTGCGGTTCTGCATGTCAAACGCACTGTGGAGTGGCGAAAACACCAGATAACGTGTTTCTCGAATTAAGTAGCTCGAAAAGAGCGATCTCGATGATTCTGCATACTTCTGACAGAAGTCTCACCAAGATAATCGCAGAAAATGCATATCTCACCTTGAAACCTCACGAAAATCAAGATGTGCGCCGGTTCCGCATATCAAACGCACTGTGGAGTGGTCAATACACGAGATAACGTGTTTCTCCATTAAATAGCTCGAAAAGAGCGATCTCGATGATTCTGCATACTTCTGACTGATGTCTCACCAAGATTATCGCAGAAAATGCATATCTCAGATTGAAACCCCACGAAAACCAAGATATCGCCGGTTCTGCATATCATACGCACTGTGGAGTGGTGAAAACACCAGATAACGTGTTTCTCGCATTAAATAGCTCGAAACGAGCGATCTCGATGATTAAGCATTCTTCGGACAGGAGTCTCACCATGATTATCGTAAAAAACGCATATCTCAGCTTGAAACCCCACGAAATCCAAGATATCGCTGGTTCTGCATATCAAACGCACTGTGGAGTGCTGAAAGCACCAGATAACGTGTTTGCCGCATTAATTAGCACGAAACGAGCGATCTAGATGATTCTGCATACTTCTGACTGAAGTCTCACCAATATTATCGCAAAAAATGCATATCTCAGTTTGAACCCCGACTAAAGCCAAGATGTCGCCGGTTCTGCATATCAAACGTACTGTGGAGTGGTGAAAACACCATATAACGTGTTTCTCGCGTTAAATAGCTGGACAAGAGCGATCTAGACGATTCTGCATACTTCTGACTGAAGTCTCACCAAGATTATCGCAGAAAATGCATATCTCAGCTTGAATCCCGAACGTAACCAAGATATCTGCGGTTCTGCATGTCAAACGCACTGTGGAGTGGCGAAAACACCAGATAACGTGTTTCTCGAATTAAGTAGCTCGAAAAGAGCGATCTCGATGATTCTGCATACTTCTGACAGAAGTCTCACCAAGATAATCGCAGAAAATGCATATCTCACCTTGAAACCTCACGAAAATCAAGATGACGCCGGTTCTGCATATCAAACGCACTGTGGAGTGGTGAAAACAACCAGATAACGAGTTTCTCGCATTAAATAGCTCGAAAAGAGCGTTCCCGATGATTCTGCATACTTCTGACAGAAGTCTCACCAAGATTATCGTAGAAAATGCATATCCCAGCTTGATACCCGACGAAAGCCAAGATGTCGCAGGTTCTGCATATCAAACGCACTGTGGAGTGGTGAAAACACCAGATAACGTGTTTCTCGCATTAAACAGCTCGAAAAGAGCGTACTCGATGCTTCTGCATACTTCTGACAGAAGAATCACCAAGATTATCGCAGAAAATGCATGTCTCAGCTTGAAACCCGACCGAAACCAAGATATCTTCGGTTCTGCATGTCAAACGTACTGTGGAGTGGTGAATACACCAGAAAACGTGTTTCTCGCATTAAGTAGCTCGAAAAGAGCGTTCTCGAAGATTCTGCATACTTCTGACTGATGTCTCACCACTATTATCGCAGAAAATGCATATCTCAGCTGGAAACACCACGAATATCAAGATATCGCCGGTTCTGCATATCAAACGCTCTGTGGTGTGGTGAATACACCAGACAACGTGTTTCTCGCATTAAATGGCTCGAAAAGTGCAATCTAGATGATTCTGCATACTTCTGACAGAAGACTCACTAAGATTATCGCAGAAAATGCATATCTCAGCTGGAAACACCACGAAAATCAAGATATCGCCAGTTCTGCATATCAAACGCACTGTGGAATGTTGAAAACACCGGGAAACTTGTTTTTTTGCATTTAATAGCTCGACAAGAGCGATCTAGATGATTCTGCATCCTTCTGACAGAAGACTCACCAAGATTATCGCAGAAAATGCATATCTCAGCTGGAAACCCCACGAAAACCAAGATATCGCCGGTTCTGCATATCAGACGCACTTTGGAGTGGTGAAAACACCAGAAAACGTGTTACTCGCATTAACTAGCTCGAAAAGTGCGTTCTGGATGGTTCTGCATACTTCTCATTGATGAAACACAAAGATTATCGCAGAAAATGCATATCTCAGCTTGATGCCCGACGACAGCCATGATGTCGCCGGTTCTGCATATCAAACGCACTGTGGAGTGGTGAAAACACCAGATAACGTGTTTCTCGCATTAAATAGCTCGAAAAGAGCGTTCTGGATGATTCTGCATACTTCTCATTGATGAAACACAACGATTATCGCAGAAAATGTATATTTCAGTTGGAAACCCCACGAAAACCAAGTTATCGGCGGCTCTACATATCAAACGCACTGTGGAGTGGTCAAAACACCAGAAAACTTGTTTTTTCGCATTAAATAGCTCGAAAGGAACGATCTAGATGATTCTGCATACTTCTGACTGAAGTCTCACCAATATTATCGCAGAAAATGCATATCTCAGCTAGAAACGTCACGAAAATCAAGATGTCGCCGGTTCTGCATATCAAACGCACTGTGGAGTGGTGAAAACAACCAGATAACGTGTTTCTCGCATTAAATAGCTCGAATAGAGCGATCTCGATGATTCTGCATACTGCTGACAGAAGACTCACCAAGATTATCGCAGAAAATGCATATCTCAGCTGGAAACACCACGAAAATCAAGATGACGCTGGTTCTGCATATCAAACGCACAGTGGAGTGGTGAAAACAACCAGACAACGTGTTTCTCGCATTAAATAGCTCCAAACGAGCGATCTAGATGATCCTGCATACTTCTGGCTGAACTCTCACCAATATTATCGCAGAAAATGCATATCTCAGCTTGAAACCTCACGAAAATCAAGATGGCGCCGGTTCCGCATATCAAACGCACTGTGGAGTGGTCAATACACCAGATAACGTGTTTCTCCATTAAATAGCTCGAAAAGAGCGATATCGATGATTCTGCAAACTTCTGACTGATGTCTCTCCAAGATTATCGCAGAAAATGCATATCTCAGCTTGATGCCCGACGACAGAAATGATGTCGCCGGTTCTGCATATCAAACGCACTGTGGAGTGGTGAAAACACCAGATAACGTGTTTCTCGCATTAAATAGCTCGAAACGAGCGATCTCGATGATTAAGCATTCTTCGGACAGGAGTCTCACCAAGATTATCGTAAAAAATGCATATCTCAGCTTGAAACCCCACGAAATCCAAGATATCGCTGGTTCTGCATATCAAACGCACTGTGGAGTGCTGAAAGCACCAGATAACGTGTTTGCCGCATTAATTAGCACGAAACGAGCGATCTAGATGATTCTGCATACTTCTGACTGAAGTCTCACCAATATTATCGCAAAAAATGCATATCTCAGTTTGTACCCCGACTAAAGCCAAGATGTCGCCGGTTCTGCATATCAAACGCACTGTGGAGTGGTGAAAACACCATATAACGTGTTTCTCGCGTTAAATAGCTCGACAAGAGCGATCTAGACGATTCTGCATACTTCTGACTGAAGTCTCACCAAGATTATCGCAGAAAATGCATATCTCAGCTTGAATCCCGAACGTAACCAAGATATCTGCGGTTCTGCATGTCAAACGCACTGTGGAGTGGCGAAAACACCAGATAACGTGTTTCTCGAATTAAGTAGCTCGAAAAGAGCGATCTCGATGATTCTGCATACTTCTGACAGAAGACTCACTAAGATTATCGCAGAAAATGCATATCTCAGCTGGAAACACCACGAAAACCAAGATATCGCCGGTTCTGCATATCATACGCACTGTGGAGTGGTGAAAACACCAGATAACGTGTTTCTCGCATTAAATAGCTCGAAAAGAGCGTTCCCGATGATTCTGCATACTTCTGACAGAAGTCTCACCAAGATTATCGTAGAAAATGCATATCCCAGCTTGATACCCGACGAAAGCCAAGATGTCGCCGGTTCTGCATATCAAACGCACTGTGGAGTGGTGAAAACACCAGATAACGTGTTTCTCGCATTAAACAGCTCGAAAAGAGCGTACTCGATGCTTCTGCATACTTCTGACAGAAGAATCACCAAGATTATCGCAGAAAATGCATGTCTCAGCTTGAAACCCGACCGAAACCAAGATATCTTCGGTTCTGCATGTCAAACGTACTGTGGAGTGGTGAATACACCAGAAAACGTGTTTCTCGCATTAAGTAGCTCGAAAAGAGCGTTCTCGAAGATTCTGCATACTTCTGACTGATATCTCACCACTATTATCGCAGAAAATGCATATCTCAGCTGGAAACACCACGAATATCAAGATATCGCCGGTTCTGCATATCAAACGCTCTGTGGAGTGGTGAATACACCAGAAAACGTGTTTCTCGCATAAAATGGCTCGAAAAGTGCAATCTAGATGATTCTGCATACTTCTGACAGAAGACTCACTAAGATTATCGCAGAAAATGCATATCTCAGCTGGAAACACCACGAAAATCAAGATAACGCCAGTTCTGCATATCAAAGGCACTGTGGAATGTTGAAAACACCGCGAAACTTGTTTTTTTGCATTAAATAGCTCGACAAGAGCGATCTAGATGATTCTGCATACTTCTGAATGAAGTCTCACCACGATTATCGCAGAAAATGCATATCTCAGCTGGAAACCCCACGAAAACCATTGATATCGCCGGTTCTGCATATCAGACGCACTGTGGAGTGGTGAAAACACCAGAAAACGTGTTACTCGCATTAACTAGCTCGAAAAGTGCGTTCTGGATGGTTCTGCATACTTCTCATTGATGAAACACAAAGATTATCGCAGAAAATGCATATCTCAGCTTGATGCCCGACGACAGCCATGATGTCGCCGGTTCTGCATATCAAACGCACTGTGGAGTGGTGAAAACACCAGATAACGTGTTTCTCGCATTAAATAGCTCGAAAAGAGCGTTCTGGATGATTCTGCATACTTCTCATTGATGAAACACAAAGATTATCGCAGAAAATGCATATTTCAGTTGGAAACCCCACGAAAACCAAGTTATCGGCGGCTCTACATATCAAACGCACTGTGGAGTGGTGAAAACAACCAGACAACGTGTTTCTCGCATTAAATAGCTCGAAACGAGCGATCTAGATGATCCTGCATACTTCTGACTGAACTCTCACCAATATTATCGCAGAAAATGCATATCTCAGCTTGAAACCTCACGAAAATCAAGATGGCGCCGGTTCCGCATATCAAACGCACTGTGGAGTGGACAATACACCAGATAACGTGTTTCTCCATTAAATAGCTCGAAAAGAGCGATATCGATGATTCTGCAAACTTCTGACTGATGTCTCACCAAGATTATCGCAGAAAATGCATATCTCAGCTTGATGCCCGACGACAGCCATGATGTCGCCGGTTCTGCATATCAAACGCACTGTGGAGTGGTGAAAACACCATATAACGTGTTTCTCGCGTTAAATAGCTCGACAAGAGCGATCTAGACGATTCTGCATACTTCTGACTGAAGTCTCACCAAGATTATCGCAGAAAATGCATATCTCAGCTTGAATCCCGAACGTAACCAAGATATCTGCGGTTCTGCATGTCAAACGCACTGTGGAGTGGCGAAAACACCAGATAACGTGTTTCTCGAATTAAGTAGCTCGAAAAGAGCGATCTCGATGATTCTGCATACTTCTGACAGAAGTCTCACCAAGATAATCGCAGAAAATGCATATCTCACCTTGAAACCTCACGAAAATCAAGATGACGCCGGTTCTGCATATCAAACGCACTGTGGAGTGGTGAAAACAACCAGATAACGAGTTTCTCGCATTAAATAGCTCGAAAAGAGCGTTCCCGATGATTCTGCATACTTCTGACAGAAGTCTCACCAAGATTATCGTAGAAAATGCATATCCCAGCTTGATACCCGACGAAAGCCAAGATGTCGCAGGTTCTGCATATCAAACGCACTGTGGAGTGGTGAAAACACCAGATAACGTGTTTCTCGCATTAAACAGCTCGAAAAGAGCGTACTCGATGCTTCTGCATACTTCTGACAGAAGAATCACCAAGATTATCGCAGAAAATGCATGTCTCAGCTTGAAACCCGACCGAAACCAAGATATCTTCGGTTCTGCATGTCAAACGTACTGTGGAGTGGTGAATACACCAGAAAACGTGTTTCTCGCATTAAGTAGCTCGAAAAGAGCGTTCTCGAAGATTCTGCATACTTCTGACTGATGTCTCACCACTATTATCGCAGAAAATGCATATCTCAGCTGGAAACACCACGAATATCAAGATATCGCCGGTTCTGCATATCAAACGCTCTGTGGTGTGGTGAATACACCAGACAACGTGTTTCTCGCATTAAATGGCTCGAAAAGTGCAATCTAGATGATTCTGCATACTTCTGACAGAAGACTCACTAAGATTATCGCAGAAAATGCATATCTCAGCTGGAAACACCACGAAAATCAAGATATCGCCAGTTCTGCATATCAAACGCACTGTGGAATGTTGAAAACACCGGGAAACTTGTTTTTTTGCATTAAATAGCTCGACAAGAGCGATCTAGATGATTCTGCATCCTTCTGACAGAAGACTCACCAAGATTATCGCAGAAAATGCATATCTCAGCTGGAAACCCCACGAAAACCAAGATATCGCCGGTTCTGCATATCAGACGCACTTTGGAGTGGTGAAAACACCAGAAAACGTGTTACTCGCATTAACTAGCTCGAAAAGTGCGTTCTGGATGGTTCTGCATACTTCTCATTGATGAAACACAAAGATTATCGCAGAAAATGCATATCTCAGCTTGATGCCCGACGACAGCCATGATGTCGCCGGTTCTGCATATCAAACGCACTGTGGAGTGGTGAAAACACCAGATAACGTGTTTCTCGCATTAAATAGCTCGAAAAGAGCGTTCTGGATGATTCTGCATACTTCTCATTGATGAAACACAACGATTATCGCAGAAAATGTATATTTCAGTTGGAAACCCCACGAAAACCAAGTTATCGGCGGCTCTACATATCAAACGCACTGTGGAGTGGTCAAAACACCAGAAAACTTGTTTTTTCGCATTAAATAGCTCGAAACGAACGATCTAGATGATTCTGCATACTTCTGACTGAAGTCTCACCAATATTATCGCAGAAAATGCATATCTCAGCTAGAAACGTCACGAAAATCAAGATGTCGCCGGTTCTGCATATCAAACGCACTGTGGAGTGGTGAAAACAACCAGATAACGTGTTTCTCGCATTAAATAGCTCGAATAGAGCGATCTCGATGATTCTGCATACTGCTGACAGAAGACTCACCAAGATTATCGCAGAAAATGCATATCTCAGCTGGAAACACCACGAAAATCAAGATGACGCTGGTTCTGCATATCAAACGCACAGTGGAGTGGTGAAAACAACCAGACAACGTGTTTCTCGCATTAAATAGCTCGAAACGAGCGATCTAGATGATCCTGCATACTTCTGACTGAACTCTCACCAATATTATCGCAGAAAATGCATATCTCAGCTTGAAACCTCACGAAAATCAAGATGGCGCCGGTTCCGCATATCAAACGCACTGTGGAGTGGTCAATACACCAGATAACGTGTTTCTCCATTAAATAGCTCGAAAAGAGCGATATCGATGATTCTGCAAACTTCTGACTGATGTCTCTCCAAGATTATCGCAGAAAATGCATATCTCAGCTTGATGCCCGACGACAGCCATGATGTCGCCGGTTCTGCATATCAAACGCACTGTGGAGTGGTGAAAACACCAGATAACGTGTTTCTCGCATTAAATAGCTCGAAACGAGCGATCTCGATGATTAAGCATTCTTCGGACAGGAGTCTCACCAAGATTATCGTAAAAAATGCATATCTCAGCTTGAAACCCCACGAAATCCAAGATATCGCTGGTTCTGCATATCAAACGCACTGTGGAGTGCTGAAAGCACCAGATAACGTGTTTGCCGCATTAATTAGCACGAAACGAGCGATCTAGATGATTCTGCATACTTCTGACTGAAGTCTCACCAATATTATCGCAAAAAATGCATATCTCAGTTTGAACCCCGACTAAAGCCAAGATGTCGCCGGTTCTGCATATCAAACGCACTGTGGAGTGGTGAAAACACCATATAACGTGTTTCTCGCGTTAAATAGCTCGACAAGAGCGATCTAGACGATTCTGCATACTTCTGACTGAAGTCTCACCAAGATTATCGCAGAAAATGCATATCTCAGCTTGAATCCCGAACGTAACCAAGATATCTGCGGTTCTGCATGTCAAACGCACTGTGGAGTGGCGAAAACACCAGATAACGTGTTTCTCGAATTAAGTAGCTCGAAAAGAGCGATCTCGATGATTCTGCATACTTCTGACAGAAGACTCACTAAGATTATCGCAGAAAATGCATATCTCAGCTGGAAACACCACGAAAACCAAGATATCGCCGGTTCTGCATATCATACGCACTGTGGAGTGGTGAAAACACCAGATAACGTGTTTCTCGCATTAAATAGCTGGAAAAGAGCGTTCCCGATGATTGTGCATACTTCTGACAGAAGTCTCACCAAGATTATCGTAGAAAATGCATATCCCAGCTTGATACCCGACGAAAGCCAAGATGTCGCCGGTTCTGCATATCAAACGCACTGTGGAGTGGTGAAAACACCAGATAACGTGTTTCTCGCATTAAACAGCTCGAAAAGAGCGTACTCGATGCTTCTGCATACTTCTGACTGATGTCTCACCACTATTATCGCAGAAAATGCATATCTCAGCTGGAAACACCACGAATATCAAGATATCGCCGGTTCTGCATATCAAACGCTCTGTGGAGTGGTGAATACACCAGAAAACGTGTTTCTCGCATAAAATGGCTCGAAAAGTGCAATCTAGATGATTCTGCATACTTCTGACAGAAGACTCACTAAGATTATCGCAGAAAATGCATATCTCAGCTGGAAACACCACGAAAATCAAGATAACGCCAGTTCTGCATATCAAAGGCACTGTGGAATGTTGAAAACACCGCGAAACTTGTTTTTTTGCATTAAATAGCTCGACAAGAGCGATCTAGATGATTCTGCATACTTCTGAATGAAGTCTCACCACGATTATCGCAGAAAATGCATATCTCAGCTGGAAACCCCACGAAAACCAAGATATCGCCGGTTCTGCATATCAGACGCACTGTGGAGTGGTGAAAACACCAGAAAACGTGTTACTCGCATTAACTAGCTCGAAAAGTGCGTTCTGGATGGTTCTGCATACTTCTCATTGATGAAACACAAAGATTATCGCAGAAAATGCATATCTCAGCTTGATGCCCGACGACAGCCATGATGTCGCCGGTTCTGCATATCAAACGCACTGTGGAGTGGTGAAAACACCAGATAACGTGTTTCTCGCATTAAATAGCTCGAAAAGAGCGTTCTGGATGATTCTGCATACTTCTCATTGATGAAACACAAAGATTATCGCAGAAAATGCATATTTCAGTTGGAAACCCCACGAAAACCAAGTTATCGGCGGCTCTACATATCAAACGCACTGTGGAGTGGTCAAAACACCAGAGAACTTGTTTTTTCGCATTAAATAGCTCGAAACGAACGATCTAGATGATTCTGCATACTTCTGACTGAAGTCTCACCAATATTATCGCAGAAAATGCATATCTCAGCTAGAAACGTCACGAAAATCAAGATGTCGCCGGTTCTGCATATCAAACGCACTGTGGAGTGGTGAAAACAACCAGATAACGTGTTTCTCGCATTAAATAGCTCGAATAGAGCGATCTCGATGATTCTGCATACTGCTGACAGAAGACTCACCAAGATTATCGCAGAAAATGCATATCTCAGCTGGAAACACCACGAAAATCAAGATGACGCTGGTTATGCATATCAAACGCACAGTGGAGTGGTGAAAACACCAGAAAACGTGTTTCTCGCATTAAGTAGCTCGAAAAGTGAGTTCTCGAAGATTCTGCATACTTCTGACAGAAGTCTCACCAAGATTATCGTAGAAAAGCATATCTCAGCTTGAAACCCGACCGAAACCAAGATATCTTCGGTTCTGCATGTCAAACGTACTGTGGAGTGGTGAATACACCAGAAAACGTGTTTCTCGCATTAAGAAGCTCGAAAAGAGCGTTCTCGAAGATTCTGCATACTTCTGACTGATGTATCACCACTATTATCGCAGAAAATGCATATCTCAGCTGGAAACACCACGAATATCAAGATATCGCCGGTTCTGCATATCAAACGCTCTGTGGAGTGGTGAATACACCAGAAAACGTGTTTCTCGCATTAAATGGCTCGAAAAGTGCAATCTAGATGATTCTGCATACTTCTGACAGAAGGTTCACTAAGATTATCGCAGAAAATGCATATCTCAACTGGAAACAGCACGAAAATCAAGATATCGCCAGTTCTGCATATCAAACGCACTGTGGAATGTTGAAAACACCGGGAAACTTGTTTTTTTGCATTAAATAGCTCGACAAGAGCGATCTAGATGATTCTGCATACTTCTGAATGAAGTCTCACCACGATTATCGCAGAAAATGCATATCTCAGCTTGATGCCCGACGACAGCCATGATATCGCCGGTTCTGCATATCAAACGCACTGTGGAGTGGTGAAAACACCAGATAACGTGTTTCTCGCATTAAATAGCTCGAAAAGAGCGTTCTGGATGATTCTGCATACTTCTCATTGATGAAACACAAAGATTATCGCAGAAAATGCATATTTCAGTTGGAAACCCCACGAAAACCAAGTTATCGGCGGCTCTACATATCAAACGCACTGTGGAGTGGTCAAAACACCAGAAAACTTGTTTTTTCGCATTAAATAGCTCGAAACGAACGATCTAGATGATTCTGCATACTTCTGACTGAAGTCTCACCAATATTATCGCAGAAAATGCATATCTCAGATAGAAACGTCACGAAAATCAAGATGTCGCCGGTTCTGCATATCAAACGCACTGCGGAGTGGTGAAAACAACCAGATAACGTGTTTCTCGCATTAAATAGCTCGAATAGAGCGATCTCGATGATTCTGCATACTGCTGACAGAAGACTCACCAAGATTATCGCAGAAAATGCATATCTCAGCTGGAAACACCACGAAAATCAAGATGACGCTGGTTCTGCATATCAAACGCACAGTGGAGTGGTGAAAACACCAGAAAACGTGTTTCTCGCATTAAGTAGCTCGAAAAGAGAGTTCTCGAAGATTCTGCATACTTCTGACAGAAGTCTCACCAAGATTATCGTAGAAAAGCATATCTCAGCTTGAAACCCGACCGAAACCAGGATATCTCCGGTTCTGCATGTCAAACGTACTGTGGAGTCGTGAATACACCAGAAAACGTGTTACTCGCATTAAGTAGCTCGAAAAGAGCGTTCTCGAAGATTCTGCATACTTCTGACTGATATCTCACCAAGATTATAGCAGAAAATGCATATCTCAGCTAGAAACATCACGAAAATCAAGATGTCGCCTGTTCTGCATATCAAACGCACTGTGGGGTGGTGAAAACACCAGATAACGTGTTTCTCGCATTAAATAGCTCGAAAAGAGCGATCTAGATGATTCTGCATACTTCTGACAGAAGGCTCACCTAGATAATCGCAGAAAATGCATATCTCAGCTGGAAACCCCACGAAAACCAAGATATCGTCGGTTCTGCATATCAGACGCACTGTGGAGTGGTGAAAACACCAGAAAACGTGTTACTCGCATTAACTAGCTCGAAAAGAGCGTTCTGGATGATTCTGCATACTTCTCATTGATGAAACACAAAGATTATCGCAGAAAATGCATATTTCAGCTGGAAACCCCACGAAAACCAAGCTATCGGCGGCTCTACATATCAAACGCACTGTGGAGTGGTCAAAACACCAGAAAACTTGTTTTTTCGCATTAAATAGCTCGAAACGAACGATCTAGATGATTCTGCATACTTCTGACTGAAGTCTCACCAATATTATCGCAGAAAATGCATATCTCAGCTAGAAACGTCACGAAAATCAAGATGTCGCCGGTTCTGCATATCAAACGCACCGTGGAGTGGTGAAAACAACCAGACAACGTGTTTCTCGCATTAAATAGCTCGAAACGAGCGATCTAGATGATCCTGCATACTTCTGACTGAACTCTCACCAATATTATCGCAGAAAATGCATATCTCAGCTAGAAACGTCACGAAAATCAAGATGTCGCCGGTTCTGCATATCAAACGCACTGTGGAGTGGTGAAAACAACCAGATAACGTGTTTCTCGCATTAAGTAGCTCGAAAAGAGCGATCTCGATGATTCTACTTACTTCGGACAGAAGTCTCACCAAGATTATCGTAGAAAATGCATATCTCAGCTTGAAACCCGACGAAAACCAAACATCGCCGGTTCTGCATGTCAAACGTACTGTGGAGTGGTGAAAACACCAGAAAACGTGTTTCTCGCATTAAATAGCTCGAAACGAGCGATCTAGATGATCCTGCATACTTCTGACTGAACTCTCACCAATATTATCGCAGAAAATGCATATCTCAGCTTGAAATATCACGAAAATCAAGCTGGCGCCGGTTCCGCATATCAAACGCACTGTGGAGTGGTCAATACACCAGATAACGTGTTTCTCCATTAAATAGCTCGAAAAGAGCGATCTCGATGATTCTGCATACTTCTGACTGATGTCTCATCAAGATTACCGCAGAAAATGCATATTTCAGCTGGAAACCCCACGAAAACCAAGTTATCGGCGGCTCTACATATCAAACGCACTGTGGAGTGGTCAAAACACCAGAAAACTTGTTTTTTCGCATTAAATAGCTCGAAACGAACGATCTAGATGATTCTGCATACTTCTGACTGAAGTCTCACCAATATTATCGCAGAAAATGCATATCTCAGCTAGAAACGTCACGAAAATCAAGATGTCGCCGGTTCTGCATATCAAACGCACCGTGGAGTGGTGAAAACAACCAGACAACGTGTTTCTCGCATTAAATAGCTCGAAACGAGCGATCTAGATGATCCTGCATACTTCTGACTGAACTCTCACCAATATTATCGCAGAAAATGCATATCTCAGCTAGAAACGTCACGAAAATCAAGATGTCGCCGGTTCTGCATATCAAACGCACTGTGGAGTGGTGAAAACAACCAGATAACGTGTTTCTCGCATTAAGTAGCTCGAAAAAAGCGTTCTCGAAGATTCTGCATACTTCTGACAGAAGTCTCACCAAGATTATCGTAGAAAAGCATACCTCAGCTTGAAACCCGACCGAAACCAGGATATCTCCGGTTCTGCATGTCAAACGTACTGTGGAGTGGTGAATACACCAGAAAACGTGTTTCTCGCATTAAGTAGCTCGAAAAGAGCGATCTCGATGATTCTACTTACTTCGGACAGAAGTCTCACCAAGATTATCGTAGAAAATGCATATCTCAGCTTGAAACCCGACGAAAACCAAACATCGCCGGTTCTGCATGTCAAACGTACTGTGGAGTGGTGAAAACACCAGAAAACGTGTTTCTCGCATTAAATAGCTCGAAACGAGCGATCTAGATGATCCTGCATACTTCTGACTGAACTCTCACCAATATTATCGCAGAAAATGCATATCTCAGCTTGAAATATCACGAAAATCAAGCTGGCGCCGGTTCCGCATATCAAACGCACTGTGGAGTGGTCAATACACCAGATAACGTGTTTCTCCATTAAATAGCTCGAAAAGAGCGATCTCGATGATTCTGCATACTTCTGACTGATGTCTCATCAAGATTACCGCAGAAAATGCATATCTCAGCTTGATGCCCGACGACAGCCATGATGTCGCCGGTTCTGCATATCAAACGCACTGTGGAGTGGTGAAAACACCAGATAACGTGTTTCTCGAATTAAATAGCTCGAAACGAGCGATCTAGATGATCCTGCATACTTCTGACTGAACTCTCACCAATATTATCGCAGAAAATGCATATCTCAGCTTGAAATATCACGAAAATCAAGCTGGCGCCGGTTCCGCATATCAAACGCACTGTGGAGTGGTCAATACACCAGATAACGTGTTTCTCCATTAAATAGCTCGAAAAGAGCGATCTCGATGATTCTGCATACTTCTGACTGATGTCTCATCAAGATTACCGCAGAAAATGCATATCTCAGCTTGATGCCCGACGACAGCCATGATGTCGCCGGTTCTGCATATCAAACGCACTGTGGAGTGGTGAAAACACCAGATAACGTGTTTCTCGCATTCAATAGCTAGATACGAGCGATCTAGATGATTCTGCATACTTCTGACTGAAGTCTCACCAATATTATCGCAGAAAATGCATATCTCAGCTTGAACCCCGACGAAACCCAAGATGTCGCCGGTTCTGCATATCAAACGCACTGAGGAGCGGTGAAAACACCAGAAAACGTGTTTCTCGCATTAAGCAGCTCGAAACGAGCGATCTAGATGATTCTGCATACTTCTGACTGATGGCTCACCAAGATTAATGCAGAAAATGCATATCTCAGCTTGAAACCCGACGAAAGCCAAGATGTCGCTGGTTCTGCATATCAAACGCACTGTGGAGTGGTGAAAACACCAGATAACGTGTTTCTCGCATTAAATAGCTCGAAAAGTGCAATCTAGATGATTCTGCATACTTCTGACAGAAGACTCAC
This sequence comes from Anthophora plumipes, assembly GCA_951804975.1. Lineage (NCBI taxonomy): Eukaryota > Metazoa > Arthropoda > Insecta > Hymenoptera > Apidae > Anthophora > Anthophora plumipes. Next base: position 309,081 of record CATORF010000697.1, read on the forward strand.
CAAGATTATCGCAGAAAATGCATATCTCAGCTGGAAACACCACGAATATCAAGATATCGCCGGTTCTGCATATCAAACGCTCTGTGGAGTGATGAATGCACCAGGAAACGTGTTTCTCGCATTAAATAGCTCGAAAAGAGCGATCTCGATGATTCTGCATACTTCGGACAGAAGTCTCACCAAGATTATCGCAGAAAATGCATATCTCAGCTGGAAACACCACGAAAATCAAGATATCGCCGGTTCTGCATATTAAACGCACTGTGGAGTGGTGAAAACACCAGATAACGTGTTTCTCGCATTAAATAGCTAGAAACGAGCGATCTAGATGATCCTGCATACTTCTGACTGAACTCTCACCAATATTATCGCAGAAAATGCATATCTCAGCTAGAAACGTCACGAAAATCAAGATGTCGCCGGTTCTGCATATCAAACGCACTGTGGAGTGGTGAAAACAACCAGATAACGTGTTTCTCGCATTAAGTAGCTCGAAAAGAGCGATCTCGATGATTCTACTTACTTCGGACAGAAGTCTCACCAAGATTATCGTAGAAAATGCATATCTCAGCTTGAAACCCGACGAAAACCAAACATCGCCGGTTCTGCATGTCAAACGTACTGTGGAGTGGTGAAAACACCAGAAAACGTGTTTCTCGCATTAAATAGCTCGAAACGAGCGATCTAGATGATCCTGCATACTTCTGACTGAACTCTCACCAATATTATCGCAGAAAATGCATATCTCAGCTTGAAATATCACGAAAATCAAGCTGGCGCCGGTTCCGCATATCAAACGCACTGTGGAGTGGTCAATACACCAGATAACGTGTTTCTCCATTAAATAGCTCGAAAAGAGCGATCTCGATGATTCTGCATACTTCTGACTGATGTCTCATCAAGATTACCGCAGAAAATGCATATTTCAGCTGGAAACCCCACGAAAACCAAGTTATCGGCGGCTCTACATATCAAACGCACTGTGGAGTGGTCAAAACACCAGAAAACTTGTTTTTTCGCATTAAATAGCTCGAAACGAACGATCTAGATGATTCTGCATACTTCTGACTGAAGTCTCACCAATATTATCGCAGAAAATGCATATCTCAGCTAGAAACGTCACGAAAATCAAGATGTCGCCGGTTCTGCATATCAAACGCACCGTGGAGTGGTGAAAACAACCAGACAACGTGTTTCTCGCATTAAATAGCTCGAAACGAGCGATCTAGATGATCCTGCATACTTCTGACTGAACTCTCACCAATATTATCGCAGAAAATGCATATCTCAGCTAGAAACGTCACGAAAATCAAGATGTCGCCGGTTCTGCATATCAAACGCACTGTGGAGTGGTGAAAACAACCAGATAACGTGTTTCTCGCATTAAGTAGCTCGAAAAAAGCGTTCTCGAAGATTCTGCATACTTCTGACAGAAGTCTCACCAAGATTATCGTAGAAAAGCATACCTCAGCTTGAAACCCGACCGAAACCAGGATATCTCCGGTTCTGCATGTCAAACGTACTGTGGAGTGGTGAATACACCAGAAAACGTGTTTCTCGCATTAAGTAGCTCGAAAAGAGCGATCTCGATGATTCTACTTACTTCGGACAGAAGTCTCACCAAGATTATCGTAGAAAATGCATATCTCAGCTTGAAACCCGACGAAAACCAAACATCGCCGGTTCTGCATGTCAAACGTACTGTGGAGTGGTGAAAACACCAGAAAACGTGTTTCTCGCATTAAATAGCTCGAAACGAGCGATCTAGATGATCCTGCATACTTCTGACTGAACTCTCACCAATATTATCGCAGAAAATGCATATCTCAGCTTGAAATATCACGAAAATCAAGCTGGCGCCGGTTCCGCATATCAAACGCACTGTGGAGTGGTCAATACACCAGATAACGTGTTTCTCCATTAAATAGCTCGAAAAGAGCGATCTCGATGATTCTGCATACTTCTGACTGATGTCTCATCAAGATTACCGCAGAAAATGCATATCTCAGCTTGATGCCCGACGACAGCCATGATGTCGCCGGTTCTGCATATCAAACGCACTGTGGAGTGGTGAAAACACCAGATAACGTGTTTCTCGAATTAAATAGCTCGAAACGAGCGATCTAGATGATCCTGCATACTTCTGACTGAACTCTCACCAATATTATCGCAGAAAATGCATATCTCAGCTTGAAATATCACGAAAATCAAGCTGGCGCCGGTTCCGCATATCAAACGCACTGTGGAGTGGTCAATACACCAGATAACGTGTTTCTCCATTAAATAGCTCGAAAAGAGCGATCTCGATGATTCTGCATACTTCTGACTGATGTCTCATCAAGATTACCGCAGAAAATGCATATCTCAGCTTGATGCCCGACGACAGCCATGATGTCGCCGGTTCTGCATATCAAACGCACTGTGGAGTGGTGAAAACACCAGATAACGTGTTTCTCGCATTCAATAGCTAGATACGAGCGATCTAGATGATTCTGCATACTTCTGACTGAAGTCTCACCAATATTATCGCAGAAAATGCATATCTCAGCTTGAACCCCGACGAAACCCAAGATGTCGCCGGTTCTGCATATCAAACGCACTGAGGAGCGGTGAAAACACCAGAAAACGTGTTTCTCGCATTAGATATCTCGAAAAAAGCGATCCCGATGATTCTGCATACTTCTGACAGAAGTCTCACCAAGATTATCGTAGAAAATGCATATCTCAGCTTGAACCCCGACGAAATCCAAGATGTCGCCGGTTCTGCATATCAAACGCACTGTGGAGTGGTGGAAACACCAGTTAACGTGTTTCTCGCATTAAATAGCTCGAAAAGTGCAATCTAGATGATTCTGCATACTTCTGACAGAAGACTCACCAAGATTATCGCAGAAAATGCATATCTCAGCTGGAAACACCACGAATATCAAGATATCGCCGGTTCTGCATATCAAACGCTCTGTGGAGTGATGAATGCACCAGGAAACGTGTTTCTCGCATTAAATAGCTCGAAAAGAGCGATCTCGATGATTCTGCATACTTCGGACAGAAGTCTCACCAAGATTATCGCAGAAAATGCATATCTCAGCTGGAAACACCACGAAAATCAAGATATCGCCGGTTCTGCATATTAAACGCACTGTGGAGTGGTGAAAACACCAGATAACGTGTTTCTCGCATTAAATAGCTAGAAACGAGCGATCTAGATGATCCTGCATACTTCTGACTGAACTCTCACCAATATTATCGCAGAAAATGCATATCTCAGCTTGAAACCTCACGAAAATCAAGATGGCGCCGGTTCCGCATATCAAACGCACTGTGGAGTGGTCAATACACCAGATAACGTGTTTCTCCATTAAATAGCTCGAAAAGAGCGATCTCGATGATTCTGCATACTTCTGACTGATGTCTCACCAAGATTATCGCAGAAAATGCATATCTCAGCTTGATGCCCGACGACAGCCATGATGTCGCCGGTTCTGCATATCAAACGCACTGTGGAGTGGTGAAAACACCAGATAACGTGTTTCTCGCATTCAATAGCTAGAAACGAGCGATCTAGATGATTCTGCATCCTTCTGACTGAAGTCTCACCAATATTATCGCAGAAAATGCATATCTCAGCTTGAACCCCGACGAAACCCAAGATGTCGCCGGTTCTGCATATCAAACGCACTGAGGAGCGGTGAAAACACCAGAAAACGTGTTTCTCGCATTAAGCAGCTCGAAACGAGCGATCTAGATGATTCTGCAAACTTCTGACTGATGTCTCACCAAGATTAATGCAGAAAATGCATATCTCAGCTTGAAACCCGACGAAAGCCAAGATGTCGCCGGTTCTGCATATCAAACGCACCGTGGAGTGGTGAAAACACCAGATAACGTGTTTCTCGCATTAAATAGCTCGAAAAGTGCAATCTAGATGATTCTGCATACTGCTGACAGAAGACTCACCATGATAATCGCAGATAATGCATATCTCAGCTGGAAACACCACGAAAATCAAGATATCGCCGGTTCTGCATATTAAACGCACTGTGGAGTGGTGAAAACACCAGATAACGTGTTTCTCGCATTAAATAGCTCGAAACGAGCGATCTAGATGATCCTGCATACTTCTGACTGAACTCTCACCAATATTATCGCAGAAAATGCATATCTCAGCTTGAAACCTCACGAAAATCAAGATGGCGCCGGTTCCGCATATCAAACGCACTGTGGAGTGGTCAATACACCAGATAACGTGTTTCTCCATTAAATAGCTCGAAAAGAGCGATCTCGATGATTCTGCATACTTCTGACTGAACTCTCACCAATATTATCGCAGAAAATGCATATCTCAGCTTGAAACCCGACGAAAGCCAAGATGTCGCCGGTTCTGCATATCAAACGCACCGTGGAGTGGTGAAAACACCAGATAACGTGTTTCTCGCATTAAATAGCTCGAAAAGTGCAATCTAGATGATTCTGCATACTGCTGACAGAAGACTCACCATGATAATCGCAGAAAATGCATATCTCAGCTGGAAACACCACGAATATCAAGATATCGCCAGTTCTGCATATCAGACGCTCTGTGGAGTGGTGAATACACCAGAAAATGTGTTTCTCGCATTAAATAACTCGAAAAGTGCAATCTAGATGATTCTGCATACTTCTGACAGAAGACTCACCAATATTATCGCAGAAAATGCATTTCTCAGCTCGAACCCCGACGAAACCCAAGATGTCGCCGGTTCTGCATATCAAACGCACCGTGGAGTGGTGAAAACAACCAGACAACGTGTTTCTCGCATTAAATAGCTCGAAACGAGCGATCTAGATGATCCTGCATACTTCTGACTGAACTCTCACCAATATTATCGCAGAAAATGCATATCTCAGCTTGAAACCTCACGAAAATCAAGATGGCGCCGGTTCCGCATATCAAACGCACTGTGGAGTGGTCAATACACCAGATAACGTGTTTCTCCATTAAATAGCTCGAAAAGAGCGATCTCGATGATTCTGCATACTTCTGACTGATGTCTCACCAAGATTATCGCAGAAAATGCATATCTCAGCTTGATGCCCGACGACAGCCATGATGTCGCCGGTTCTGCATATCAAACGCACTGTGGAGTGGTGAAAACACCAGATAACGTGTTTCTCGCATTCAATTGCTAGAAACGAGCGATCTAGATGATTCTGCATACTTCTGACTGAAGTCTCACCAATATTATCGCAGAAAATGCATATCTCAGCTTGAACCCCGACGAAACCCAAGATGTCGCCGGTTCTGCATATCAAACGCACTGAGGAGCGGTGAAAACACCAGAAAACGTGTTTCTCGCATTAAATAGCTAGAAACGAGCGATCACGATGATTAAGCATACTTCGGGCAGAAGTCTCACCACTATTATCGCAGAAAATGCATATCGCAGCTGGAAACACCACGAATATCAAGATATCGCCGGTTCTGCATATCAAACGCACTGTGGAATGTTGAAAACACCGGGAAACTTGTTTTTTTGCATTAAATAGCTCGACAAGAGCGATCTAGATGATTCTGCATACTTCTGAATGAAGTCTCACCAATATTATCGCAGAAAATGCATATCTCAGCTAGAAACACCACGAAAATCAAGATATCGCCAGTTCTGCATATCAAACGCACTGTGGAATGTTGAAAACACCGGGAAACTTGTTTTTTTGCATTAAATAGCTCGACAAGAGCGATCTAGATGATTCTGCATACTTCTGAATGAAGTCTCACCAATATTATCGCAGAAAATGCATATCTCAGCTAGAAACGTCACGAAAATCAAGATGTCGCCGGTTCTGCATATCAAACGCACTGTGGAGTGGTGAAAACAACCAGATAACGTGTTTCTCGCATTAAGTAGCTCGAAAAAAGCGTTCTCGAAGATTCTGCATACTTCTGACAGAAGTCTCACCAAGATTATCGTAGAAAAGCATATCTCAGCTTGAAACCCGACCGAAACCAGGATATCTCCGGTTCTGCATGTCAAACGTACTGTGGAGTGGTGAATACACCAGAAAACGTGTTTCTCGCATTAAGTAGCTCGAAAAGAGCGATCTCGATGATTCTGCTTACTTCGGACAGAAGTCTCACCAAGATTATCGTAGAAAATGCATATCTCAGCTTGAAACCCGACGAAAACCAAACATCGCCGGTTCTGCATGTCAAACGTACTGTGGAGTGGTGAAAACACCAGAAAACGTGTTTATCGCATTAAATAGCTCGAAACGAGCGATCTAGATGATCCTGCATACTTCTGACTGACTTCCCACCAATATTATCGCAGAAAATGCATATCTCAGCTTGAAACCTCACGAAAATCAAGATGGCGCCGGTTCCGCATATCAAACGCACTGTGGAGTGGCCAAAACACCAGATAACGTGCTGCTCGCATTAAATAGCTCGAAAAGAGCGATCTAGATGGTTCTGCATTCTTCTGACTGAAGTCTCACCAATATTATCGCAGAAAACGCATATCTCAGTTAGAAACCTCACGAAAATCAAGATGGCGCCGGTTCCGCATATCAAACGCACTGTGGAGTGGTCAATACACCAGATAACGTGTTTCTCCATTAAATAGCTCGAAAAGAGCGATCTCGATGATTCTGCATACTTCTAACAGAAGTCTCACCAAGGTTATCGCAGAAAATGCATATCTCTGCTTGAAACCCCACGCAAACCAAGATATCTCCTGTTCTGCATATTCAAAGAACTGTGGAGTAGTGAAAACCCCCAAAAACGTGTTTCTCGCATTAAATAGCTCGAAAAGAGCGTCCTCGAAGATTCTGCATACTTCTGACAGATTCTCTCCAAGGTTATCGTAGAAAATGCATATCTCAGCTTGAAACCCGACCGAAACCAAGATATCTCCGGTTCTGCATATCAAACGCACTGTGGAGTGGCCAAAACACCAGATAACGTGCTGCTCGCATTAAATAGCTCGAAAAGAGCGATCTAGATGGTTCTGCATTCTTCTGACTGAAGTCTCACCAATATTATCGCAGAAAACGCATATCTCAGTTAGAAACCTCACGAAAATCAAGATGTCGCCGGTTCTGCGTATCAACCGCACTGTGGAGTGGTGAAAACACCAGATAACGTGTTTCTCGCATTAAATATCTCGAAAAAAGAGATGTCGATGATTCTGCATACTTCGGACAGAAGTCTCACCAAGTTTATCGCAGAAAATGCATATCTCAGCTTGAAACCCCACGAAACCCAAGATATCACCTGTTCTGCGTATCCAACGAACTGTGGTGTGGTGAGAGCCCCAGAAAACGTGTTCCTCGCATTAAATAGCTTGAAAAGAGCGATCTAGATGATTCTGCACACTTCGGACAGAAGTCTCACCAAGATTATCGCTGAAAATGCATATCTCAGCTGGAAAAACCACGAAAATCAAGATATCTCCGGTTCTGCATGTCAAACGTACTGTGGAGTGGTGAATACACCAGAAAACGTGTTTCTCGCATTAAATAGCTCGAAAAGAGCGCTCCCGATGTTGCTGAATACTTCGGACAAATGTCTCACCAAGCTTATCGCAGAAAATGCATATCTCAGCTTGAAACCCCACAAAAGCCAAGATATCGCAGGTTCTGCATATCAAACGCACTGTGGAGTGGTGAATACACCAGAAAACGTGTTTCTCGCATTAAATAGCTCGAAAAGAGCGTCCTCGAACATTCTGCATACTTCTGACAGATTCTCTCCAAGATTATCGTAGAAAATGCATATCTCAGCTTGAAACCCGACCGAAACCAAGATATCTCCGGTTCTGCATATCAAACGCACTGTGGAGTGGCCAAAACACCAGATAACGTGCTGCTCGCATTAAATAGCTCGAAAAGAGCGATCTCGATGATTCTGCATACTTCTAACAGAAGTCTCACCAATATTATCGCAGAAAACGCATATCTCAGTTAGAAACCTCACGAAAATCAAGATGTCGCCGGTTCTGCATATCATACGCACTGTGGAGTGGTGAAAACACCAGATAACGTGTTTCTCGCGTTAAATAGCTCGAAAAGAGCGATCTCGATGATTCTGCATACTTCTAACAGAAGTCTCACCAAGGTTATCGCAGAAAATGCATATCTCTGCTTGAAACCCCACGCAAACTAAGATATCTCCTGTTCTGCATATTCAAAGAACTGTGGAGTAGTGAAAACCCCCAAAAACGTGTTTCTCGCATTAAATAGCTCGAAAAGAGCGTCCTCGAAGATTCTGCATACTTCTGACAGATTCTCTCCAAGATTATCGTAGAAAATGCATATCTCAGCCTGAAACCCGACCGAAACCAAGATATCTCTGGTTCTGCATGTCAAACGTACTGTGGAGTGGTGAATACACCAGAAAACGTGTTTCTCGCATTAAATAGCTCGAAAAGAGCGATCTCGATTATTCATCATACTTCTGACTGAAGTCTCACCAAGATTATCGCAGAAAATGCATATCTCAGCTTGAAACCCGACCGAAACCAAGATATCTCCGGTTCTGCATATCAAACGCACTGTGGAGTGGCCAAAACACCAGATTACGTGCTGCTCGCATTAAATAGCTCGAAAAGAGCGATATCGATGATTCTGCATACTTCTGACAGAAGTCGCACCAAGATTATCGCAGAAAATGCATATTTCAGCTGGAAACATCACGAAAATCAAGATGTCGCCGGTTCTGCATATCAGACGCACTGTGGAGTTGTGAAAACACCAGAACACGTGTTACTCACATTAACTAGCTCGAAAAGAGCGTTCTCAATGATTCTACATACTTCTCATAGATGAAACACAAAGGTTATCGCAGACAATGCTTATTTCAGCTGGAAACCCCACGAAAACCAAGTTATCGGCGGCTCTACATATCAAACGCACTGTGGAGTGGTCAAAACACCAGAAAACTTGTTTTTTCGCATTAAATAGCTCGAAACGAGCGATCTAGATGATTCTGCATACTTCTGACTGAAGTCTCACCAATATCATCGCAGAAAACGCATATCTCAGGTTGAAACCTCACGAAAATCAAGATGTCGCCGGTTCTGCATATCAAACGCACTGTGGAGTAGTGAAAACAACCAGATAACGTGTTTCTCGCATTAAATAGCTCGAATAGAGCGATCTCGATGATTCTGCATACTTGTGACAGAAGACTCACCAAGATTATCGTAGAAAATGCATATCTCAGCTGGAAACCCTACGAAAACCAAGATATCGCTGGTACTGCATATCAAACGCACTGTGGAGTGGTGAAAACACCAGATAACGTGTTTCTCGCATTAAATAGCACGAAAAGAACGATCTCGATGATTAAGCATACTTCGGACAGAAGTCTCATCAACATTATCGCAGAAAATACATATCTGAACTTGAAACCCCACGAAAACCAAGATATCGCTGGTTCTGCATATCAAACGCACTGTGGAGTGGTGAAAACAACCAGATAACGTGTTCTTCGCATTAAATAGCTCGAAACGTGCGATCTAGATGATTCTGCATTCTTCTGACAGAAGACTCACCAAGATTATCGCAGAAAATGCATATCTCTGCTGGAAACCCCACGGAAACCAAGATATCGCCGGTTCTGCATATCAGACGCACCGTGGAGTGGTGAAAACACCAGAAAACGTGTTACTCGCATTAACTAGCTCGAAAAGAGCGTTCTGGATGATACTGCATACTTCTCATAGATGAAACACAAAGATTATCGCAGAAAATGCATATTTCAGCTGGAAACCCCACGAAAACCAAGTTATCGGCGGCTCTACATATCAAACGCACTGTGGAGTGGTGAAAACACCCGATAACGTGTTTCTCGCATTAAATAGCTCGAAAAGAGCGTTCTCGAAGATCCTGCATACTTCTGACAGAAGTCTCACCAAGATTATCGTAGAAAATGCATATCTCAGCTTGAAACCCCACGAAAACCAAGATATCTCCGGTTCTGCATATCCAACGAACAGTGGTGTGGTGAAAACGCCAGAAAACGTGTTCCTCGCATTAAATAGCTCGAAAAGAGCGATCCCGATGATTCTGCATACTTCGGACAGAAGTCTCACCAAGATTATCGCAGAAAATGCATATCTCAGCTTGAAACCCCAGGAAAACCAAGATATCTCCGGTTCTGCATATCCAACGAACAGAGGTGTGGTGAAAACCCCAGAAAACGTGTTTCTCGCATTAAATAGCTCGAAAAGAGCGCTCTCGATTTTTCTGCATACTTCTGACTGAAGTCTCACCAAGATTATCGCAGAAAATGCATATCCCAGCTGGAAACACCACGAAAATCAAGATGTCGCCGGTTCTGCATATCAAACGCACTGTGGAGTGGTGAAAACACCAGATAACGTGTTTCTCGCATTAAATAGCTCCAAACGAGCGATCTAGATGATTCTGCATACTTCTGACTGAAGTCTCACCAATATTATCGCAGAAAATGCATATCTCATCTAGAAACCTCACGAAAATCAAGATGTCGCCGGTTCTGCATATCAAACGCACTATGGAGTGGTGAAAACAACCAGATAACGGGTTTCTCGCATTAAATAGCTCGAAACGAGCGATCTAGATGATTCTGCGTACTTCTGACTGAAGTCTCACCAAGATTATCGCAGAAAATGCATATCTCAGCTGGAAACACCACGAAAATCAAGATATCGCCGGTTCTGCATATCAGACGCACTGTGGAGTGGTGAAAACACCAGAAAACGTGTTTCTCGCATTAACTAGCTCGAAAGGAGCGTTCTCGATGATTCTGCATACTTCTCATAGATGAAACACCAAGATTATCGCAGAAAATGCATATTTCAGCTGGAAACCCCACGAAACCCAAGTTATCGGCGGCTCTACATATCAAACGCACTGTGGAGTGGTCAAAACACCAGACAACGTGTTTCTCGCATTAAATAGCTCGAAAAGAGCGATATCGATGATTCTGCATACTTCGGACAGAAGTCTCACCAATATTATCGCAGAAAATGCATATCTCAGCTTGAAACCCGACGAAAACCACGATGTCGCCGGTTCTGCATATCAAACGCACTGTGGGGTGGTGAAAACACCAGAAAACGTGTTTCTCGCATTAAGTAGCTCGAAAAGAGCGTTCTCGAAGGTTCTGCATACTTCTGACAGAGGTCTCACCAATATTGTCGTAGAAAATGCATACCTCAGCTTGAAACCCGACCGAAACGAAGATACCTCCGGTTCTGCATGTCTAACGTACTGTGGAGTGGTGAATACACCACATAACGTGTTGCTCGCATTAAATAGCTCTAAAAGAGCGATATCGATGATTCTGCATACTTCGGACAGAAGTCTCACCAATATTATCGCAGAAAATGCATATCTCAGCTTGAAACCTCACGAACATCAAGATGTCGCCGGTTCTGCATATCAAACGCACTGTGGAGTGCTGAAAACACCAGATAACGTGTTTCTCGCATTAAATAGCTCGATAAGAGCGATCGCGATGATTCTGCATACTACGGACAGAAGTCTCACCAAGATTATCGCAGAAAATGCATATCTCAGCTTGAAACCCCACGAAAACCAAATTATCTCCGGTTCTGCATATCAAACCAACTGTGGAGTAGTGAAAACACCAGATAACGTGTTTCTCGCATTAAATAGCTCGAATAGAGCGATCTGGAAGATTCTGCATACTTCTGACAGAAGACTCACCAAGATTATCGCAGAAAATGTATGTCTCAGCTGGAAACCCCACGAAAACCAAGATATCGCCGGTTCTGCATATCAGACGCACTGTGGAGTGGTGAAAACACCAGAAAACTTGTTTTTTCGCATTAAATATCTCGAAACGAGCGATCTAGATGATTCTGCAAACTTCTGACAGAAGTCTCACCAAGATTATCGTAGAAAATGCATATCTCAGCTTGAAACCCGACGAAATCCAAGATGTCGCCAGTTCTGCATATCAAACCCACTGTGGAGTGGTGAAAACACCGGATAACGTGTTTCTCGCATTAAATAGCTCGAAAAGAGTGATCTAGATGATTCTGCATACTTCTGTCTGAAGTCTCACCAATATTATCGCAGAAAATGCATATCTGAGCTTGAAACCCCACGAAAACCAGGATATCGTCGGTTCTGCACATCATACGCACTGTGGAGTGGTGAAAACACCAGTTAACGTGTCTCTCGCATTAAATAGCTCGAAAAGAGCGATCTCGATGATTCTGCATACATCGGACAGAAGTCTCACCAAGATTATCGCAGAAAATGCATATTTCAGCTTGAAACCCCACGAAAACCAAGATATCTCCGGTTCTGCATATCCAACGAACAGTGGTGTGGTGAAAACCCCAGAAAACGTGTTTCTCGCATTAAATAGCTCGAAAAGAGCGCTCTCGATTTTTCTGCATACTTCGGACAGAAGTCTCAACAAGATTATTGCAGAAAATGCATATCTCAGCTTGAAACCCCACGAAAACCAAGATATCTCCGGTTCTGCATATCCAACGAACTGTGGTGTGGTGAAAACCCCAGAAAACGTGTTTCTCGCATTAAATAGCTCGCAAAGAGCGCTCTCGATGTTTCTGCATACTTCGGACAGAAGTCTCACCAAGATTATCGCAGAAAATGCATATCTCAGCTTGAAACCCCACGAAAACCCAGATATCGCTGGTTCTACATATCAAACGCACTGCGGAGTGGTGAAAACACCAGATAACGTGTTTCTCGCATTAGATATCTCGAAAAAAGCGATCCCGATGATTCTGCATACTTCTGACAGAAGTCTCACCAAGATTATCGTAGAAAATGCATATCTCAGCTTGAACCCCGACGAAATCCAAGATGTCGCCGGTTCTGCATATCAAACGCACTGTGGAGTGGTGGAAACACCAGTTAACGTGTTTCTCGCATCAAATAGCTCGAAAAGAGCGATCTCGATGATTCTGCATACTTCGGACAGAAGTCTCTCCATGATTATCGCAGAAAATGCATATCTCTGCTAGAAACCCCGCGAAAACCAAGATATCTCCGGTTCTGCACATCCAACGAACTGTGGTGTGGTGAAAACCCCAGAAAACGTGTTTCTCGCATTAAATAGCTCGAAAAGAGCGCTCTTGATGTTTCTGCATACTTCGGACAGATGTTTCACCAAGATTATCGTAGAAAAAGCATATCTCAACTTGAAACCCGACGAAAACCAAACATCGCCGGTTCTGCATATCAAACCAACTGTGGAGTGGTGAAAACACCAGATAACGTGTTTCTCGCATTAAATAGCTGGAAACGAGCGATCTCGATGATTAAGCATACTTCGGACAGATTTCTCACCAAGATTATCGCAGAAAATGCACATCTGAGCTTGAAACCCCACGAAAACCAGGATATCGTCGGTTCTGCATATCACACGCACTGTGGAGTGGTGAAAACACCAGATAACGTGTTTGTCGCATTAAATAGCTGGAAACGAGCGATCTCGATGATTAAGCATACTTCGGACAGATTTCTCACCAAGATTATCGCAGGAATTGCATATCTCAGCTTGAACCCCGACGAAATCCAAGATGTCGCCGGTTCTGCATATCAAACGCACTGTGGAGTGGTGAAAACACCAGAAAACTTGTTTTTTCGCATTAAATAGCTCGAAAAGAGCGATCTTGATGATTCTGCATACTTCGGACAGATGTTTCTCCAAGATTATCGTAGAAAATGCATATCTCAACTTGAAACCCGACGAAAACCAAACATCGCCGGTTCTGCATATCAAACCAACTGTTGAGTGGTGAAAACCCCAGAAAACGTGTTTCTCGCATTAAATAGCTCGAAAAGTACGATCTCGATGACTCTGCATACTTCGGACAGAAGTCTCACCAATATTTTCGCAGAAAATGCATATCTCAGCTAGAAACCCCACGAAAATCAAGATGTCGCCGGTTCTGCATATCAAACCCACTGTGGAGTGGTGAAAACACCGGGTAACGTGTTTCTCGCATTAAATAGCTCGAAAAGATCGATCTCGATGTTTCTGCATACATCGGACAGAAGTCTCACCAAGATTGTCGCAGAAAATGCATATCTCAGCTTGAAACCCCAGGAAAACCAAGATATCTCCGGTTCTGCATATCCAACGAACAGAGGTGTGGTGAAAACCCCAGAAAACGTGTTTCTCGCATTAAATAGCTCGAAAAGAGCGCTCTCGATTTTTCTGCATACTTCGGACAGAAGTCTCAACAAGATTATTGCAGAAAATGCATATCTCAGCTTGAAACCCCACGAAAACCAAGTTATCTCCGGTTTTGCATATCAAACGCACTGTGGGGTGGTGAAAACACCAGAAAACGTGTTTCTCGCATTAAGTAGCTCGAAAAGAGCGTTCTCGAAGGTTCTGCATACTTCTGACAGAGGTCTCACCAATATTGTCGTAGAAAATGCATACCTCAGCTTGAAACCCGACCGAAACGAAGATACCTCCGGTTCTGCATGTCTAACGTACTGTGGAGTGGTGAATACACCACATAACGTGTTGCTCGCATTAAATAGCTCTAAAAGAGCGATATCGATGATTCTGCATACTTCGGACAGAAGTCTCACCAATATTATCGCAGAAAATGCATATCTCAGCTTGAAACCTCACGAACATCAAGATGTCGCCGGTTCTGCATATCAAACGCACTGTGGAGTGCTGAAAACACCAGATAACGTGTTTCTCGCATTAAATAGCTCGATAAGAGCGATCGCGATGATTCTGCATACTACGGACAGAAGTCTCACCAATATTATCGCAGAAAATGCATATCTCAGCTTGAAACCTCACGAACATCAAGATGTCGCCGGTTCTGCATATCAAACGCACTGTGGAGTGCTGAAAACACCAGATAACGTGTTTCTCGCATTAAATAGCTCGATAAGAGCGATCGCGATGATTCTGCATACTACGGACAGAAGTCTCACCAAGATTATCGCAGAAAATGCATATCTCAGCTTGAACCCCCACGAAAACCAAATTATCTCCGGTTCTGCATATCAAACCAACTGTGGAGTAGTGAAAACCCCAGATAACGTGTTTCTCGCATTAAATAGCTCGAAAAGTGTGATCTCGATGATTCTGCATACTTCTGTCTGAAGTATCCCCAATATTATCGCACAAAATGCATATCTGAGCTTGAAACCCCACGAAAAGCAGGATATCGTTGGTTCTGCACATCATACGCACTGTGGAGTGGAGAAAACACCAGATAACGTGTTTCTCGCATTAAATAGCTCGAAACGAGCGATCTCGATGATTCAGCATACTTCGGACAGAAGTCTCACCAAGATTATCGCAGGAATTGCATATCTCAGCTTGAACCCCGACGAAATCCAAGATGTCGCCGGTTCTGCATATCAAACGCACTGTGGAGTGGTGAAAACACCAGAAAACTTGTTTTTTCGCATTAAATAGCTCGAAAAGAGCGATCTTGATGATTCTGCATAATTCGGACAGATGTTTCACCAAGATTATCGTAGAAAATGCATATCTCAACTTGAAACCCGACGAAAACCAAACATCGCCGGTTCTGCATATCAAACCAACTGTGGAGTGGTGAAACCCCCAGAAAACGTGTTTCTCGCATTAAATAGCTCGAAAAGTACGATCTCGATGACTCTGCATACTTCTGTCTGAAGTCTCCCCAATATTATCGCACAAAATGCATATTTCATCTGGAAACCCCACGAAAACCAAGTTATCGGCGGCTCTACATATCAAACGCACTGTGGAGTGGTGAAAACGCCAGAAAACGTGTTCCTCGCATTAAATAGCTCGAAAAGAGCGATCCCGATGATTCTGCATACTTCGGACAGAAGTCTCACCAAGATTATCGCAGAAAATGCATATCTCAGCTTGAAACCCCAGGAAAACCAAGATATCTCCGGTTCTGCATATCCAACGAACAGAGGTGTGGTGAAAACCCCAGAAAACGTGTTTCTCGCATTAAATAGCTCGAAAAGAGCGCTCTCGATTTTTCTGCATACTTCCGACTGAAGTCTCACCAAGATTATCGCAGAAAATGCATATCCCAGCTGGAAACACCACGAAAATCAAGATGTCGCCGGTTCTGCATATCAAACGCACTGTGGAGTGGTGAAAACACCAGATAACGTGTTTCTCGCATTAAATAGCTCCAAACGAGCGATCTAGATGATTCTGCATACTTCGGACAGAAGTCTCACCAATATTATCGCAGAAAATGCATATCTCAGCTTGAAACCCGACGAAATCCAAGATGTCGCCAGTTCTGCATATCAAACCCACTGTGGAGTGGTGAAAACACCGGATAACGTGTTTCTCGCATTAAGTAGCTCGAAAAGAGTGATCTAGATGATTCTGCATACTTCGGACAGAAGTCTCAACAAGATTATCGCAGAAAATGCATATCTCTGCTAGAAACCCCGCGAAAACCAAGATATCTCCGGTTCTGCACACCCAACGAACTGTGGTGTGGTGAAAACCCCAGAAAACGTGTTTCTCGCATTAAATAGCTCGAAAAGAGCGCTCTTGATGTTTCTGCATACTTCGGACAGATGTTTCACCAAGATTATCGTAGAAAAAGCATATCTCAACTTGAAACCCGACGAAAACCAAACATCGCCGGTTCTGCATATCAAACCAACTGTGGAGTGGTGAAAACACCAGATAACGTGTTTCTCGCATTAAATAGCTGGAAACGAGCGATCTCGATGATTAAGCATACTTCGGACAGATTTCTCACCAAGATTATCGCAGGAATTGCATATCTCAGCTTGAACCCCGACGAAATCCAAGATGTCGCCGGTTCTGCATATCAAACGCACTGTGGAGTGGTGAAAACACCAGAAAACTTGTTTTTTCGCATTAAATAGCTCGAAAAGAGCGATCTTGATGATTCTGCATACTTCGGACAGAAGTCTCAACAAGATTATTGCAGAAAATGCATATCTCAGCTTGAAACCCCACGAAAACCAAGATATCTCCGGTTCTGCATATCCAACGAACTGTGGTGTGGTGAAAACCCCAGAAAACGTGTTTCTCGCATTAAATAGCTCGAAAAGAGCGCTCTCGATGTTTCTGCATACTTCGGACAGAAGTCTCACCAAGATTATCGCAGAAAATGCATATCTCAGCTTGAAACCCCACGAAAACCCAGATATCGCTGGTTCTACATATCAAACGCACTGCGGAGTGGTGAAAACACCAGATAACGTGTTTCTCGCATTAGATATCTCGAAAAAAGCGATCCCGATGCTTCTGCATACTTCTGACAGAAGTCTCACCAAGATTATCGTAGAAAATGCATATCTCAGCTTGAACCCCGACGAAATCCAAGATGTCGCCGGTTCTGCATATCAAACGCACTGTGGTGTGGTGAAAACCCCAGAAAACGTGTTTCTCGCATTAAATAGCTCGAAAAGAGCGCTCTCGATGTTTCTGCATACTTCGGACAGAAGTCTCACCAAGATTATCGCAGAAAATGCATATCTCAGCTTGAAACCCCACGAAAACCCAGATATCGCTGGTTCTACATATCAAACGCACTGCGGAGTGGTGAAAACACCAGATAACGTGTTTCTCGCATTAGATATCTCGAAAAAAGCGATCCCGATGATTCTGCATACTTCTGACAGAAGTCTCACCAAGATTATCGTAGAAAATGCATATCTCAGCTTGAACCCCGACGAAATCCAAGATGTCGCCGGTTCTGCATATCAAACGCACTGTGGAGTGGTGAAAACAACCAGATAACGTGATTCTCGCATTAAATAGCTCGAATAGAGCGATCTCGAAGATTCTGCATACTTCTGACAGAAGACTCACCATGATTATCGCAGAAAATGTATGTCTCAGCTGGAAACCCCACGAAAACCAAGATGTCGCAAGTTCTGCATATCAAACCCACTGTGGAGTGGTGAAAACACCGGATAACGTGTTTCTCGCATTAAATAGCTCGAAAAGAGCGCTCTCGATTTTTCTGCATACTTCGGACAGAAGTCTCAACAAGATTATTGCAGAAAATGCATATCTCAGCTTGAAACCCCACGAAAACCAAGATATCTCCGGTTCTGCATATCCAACGAACTGTGGTGTGGTGAAAACCCCAGAAAACGTGTTTCTCGCATTAAATAGCTCGCAAAGAGCGCTCTCGATGTTTCTGCATACTTCGGACAGAAGTCTCACCAAGATTATCGCAGAAAATGCATATCTCAGCTTGAAACCCCACGAAAACCCAGATATCGCTGGTTCTACATATCAAACGCACTGCGGAGTGGTGAAAACACCAGATAACGTGTTTCTCGCATTAGATATCTCGAAAAAAGCGATCCCGATGATTCTGCATACTTCTGACAGAAGTCTCACCAAGATTATCGTAGAAAATGCATATCTCAGCTTGAACCCCGACGAAATCCAAGATGTCGCCGGTTCTGCATATCAAACGCACTGTGGAGTGGTGGAAACACCAGTTAACGTGTTTCTCGCATCAAATAGCTCGAAAAGAGCGATCTCGATGATTCTGCATACTTCGGACAGAAGTCTCTCCATGATTATCGCAGAAAATGCATATCTCTGCTAGAAACCCCGCGAAAACCAAGATATCTCCGGTTCTGCACATCCAACGAACTGTGGTGTGGTGAAAACCCCAGAAAACGTGTTTCTCGCATTAAATAGCTCGAAAAGAGCGCTCTTGATGTTTCTGCATACTTCGGACAGATGTTTCACCAAGATTATCGTAGAAAAAGCATATCTCAACTTGAAACCCGACGAAAACCAAACATCGCCGGTTCTGCATATCAAACCAACTGTGGAGTGGTGAAAACACCAGATAACGTGTTTCTCGCATTAAATAGCTGGAAACGAGCGATCTCGATGATTAAGCATACTTCGGACAGATTTCTCACCAAGATTATCGCAGAAAATGCACATCTGAGCTTGAAACCCCACGAAAACCAGGATATCGTCGGTTCTGCATATCACACGCACTGTGGAGTGGTGAAAACACCAGATAACGTGTTTGTCGCATTAAATAGCTGGAAACGAGCGATCTCGATGATTAAGCATACTTCGGACAGATTTCTCACCAAGATTATCGCAGGAATTGCATATCTCAGCTTGAACCCCGACGAAATCCAAGATGTCGCCGGTTCTGCATATCAAACGCACTGTGGAGTGGTGAAAACACCAGAAAACTTGTTTTTTCGCATTAAATAGCTCGAAAAGAGCGATCTTGATGATTCTGCATACTTCGGACAGATGTTTCTCCAAGATTATCGTAGAAAATGCATATCTCAACTTGAAACCCGACGAAAACCAAACATCGCCGGTTCTGCATATCAAACCAACTGTTGAGTGGTGAAAACCCCAGAAAACGTGTTTCTCGCATTAAATAGCTCGAAAAGTACGATCTCGATGACTCTGCATACTTCGGACAGAAGTCTCACCAATATTTTCGCAGAAAATGCATATCTCAGCTAGAAACCCCACGAAAATCAAGATGTCGCCGGTTCTGCATATCAAACCCACTGTGGAGTGGTGAAAACACCGGGTAACGTGTTTCTCGCATTAAATAGCTCGAAAAGATCGATCTCGATGTTTCTGCATACATCGGACAGAAGTCTCACCAAGATTATCGCAGAAAATGCATATTTCAGCTTGACACCCCACGAAAACCAAGATATCTCCGGTTCTGCATATCCAACGAACAGTGGTGTGGTGAAATCGCCAGAAAACGTGTTTCTCGCATTAAATAGCTCGATAAGAGCGATCCCGATGATTCTGCGTACTTCGGACAGAAGTCTCACCAAGATTGTCGCAGAAAATGCATATCTCAGCTTGAAACCCCAGGAAAACCAAGATATCTCCGGTTCTGCATATCCAACGAACAGAGGTGTGGTGAAAACCCCAGAAAACGTGTTTCTCGCATTAAATAGCTCGAAAAGAGCGCTCTCGATTTTTCTGCATACTTCGGACAGAAGTCTCAACAAGATTATTGCAGAAAATGCATATCTCAGCTTGAAACCCCACGAAAACCAAGTTATCTCCGGTTTTGCATATCAAACGCACTGTGGGGTGGTGAAAACACCAGAAAACGTGTTTCTCGCATTAAGTAGCTCGAAAAGAGCGTTCTCGAAGGTTCTGCATACTTCTGACAGAGGTCTCACCAATATTGTCGTAGAAAATGCATACCTCAGCTTGAAACCCGACCGAAACGAAGATACCTCCGGTTCTGCATGTCTAACGTACTGTGGAGTGGTGAATACACCACATAACGTGTTGCTCGCATTAAATAGCTCTAAAAGAGCGATATCGATGATTCTGCATACTTCGGACAGAAGTCTCACCAATATTATCGCAGAAAATGCATATCTCAGCTTGAAACCTCACGAACATCAAGATGTCGCCGGTTCTGCATATCAAACGCACTGTGGAGTGCTGAAAACACCAGATAACGTGTTTCTCGCATTAAATAGCTCGATAAGAGCGATCGCGATGATTCTGCATACTACGGACAGAAGTCTCACCAATATTATCGCAGAAAATGCATATCTCAGCTTGAAACCTCACGAACATCAAGATGTCGCCGGTTCTGCATATCAAACGCACTGTGGAGTGCTGAAAACACCAGATAACGTGTTTCTCGCATTAAATAGCTCGATAAGAGCGATCGCGATGATTCTGCATACTACGGACAGAAGTCTCACCAAGATTATCGCAGAAAATGCATATCTCAGCTTGAACCCCCACGAAAACCAAATTATCTCCGGTTCTGCATATCAAACCAACTGTGGAGTAGTGAAAACCCCAGATAACGTGTTTCTCGCATTAAATAGCTCGAAAAGTGTGATCTCGATGATTCTGCATACTTCTGTCTGAAGTATCCCCAATATTATCGCACAAAATGCATATCTGAGCTTGAAACCCCACGAAAAGCAGGATATCGTTGGTTCTGCACATCATACGCACTGTGGAGTGGAGAAAACACCAGATAACGTGTTTCTCGCATTAAATAGCTCGAAACGAGCGATCTCGATGATTCAGCATACTTCGGACAGAAGTCTCACCAAGATTATCGCAGGAATTGCATATCTCAGCTTGAACCCCGACGAAATCCAAGATGTCGCCGGTTCTGCATATCAAACGCACTGTGGAGTGGTGAAAACACCAGAAAACTTGTTTTTTCGCATTAAATAGCTCGAAAAGAGCGATCTTGATGATTCTGCATAATTCGGACAGATGTTTCACCAAGATTATCGTAGAAAATGCATATCTCAACTTGAAACCCGACGAAAACCAAACATCGCCGGTTCTGCATATCAAACCAACTGTGGAGTGGTGAAACCCCCAGAAAACGTGTTTCTCGCATTAAATAGCTCGAAAAGTACGATCTCGATGACTCTGCATACTTCTGTCTGAAGTCTCCCCAATATTATCGCACAAAATGCATATTTCATCTGGAAACCCCACGAAAACCAAGTTATCGGCGGCTCTACATATCAAACGCACTGTGGAGTGGTGAAAACGCCAGAAAACGTGTTCCTCGCATTAAATAGCTCGAAAAGAGCGATCCCGATGATTCTGCATACTTCGGACAGAAGTCTCACCAAGATTATCGCAGAAAATGCATATCTCAGCTTGAAACCCCAGGAAAACCAAGATATCTCCGGTTCTGCATATCCAACGAACAGAGGTGTGGTGAAAACCCCAGAAAACGTGTTTCTCGCATTAAATAGCTCGAAAAGAGCGCTCTCGATTTTTCTGCATACTTCCGACTGAAGTCTCACCAAGATTATCGCAGAAAATGCATATCCCAGCTGGAAACACCACGAAAATCAAGATGTCGCCGGTTCTGCATATCAAACGCACTGTGGAGTGGTGAAAACACCAGATAACGTGTTTCTCGCATTAAATAGCTCCAAACGAGCGATCTAGATGATTCTGCATACTTCGGACAGAAGTCTCACCAATATTATCGCAGAAAATGCATATCTCAGCTTGAAACCCGACGAAATCCAAGATGTCGCCAGTTCTGCATATCAAACCCACTGTGGAGTGGTGAAAACACCGGATAACGTGTTTCTCGCATTAAGTAGCTCGAAAAGAGTGATCTAGATGATTCTGCATACTTCGGACAGAAGTCTCAACAAGATTATCGCAGAAAATGCATATCTCTGCTAGAAACCCCGCGAAAACCAAGATATCTCCGGTTCTGCACACCCAACGAACTGTGGTGTGGTGAAAACCCCAGAAAACGTGTTTCTCGCATTAAATAGCTCGAAAAGAGCGCTCTTGATGTTTCTGCATACTTCGGACAGATGTTTCACCAAGATTATCGTAGAAAAAGCATATCTCAACTTGAAACCCGACGAAAACCAAACATCGCCGGTTCTGCATATCAAACCAACTGTGGAGTGGTGAAAACACCAGATAACGTGTTTCTCGCATTAAATAGCTGGAAACGAGCGATCTCGATGATTAAGCATACTTCGGACAGATTTCTCACCAAGATTATCGCAGGAATTGCATATCTCAGCTTGAACCCCGACGAAATCCAAGATGTCGCCGGTTCTGCATATCAAACGCACTGTGGAGTGGTGAAAACACCAGAAAACTTGTTTTTTCGCATTAAATAGCTCGAAAAGAGCGATCTTGATGATTCTGCATACTTCGGACAGAAGTCTCAACAAGATTATTGCAGAAAATGCATATCTCAGCTTGAAACCCCACGAAAACCAAGATATCTCCGGTTCTGCATATCCAACGAACTGTGGTGTGGTGAAAACCCCAGAAAACGTGTTTCTCGCATTAAATAGCTCGAAAAGAGCGCTCTCGATGTTTCTGCATACTTCGGACAGAAGTCTCACCAAGATTATCGCAGAAAATGCATATCTCAGCTTGAAACCCCACGAAAACCCAGATATCGCTGGTTCTACATATCAAACGCACTGCGGAGTGGTGAAAACACCAGATAACGTGTTTCTCGCATTAGATATCTCGAAAAAAGCGATCCCGATGCTTCTGCATACTTCTGACAGAAGTCTCACCAAGATTATCGTAGAAAATGCATATCTCAGCTTGAACCCCGACGAAATCCAAGATGTCGCCGGTTCTGCATATCAAACGCACTGTGGTGTGGTGAAAACCCCAGAAAACGTGTTTCTCGCATTAAATAGCTCGAAAAGAGCGCTCTCGATGTTTCTGCATACTTCGGACAGAAGTCTCACCAAGATTATCGCAGAAAATGCATATCTCAGCTTGAAACCCCACGAAAACCCAGATATCGCTGGTTCTACATATCAAACGCACTGCGGAGTGGTGAAAACACCAGATAACGTGTTTCTCGCATTAGATATCTCGAAAAAAGCGATCCCGATGATTCTGCATACTTCTGACAGAAGTCTCACCAAGATTATCGTAGAAAATGCATATCTCAGCTTGAACCCCGACGAAATCCAAGATGTCGCCGGTTCTGCATATCAAACGCACTGTGGAGTGGTGGAAACACCAGTTAACGTGTTTCTCGCATCAAATAGCTCGAAAAGAGCGATCTCGATGATTCTGCATACTTCGGACAGAAGTCTCACCAAGATTATCGTAAAAAATGCATATCTCAGCTTGAAACCCAACGAAAGCCAAGATATCGCTGGTTCTGCATATCAAACGCACTGTGGAGTGGTGAAAACCCCTGACAAGGTTTTTCTCGCATTAACTAGCTCGAAAAGAGCGATCTCGATGATTCAGCCTAATTCGGACAGAAGTCTCTCCATGATTATCGCAGAAAATGCATATCTCTGCTAGAAACCCCGCGAAAACCAAGATATCTCCGGTTCTGCACACCCAACGAACTGTGGTGTGGTGAAAACCCCAGAAAACGTGTTTCTCGCATTAAATAGCTCGAAAAGAGCGCTCTTGATGTTTCTGCATACTTCGGACAGATGTTTCACCAAGATTATCGTAGAAAAAGCATATCTCAACTTGAAACCCGACGAAAACCAAACATCGCCGGTTCTGCATATCAAACCAACTGTGGAGTGGTGAAAACACCAGATAACGTGTTTCTCGCATTAAATAGCTGGACACGAGCGATCTCGATGATTAAGCATACTTCGGACAGATTTCTCACCAAGATTATCGCAGAAAATGCACATCTGAGCTTGAAACCCCACGAAAACCAGGATATCGTCGGTTCTGCATATCACACGCACTGTGGAGTGGTGAAAACACCAGATAACGTGTTTCTCGCATTAAATAGCTGGAAACGAGCGATCTCGATGATTAAGCATACTTCGGACAGATTTCTCACCAAGATTATCGCAGGAATTGCATATCTCAGCTTGAACCCCGACGAAATCCAAGATGTCGCCGGTTCTGCATATCAAACGCACTGTGGAGTGGTGAAAACACCAGAAAACTTGTTTTTTCGCATTAAATAGCTCGAAAAGAGCGATCTTGATGATTCTGCATACTTCAGACAGAAGTCTCAACAAGATTATTGCAGAAAATGCATATCTCAACTTGAAACCCGACGAAAACCAAACATCGCCGGTTCTGCATATCCAACGAACTGTGGTGTGGTGAAAACCCCAGAAAACGTGTTTCTCGCATTAAATAGCTCGAAAAGAGCGCTCTCGATGTTTCTGCATACTTCGGACAGAAGTCTCACCAAGATTATCGCAGAAAATGCATATCTCAGCTTGAAACCCCACGAAAACCCAGATATCGCTGGTTCCACATATCAAACGCACTGCGGAGTGGTGAAAACACCAGATAACGTGTTTCTCGCATTAGATATCTCGAAAAAAGCGATCCCGATGATTCTGCATACTTCTGACAGAAGTCTCACCAATATTATCGTAGAAAATGCATATCTCAGCTTGAACCCCGACGAAATCCAAGATGTCGCCGGTTCTGCATATCAAACGCACTGTGGTGTGGTGGAAACACCAGTTAACGTGTTTCTCGCATCAAATAGCTCGAAAAGAGCGATCTCGATGATTCTGCATATTTCGGACAGAAGTCTCACCAAGATTATCGTAAAAAATGCATATCTCAGCTTGAAACCCAACGAAAGCCAAGATATCGCTGGTTCTGCATATCAAACGCACTGTGGAGTGGTGAAAACCCCTGACAAGGTTTTTCTCGCATTAACTAGCTCGAAAAGAGCGATCTCGATGATTCAGCCTAATTCGGACAGAAGTCTCTCCATGATTATCGCAGAAAATGCATATCTCTGCTAGAAACCCCGCGAAAACCAAGATATCTCCGGTTCTGCACATCCAACGAACTGTGGTGTGGTGAAAACCCCAGAAAACGTGTTTCTCGCATTAAATAGCTCGAAAAGAGCGCTCTTGATGTTTCTGCATACTTCGGACAGATGTTTCACCAAGATTATCGTAGAAAAAGCATATCTCAACTTAAAACCCGACGAAAACCAAACATCGCCGGTTCTGCATATCAAACCAACTGTGGAGTGGTGAAAACACCAGATAACGTGTTTCTCGCATTAAATAGCTGGAAACGAGCGATCTCGATGATTAAGCATACTTCGGACAGATTTCTCACCAAGATTATCGCAGAAAATGCACATCTGAGCTTGAAACCCCACGAAAACCAGGATATCGTCGGTTCTGCATATCACACGCACTGTGGAGTGGTGAAAACACCAGATAACGTGTTTCTCGCATTAAATAGCTGGAAACGAGCGATCTCGATGATTAAGCATACTTCGGACAGATTTCTCACCAAGATTATCGCAGGAATTGCATATCTCAGCTTGAACCCCGACGAAATCCAAGATGTCGCCGGTTCTGCATATCAAACGCACTGTGGAGTGGTGAAAACACCAGAAAACTTGTTTTTTCGCATTAAATAGCTCGAAAAGAGCGATCTTGATGATTCTGCATACTTCGGACAGATGTTTCTCCAAGATTATCGTAGAAAATGCATATCTCGTCTTGAAACCCGACGAAAACCAAACATCGCCGGTTCTGCATATCAAACCAACTGTGGAGTGGTGAAAACCCCAGAAAACGTGTTTCTCGCATTAAATAGCTCGAAAAGTACGATCTCGATGACTCTGCATACTTCGGACAGAAGTCTCACCAATATTTTCGCAGAAAATGCATATCTCAGCTAGAAACCCCACGAAAATCAAGATGTCGCCGGTTCTGCATATCAAACCCACTGTGGAGTGGTGAAAACACCGGATAACGTGTTTCTCGCATTAAATAGCTCGAAAAGATCGATCTCGATGTTTCTGCATACATCGGACAGAAGTCTCACCAAGATTATCGCAGAAAATGCATATTTCAGCTTGACACCCCACGAAAACCAAGATATCTCCGGTTCTGCATATCCAACGAACAGTGGTGTGGTGAAATCGCCAGAAAACGTGTTTCTCGCATTAAATAGCTCGATAAGAGCGATCCCGATGATTCTGCATACTTCGGACAGAAGTCTCACCAAGATTGTCGCAGAAAATGCATATCTCAGCTTGAAACCCCAGGAAAACCAAGATATCTCCGGTTCTGCATATCCAACGAACAGAGGTGTGGTGAAAACCCCAGAAAACGTGTTTCTCGCATTAAATAGCTCGAAAAGAGCGCTCTCGAATTTTCTGCATACTTCGGACAGAAGTCTCAACAAGATTATTGCAGAAAATGCATATCTCAGCTTGAAACCCGACCGAAACGAAGATTCCTCCGGTTCTGCATGTCTAACGTACTGTGGAGTGGTGAATACACCACATAACGTGTTGCTCGCATTAAATAGCTCTAAAAGAGCGATATCGATGATTCTGCATACTTCGGACAGAAGTCTCACCAATATTATCGCAGAAAATGCATATCTCAGCTTGAAACCTCACGAAAAGCAGGATATCGTTGGTTCTGCACATCATACGCACTGTGGAGTGGAGAAAACACCAGATAACGTGTTTCTCGCATTAAATAGCTCGAAACGAGCGATCTCGATGATACAGCATACTTCGGACAGAAGTCTCACCAAGATTATCGCAGTAATTGCATATCTCAGCTTGAACCCCGACGAAATCCAAGATGTCGCCGGTTCTGCATATCAAACGCACTGTGGAGTGGTGAAAACACCAGAAAACTTGTTTTTTCGCATTAAATAGCTCGAAAAGAGCGATCTTGATGATTCTGCATACTTCGGACAGATGTTTCACCAAGATTATCGTAGAAAATGCATATCTCAACTTGAAACCCGACGAAAACCAAACATCGCCGGTTCTGCATATCAAACCAACTGTGGAGTGGTGAAAACCCCAGAAAACGTGTTTCTCGCATTAAATAGCTCGAAAAGTACGATCTCGATGACTCTGCATACTTCGGACAGAAGTCTCAACAATATTTTCGCAGAAAATGCATATCTCAGCTAGAAACCCCACGAAAATCAAGATGTCGCCGGTTCTGCATATCAAACCCACTGTGGAGTGGTGAAAACACCGGATAACGTGTTTCTCGCATTAAATAGCTCGAAAAGATCGATCTCGATGTTTCTGCATACATCGGACAGAAGTCTCACCAAGATTATCGCAGAAAATGCATATTTCAGCTTGACACCCCACGAAAACCAAGATATCTCCGGTTCTGCATATCCAACGAACAGTGGTGTGGTGAAATCGCCAGAAAACGTGTTTCTCGCATTAAATAGCTCGATAAGAGCGATCCCGATGATTCTGCATACTTCGGACAGAAGTCTCACCAAGATTGTCGCAGAAAATGCATATCTCAGCTTGAAACCCCAGGAAAACCAAGATATCTCCGGTTCTGCATATCCAACGAACAGAGGTGTGGTGAAAACCCCAGAAAACGTGTTTCTCGCATTAAATAGCTCGAAAAGAGCGCTCTCGAATTTTCTGCATACTTCGGACAGAAGTCTCAACAAGATTATTGCAGAAAATGCATATCTCAGCTTGAAACCCGACCGAAACGAAGATTCCTCCGGTTCTGCATGTCTAACGTACTGTGGAGTGGTGAATACACCACATAACGTGTTGCTCGCATTAAATAGCTCTAAAAGAGCGATATCGATGATTCTGCATACTTCGGACAGAAGTCTCACCAATATTATCGCAGAAAATGCATATCTCAGCTTGAAACCTCACGAAAAGCAGGATATCGTTGGTTCTGCACATCATACGCACTGTGGAGTGGAGAAAACACCAGATAACGTGTTTCTCGCATTAAATAGCTCGAAACGAGCGATCTCGATGATACAGCATACTTCGGACAGAAGTCTCACCAAGATTATCGCAGTAATTGCATATCTCAGCTTGAACCCCGACGAAATCCAAGATGTCGCCGGTTCTGCATATCAAACGCACTGTGGAGTGGTGAAAACACCAGAAAACTTGTTTTTTCGCATTAAATAGCTCGAAAAGAGCGATCTTGATGATTCTGCATACTTCGGACAGATGTTTCACCAAGATTATCGTAGAAAATGCATATCTCAACTTGAAACCCGACGAAAACCAAACATCGCCGGTTCTGCATATCAAACCAACTGTGGAGTGGTGAAAACCCCAGAAAACGTGTTTCTCGCATTAAATAGCTCGAAAAGTACGATCTCGATGACTCTGCATACTTCGGACAGAAGTCTCAACAATATTTTCGCAGAAAATGCATATCTCAGCTAGAAACCCCACGAAAATCAAGATGTCGCCGGTTCTGCATATCAAACGCACTGTGGAGTGGTGAAAACAACCAGATAACGTGTTTCTCGCATTAAATAGCTCGAATAGAGCGATCTCGAAGATTCTGCATACTTCTGACAGAAGACTCACCAAGATTATCGCAGAAAATGTATGTCTCAGCTGGAAACCCCACGAAAACCAAGATATCGCCGGTTCTGCATATCAGACGCACTGTGGAGTGGTGAAAACACCAGAAAACTTGTTTTTTCGCATTAAATATCTCGAAACGAGCGATCTAGATGATTCTGCAAACTTCTGACAGAAGTCTCACCAAGATTATCGTAGAAAATGCATATCTGAGCTTGAAACCCCACGAAAACCAGGATATCGTCGGTTCTGCACATCATACGCACTGTGGAGTGGTGAAAACACCAGTTAACGTGTCTCTCGCATTAACTAGCTCGAAAGGAGCGTTCTCGATGATTCTGCATACTTCTCATAGATGAAACACCAAGATTATCGCAGAAAATGCATATTTCAGCTGGAAACCCCACGCAAACCAAGTTATCGGCGGCTCTACATATCAAACGCACTGTGGAGTGGTCAAAACACCAGACAACGTGTTTCTCGCATTAAATAGCTCGAATAGAGCGATCTCGAAGATTCTGCATACTTCTGACAGAAGACTCACCAAGATTATCGCAGAAAATGTATGTCTCAGCTGGAAACCCCACGAAAACCAAGATATCGCCGGTTCTGCATATCAGACGCACTGTGGAGTGGTGAAAACACCAGAAAACTTGTTTTTTCGCATTAAATATCTCGAAACGAGCGATCTAGATGATTCTGCAAACTTCTGACAGAAGTCTCTCCAAGATTATCGTAGAAAATGCATATCTCAGCTTGAAACCCGACGAAATCCAAGATGTCGCCAGTTCTGCATATCAAACCCACTGTGGAGTGGTGAAAACACCGGATAACGTGTTTCTCGCATTAAATAGCTCGAAAAGAGTGATCTAGATGATTCTGCATACTTCTGTCTGAAGTCTCACCAATATTATCGCAGAAAATGCATATCTGAGCTTGAAACCCCACGAAAACCAGGATATCGTCGGTTCTGCACATCATACGCACTGTGGAGTGGTGAAAACACCAGAAAACGTGTTTCTCGCATTAACTAGCTCGAAAGGAGCGTTCTCGATGATTCTGCATACTTCTCATAGATGAAACACCAAGATTATCGCAGAAAATGCATATTTCAGCTGGGAACCCCACGAAAACCAAGTTATCGGCGGCTCTACATATCAAACGCACTGTGGAGTGGTCAAAACACCAGACAACGTGTTTCTCGCATTAAATAGCTCGAAAAGAGCGATATCGATGATTCTGCATACTTCGGACAGAAGTCTCACCAATATTATCGCAGAAAATGCATATCTCAGCTTGAAACCCGACGAAAACCACGATTTCGCCGGTTCTGCATATCAAACGCACTGTGGGGTGGTGAAAACACCAGAAAACGTGTTTCTCGCATTAAGTAGCTCGAAAAGAGCGTTCTCGAAGGTTCTGCATACTTCTGACAGAGGTCTCACCAATATTGTCGTAGAAAATGCATACCTCAGCTTGAAACCCGACCGAAACGAAGATACCTCCGGTTCTGCATGTCTAACGTACTGTGGAGTGGTGAATACACCACATAACGTGTTGTTCGCATTAAATAGCTCTAAAAGAGCGATATCGATGATTCTGCATCCTTCGGACGGAAGTCTCACCAATATTATCGCAGAAAATGCATATCTCAGCTTGAAACCTCACGAACATCAAGATGTCGCCGGTTCTGCATATCAAACGCACTGTGGAGTGCTGAAAACACCAGATAACGTGTTTCTCGCATTAAATAGCTCGAAAAGAGCGATCCCGATGATTCTGCATACTTCGGACAGAAGTCTCACCAAGATTATCGCAGAAAATGCATATCTCAGCTTGAAACCCCACGAAAACCAAATTATCTCCGGTTCTGCATATCAAACCAACTGTGGAGTAGTGAAAACACCAGATAACGTGTTTCTCGCATTAAATAGCTCGAAAAGTGTGATCTCGATGATTCTGCATACTTCTGTCTGAAGTCTCCCCAATATTATCGCACAAAATTCATATTTCAGCTGGAAACCCCACGAAAACCAAGTTATCGGCGGCTCTACATATCAAACGCACTGTGGAGTGGTGAAAACGCCAGAAAACGTGTTCCTCGCATTAAATAGCTCGAAAAGAGCGATCCCGATGATTCTGCATACTTCGGACAGAAGTCTCACCAAGATTATCGCAGAAAATGCATATCTCAGCTTGAAACCCCAGGAAAACCAAGATATCTCCGGTTCTGCATATCCAACGAACAGAGGTGTGGTGAAAACCCCAGAAAACGTGTTTCTCGCATTAAATAGCTCGAAAAGAGCGCTCTCGATTTTTCTGCATACTTCTGACTGAAGTCTCACCACGATTATCGCAGAAAATGCATATCCCAGCTGGAAACACCACGAAAATCAAGATGTCGCCGGTTCTGCATATCAAACGCACTGTGGAGTGGTGAAAACACCAGATAACGTGTTTCTCGCATTAAATAGCTCCAAACGAGCGATCTAGATGATTCTGCATACTTCGGACAGAAGTCTCACCAATATTATCGCAGAAAACGCATATCTCAGCTTGACACCTCACGAACATCAAGATGTCGCCGGTTCTGCATATCAAACGCACTGTGGAGTGCTGAAAACACCAGATAACGTGTTTCTCGCATTAAATAGCTCGATAAGAGCGATCGCGATGATTCTGCATACTACGGACAGAAGTCTCACCAGGATTATCGCAGAAAATGCATATCTCAGCTTGAAACCCCACGAAAACCAAATTATCTCCGGTTCTGCATATCAAACCAACTGTGGAGTAGTGAAAACACCAGATAACGTGTTTCTCGCATTAAATAGCTCGAATAGAGCGATCTCGAAGATTCTGCATACTTCTGACAGAAGACTCACCAAGATTATCGCAGAGAATGTATGTCTCAGCTGGAAACCCCACGAAAACCAAGATATCGCCGGTTCTGCATATCAGACGCACTGTGGAGTGGTGAAAACACCAGAAAACTTGTTTTTTCGCATTAAATATCTCGAAACGAGCGATCTAGATGATTCTGCAAACTTCTGACAGAAGTCTCACCAAGATTATCGTAGAAAATGCATATCTCAGCTTGAAACCCGACGAAATCCAAGATGTCGCCAGTTCTGCATATCAAACCCACTGTGGAGTGGTGAAAACACCGGATAACGTGTTTCTCGCATTAAATAGCTCGAAAAGAGTGATCTAGATGATTCTGCATACTTCTGTCTGAAGTCTCACCAATATTATCGCAGAAAATGCATATCTGAGCTTGAAACCCCACGAAAACCAGGATATCGTCGGTTCTGCACATCATACGCACTGTGGAGTGGTGAAAACACCAGTTAACGTGTCTCTCGCATTAAATAGCTCGAAAAGAGCGATCTCGATGATTCTGCATACTTCGGACAGAAGTCTCAACAAGATTATTGCAGAAAATGCATATCTCAGCTTGAAACCCCACGAAAACCAAGATATCTCCGGTTCTGCATATCCAACGAACTGTGGTGTGGTGATAACCCCAGAAAACGTGTTTCTCGCATTAAATAGCTCGAAAAGAGCGCTCTCGATGTTTCTGCGTACTTCGGACAGAAGTCTCACCAAGATTATCGCAGAAAATGCATATCTCAGCTTGAAACCCCACGAAAACCCAGATATCGCTGGTTCTACATATCAAACGCACTGCGGAGTGGTGAAAACACCAGATAACGTGTTTCTCGCATTAGATATCTCGAAAAAAGCGATCCCGATGATTCTGCATACTTCTGACAGAAGTCTCACCAAGATTATCGTAGAAAATGCATATCTCAGCTTGAACCCCGACGAAATCCAAGATGTCGCCGGTTCTGCATATCAAACGCACTGTGGAGTGGTGGAAACACCAGTTAACGTGTTTCTCGCATCAAATAGCTCGAAAAGAGCGATCTCGATGATTCTGCATACTTCGGACAGAAGTCTCACCAAGATTATCGTAAAAAATGCATATCTCAGCTTGAAACCCAACGAAAGCCAAGATATCGCTGGTTCTGCATATCAAACGCACTGTGGAGTGGTGAAAACCCCTGACTAGGTTTTTCTCGCATTAACTAGCTCGAAAAGAGCGATCTCGATGATTCAGCCTAATTCGGACAGAAGTCTCTCCATGATTATCGCAGAAAATGCATATCTCTGCTAGAAACCCCGCGAAAACCAAGATATCTCCGGTTCTGCACATCCAACGAACTGTGGTGTGGTGAAAACCCCAGAAAACGTGTTTCTCGCATTAAATAGCTCGAAAAGAGCGCTCTTGATGTTTCTGCATACTTCGGACAGATGTTTCACCAAGATTATCGTAGAAAAAGCATATCTCAACTTGAAACCCGACGAAAACCAAACATCGCCGGTTCTGCATATCAAACCAACTGTGGAGTGGTGAAAACACCAGATAACGTGTTTCTCGCATTAAATAGCTGGAAACGAGCGATCTCGATGATTAAGCATACTTCGGACAGATTTCTCACCAAGATTATCGCAGAAAATGCACATCTGAGCTTGAAACCCCACGAAAACCAGGATATCGTCGGTTCTGCATATCACACGCACTGTGGAGTGGTGAAAACACCAGATAACGTGTTTCTCGCATTAAATAGCTGGAAACGAGCGATCTCGATGATTAAGCATACTTCGGACAGATTTCTCACCAAGATTATCGCAGGAATTGCATATCTCAACTTGAAACCCGACGAAAACCAAACATCGCCGGTTCTGCATATCAAACCAACTGTGGAGTGGTGAAAACCCCAGAAAACGTGTTTCTCGCATTAAATAGCTCGAAAAGTACGATCTCGATGACTCTGCATACTTCGGACAGAAGTCTCACCAAGATTATCGCAGAAAATGCATAT
Source organism: Anthophora plumipes (assembly GCA_951804975.1). Lineage (NCBI taxonomy): Eukaryota > Metazoa > Arthropoda > Insecta > Hymenoptera > Apidae > Anthophora > Anthophora plumipes. The sequence continues at coordinate 342,763 of CATORF010000697.1, forward strand.
TTCAGCTTGACACCCCACGAAAACCAAGATATCTCCGGTTCTGCATATCCAACGAACAGTGGTGTGGTGAAATCGCCAGAAAACGTGTTTCTCGCATTAAATAGCTCGATAAGAGCGATCCCGATGATTCTGCATACTTCGGACAGAAGTCTCACCAAGATTATCGTAAAAAATGCATATCTCAGCTTGAAACCCAACGAAAGCCAAGATATCGCTGGTTCTGCATATCAAACGCACTGTGGAGTGGTGAAAACCCCTGACAAGGTTTTTCTCGCATTAACTAGCTCGAAAAGAGCGATCTCGATGATTCAGCCTAATTCGGACAGAAGTCTCTCCATGTTTATCGGAGAAAATGCATATCTCAGCTTGAAACCCCACGAAAACCAAGATATCGCTGGTTCTGCATATCAAACGCACTGTGGAGTGCTGAAAACACCAGATAACGTTTTGTCGCGTTAAATAGCTCGAATAGAGCGATCTCGATGATTCTGCATACTTCGGACAGAACTCTCACCAAGATTATCGCTAAAAATGCATATCTCAGCTTGAAACCCCACGAAAACCCAGATATCGCCGGTTCTGCATATCAAACCAACTGTGGAGTGGTGAAAACACCAGACAACGTGTTTCTCGCATTAAATAGATCGAAAAGTGCGATCTCGATGATTCTGCATACTTCTAACCGAAGTCTCACCATGATTATCGCAGAAAATGCATATCTCTGCTAGAAACCCCACGAAAACCAAGATATCTCCGGTTCTGCACATCCAACGAACTGTGGTGTGGTGAAAACCCCAGAAAACGTGTTTCTCGCATTAAATAGCTCGAAAAGATCGCTCTTGATGTTTCTGCATACTTCGGACAGATGTTTCACCAAGATTATCGTAGAAAAAGCATATCTCAACTTGAAACCCGACGAAAACCAAACATCGCCGGTTCTGCATATCAAACCAACTGTGGAGTGGTGAAAACACCACATAACGTGTTTCTCGCATTAAATAGCTGGAAACGAGCGATCTCGATGATTAAGCATACTTCGGACAGATTTCTCACCAAGATTATCGCAGAAAATGCACATCTGAGCTTGAAACCCCACGAAAACCAGGATATCGTCGGTTCTGCATATCACACGCACTGTGGAGTGGTGAAAACACCAGATAACGTGTTTCTCGCATTAAATAGCTGGAAACGAGCGATCTCGATGATTAAGCATACTTCGGACAGATTTCTCACCAAGATTATCGCAGGAATTGCATATCTCAGCTTGAACCCCGACGAAATCCAAGATGTCGCCGGTTCTGCATATCAAACGCACTGTGGAGTGGTGAAAACACCAGAAAACTTGTTTTTTCGCATTAAATAGCTCGAAAAGAGCGATCTTGATGATTCTGCATACTTCGGACAGATGTTTCTCCAAGATTATCGTAGAAAATGCATATCTCAACTTGAAACCCGACGAAAACCAAACATCGCCGGTTCTGCATATCAAACCAACTGTGGAGTGGTGAAAACCCCAGAAAACGTGTTTCTCGCATTAAATAGCTCGAAAAGTACGATCTCGATGACTCTGCATACTTCGGACAGAAGTCTCACCAATATTTTCGCAGAAAATGCATATCTCAGCTAGAAACCCCACGAAAATCAAGATGTCGCCGGTTCTGCATTTCAAACGCACTGTGGAGTGGTGAAAACAACCAGATAACGTGTTTCTCGCATTAAATAGCTCGAATAGAGCGATCTCGAAGATTCTGCATACTTCTGACAGAAGACTCACCAAGATTATCGCAGAAAATGTATGTCTCAGCTGGAAACCCCACGAAAACCAAGATGTCGCAAGTTCTGCATATCAAACCCACTGTGGAGTGGTGAAAACACCGGATAACGTGTTTCTCGCATTAAATAGCTCGAAAAGATCGATCTCGATGATTCTGCATACATCGGACAGAAGTCTCACCAAGATTATCGTAGAAAATGCATATCTCAGCTTGAAACCCGACGAAATCCAAGATGTCGCCAGTTCTGCATATCAAACCCACTGTGGAGTGGTGAAAACACCGGATAACGTGTTTCTCGCATTAAATCGATCGAAATGTGCGATCTCGATGATTCTGCATACTTGTAACAGAAGTCTCACCATGATTATCGCAGAAAATGCATAACTCTGCTAGAAACTTCACGAAAACCAAGATATCTCCTGTTCTGCATATCCAACGAACTGTGGAGTGGTGAAAACCCCAGAAAACGTGTTTCACGCATTAAATAGCTCGAAAAGTACGATCTCGATGACTCTGCATACTTCGGACAGAAGTCTCACCAAGATTATCGCAGAAAATGCATATCTCAGCTTGAAACCCGACGAAATCCAAGATGTCGCCAGTTCTGCATATCAAACCCACTGTGGAGTGGTGAAAACACCGGATAACGTGTTTCTCGCATTAAATCGATCGAAATGTGCGATCTCGATGATTCTGCATACTTGTAACAGAAGTCTCACCATGATTATCGCAGACAATGCATATTTCAGCTGGAAACCCCACGAAAACCAAGTTATCGGCGGTTCTACATATCAAATGCACTGTGGAGTGGTCAAAACACCAGATAACGTGTTGCTCGCATTAAATAGCTCTAAAAGAGCGATATCGATGATTCTGCATACTTCGGACAGAAGTCTCACCAATATTATCGCAGAAAATGCATATCTCAGCTTGAAACCTCACGAAAATCAAGATGTCGCCGGTTCTGCATATCAAACGCACTGTGGAGTGCTGAAAACACCAGATAACGTGTTTCTCGCATTAAATAGCTCGAAAAGAGCGATCTCGATGATTCTGCATACTACGGACAGAAGTCTCACCAAGATTATCGCAGAAAATGCATATCTCAGCTTGAAACCCCACGAAAACCAAATTATCTCCGGTTCTGCATATCAAACCAACTGTGGAGTAGTGAAAACACCAGATAACGTGTTTCTCGCATTAAATAGCTCTAAAAGTGCGATATCGATGATTCTGCATACTTCGGACAGATTTCTCACCAAGATTATCGCAGAAAATGCACATCTGAGCTTGAAACCCCACGAATACCAGGATATCGTCGGTTCTGCATATCACACGCACTGTGGAGTGGTGAAAACACCAGATAACGTGTTTCTCGCATTAAATAGCTGGAAACGAGCGATCTCGATGATTAAGCATACCTCGGACAGATTTCTCACCAAGATTATCGCAGAAAATGCATATCTCAGATTGAAACCCCACGAAAACCAAATTATCTCCGGTTCTGCATATCAAACCAACTGTGGAGTAGTGAAAACACCAGATAACGTGTTTCTCGCATTAAATAGCTCTAAAAGAGCGATATCGATGATTCTGCATACTTCGGACAGAAGTCTCACCAATATTATCGCACAAAATGCATATCTGAGCTTGAAACCCCACGAAAAGCAGGATATCGTTGGTTCTGCACATCATACGCACTGTGGAGTGGAGAAAACACCAGATAACGTGTTTCTCGCATTAAATAGCTCGAAACGAGCAATCTCGATGATTCAGCATACTTCGGACAGAAGTCTCACCAAGATTATCGCAGGAATTGCATATCTCAGCTTGAACCCCGACGAAATCCAAGATGTCGCCGGTTCTGCATATCAAACGCACTGTGGAGTGGTGAAAACACCAGAAAACTTGTTTTTTCGCATTAAATAGCTCGAAAAGAGCGATCTTGATGATTCTGCATACTTCGGATAGATGTTTCTCCAAGATTATCGTAGAAAATGCATATCTCAACTTGAAACCCGACGAAAACCAAACATCGCCGGTTCTGCATATCAAACCAACTGTGGAGTGGTGAAAACCCCAGAAAACGTGTTTCTCGCATTAAATAGCTCGAAAAGTACCATCTCGATGACTCTGCATACTTCGGACAGAAGTCTCACCAATATTTTCGCAGAAAATGCATATCTCAGCTAGAAACCCCACGAAAATCAAGATGTCGCCGGTTCTGCATATCAAACGCACTGTGGAGTGGTGAAAACAACCAGATAACGTGTTTCTCGCATTAAATAGCTCGAATAGAGCGATCTCGAAGATTCTGCATACTTCTGACAGAAGACTCACCATGATTATCGCAGAAAATGTATGTCTCAGCTGGAAACCCCACGAAAACCAAGCTGTTGCCAGTTCTGCATATCAAACCCACAGTGGAGTGGTGAAAACACCGGATAACGTGTTTCTCGCATTAAATAGCTCGAAAAGATCGATCTCGATGATTCTGCATACATCGGACAGAAGTCTCACCAAGATTATCGCAGAAAATGCACATTTCAGCTTGAAACCCCACGAAAACCAAGATAGCTCCGGTTCTGCATATCCAACGAACAGTGGTGTGGTGAAATCGCCAGAAAACGTGTTTCTCGCATTAAATAGCTCGATAAGAGCGATCCCGATGATTCTGCATACTTCGGACAGAAGTCTCACCAAGATTGTCGCAGAAAATGCATATCTCAGCTTGAAACCCCAGGAAAACCAAGATATCTCCGGTTCTGCATATCCAACGAACAGAGGTGTGGTGAAAACCCCAGAAAACGTGTTTCTCGCATTAAATAGCTCGAAAAGAGCGCTCTCGATTTTTCTGCATACTTCGGACAGAAGTCTCATCAAGATTATCGCAGAAAATGCATATGTCAGCTTGAAACCCCACGAAAACCCAGATATCGCTGGTTCTACATATCAAACGCACTGCGGAGTGGTGAAAACACCAGTTAACGTGTTTCTCGCATTAAATAGCTCGAAAAGAGCGATCTAGATGATTCTGCAAACTTCTGACAGAAGTCTCACCAAGATTATCGCAGAAAATGCACATCTCAGCTTGAAACCGCACGAAAACCAAATTATCTCCGGTTCTGCATATCAAACCAACTGTGGAGTAGTGAAAACACCAGATAACGTGTTTCTCGCATTAAATAACTCGAAAAGTGTGATCTCGATGATTCTGCATACTTCTGTCTGAAGTCTCCCCAATATTATCGCACAAAATGCATATCTGAGCTTGAAACCCCACGAAAAGCAGGATATCGTTGGTTCTGCACATCATACGCACTGTGGAGTGGAGAAAACACCAGATAACGTGTTTCTCGCATTAAATAGCTCGAAACGAGCGATCTCGATGATTCAGCATACTTCGGACAGAAGTCTCACCAAGATTATCGCAGGAATTGCATATCTCAGCTTGAACCCCGACGAAATCCAAGATGTCGCCGGTTCTGCATATCAAACGCACTGTGGAGTGGTGAAAACACCAGAAAACTTGTTTTTTCGCATTAAATAGCTCGAAAAGAGCGATCTTGATGATTCTGCATACTTCGGACAGATGTTTCACCAAGATTATCGTAGAAAATGCATATCTCAACTTGAAACCCGACGAAAACCAAACATCGCCGGTTCTGCACATCAAACCAACTGTGGAGTGGTGAAAACCCCAGAAAACGTGTTTCTCGCATTAAATAGCTCGAAAAGTACGATCTCGATGACTCTGCATACTTCGGACAGAAGTCTCACCAATATTTTCGCAGAAAATGCATATCTCAGCTAGAAACCCCACGAAAATCAAGATGTCGCCGGTTCTGCATATCAAACGCACTGTGGAGTGGTGAAAACAACCAGATAACGTGTTTCTCGCATTAAATAGCTCGAATAGAGCGATCTCGAAGATTCTGCATACTTCTGACAGAAGACTCACCAAGATTATCGCAGAAAATGTATGTCTCAGCTGGAAACCCCACGAAAACCAAGATATCGCCGGTTCTGCATATCAGACGCACTGTGGAGTGGTGAAAACACCAGAAAACTTGTTTTTTCGCATTAAATATCTCGAAACGAGCGATCTAGATGATTCTGCAAACTTCTGACAGAAGTCTCACCAAGATTATCGTAGAAAATGCATATCTCAGCTTGAAACCCGACGAAATCCAAGATGTCGCCAGTTCTGCATATCAAACCCACTGTGGAGTGGTGAAAACACCGGATAACGTGATTCTCGCATTAAATAGCTCGAAAAGAGTGATCTAGATGATTCTGCATACTTCTGTCTGAAGTCTCACCAATATTATCGCAGAAAATGCATATCTGAGCTTGAAACCCCACGAAAACCAGGATATCGTCGGTTCTGCACATCATACGCACTGTGGAGTGGTGAAAACACCAGTTAACGTGTCTCTCGCATTAAATAGCTCGAAAAGAGCGATCTCGATGATTCTGCATACATCGGACAGAAGTCTCACCAAGATTATCGCAGAAAATGCATATTTCAGCTTGAAACCCCACGAAAACCAAGATATCTCCGGTTCTGCATATCCAACGAACAGTGGTGTGGTGAAAACCCCAGAAATCGTGTTTCTCGCATTAAATAGCTCGAAAAGAGCGCTCTCGATTTTTCTGCATACTTCGGACAGAAGTCTCAACAAGATTATTGCAGAAAATGCATATCTCAGCTTGAAACCCCACGAAAACCGAGATATCTCCGGTTCTACATATCAAACGCACTGCGGAGTGGTGAAAACACCAGATAACATGTTTCTCGCATTAGATATCTCGAAAAAAGCGATACCGATGATTCTGCATACTTCTGACAGAAGTCTCACCAAGATTATCGTAGAAAATGCATATCTCAGCTTGAACCCCGACGAAATCCAAGATGTCGCCGGTTCTGCATATCAAACGCACTGTGGAGTGGTGGAAACACCAGTTAACGTGTTTCTCGCATCAAATAGCTCGAAAAGAGCGATCTCGATGATTCTGCATACTTCGGACAGCAGTCTCACCAAGATTATCGTAAAAAATGCATATCTCAGCTTGAACCCCGACGAAATCCAAGATGTCGCCGGTTCTGCATATCAAACGCACTGTGGAGTGGTGAAAACACCAGAAAACTTGTTTTTTCGCATTAAATAGCTCGAAAAGAGCGATCTTGATGATTCTGCATACTTCGGACAGATGTTTCTCCAAGATTATCGTAGAAAATGCATATCTCAACTTGAAACCCGACGAAAACCAAACATCGCCGGTTCTGCATATCAAACCAACTGTGGAGTGGTGAAAACCCCAGAAAACGTGTTTCTCGCATTAAATAGCTCGAAAAGTACGATCTCGATGACTCTGCATACTTCGGACAGAAGTCTCACCAATATTTTCGCAGAAAATGCATATCTCAGCTAGAAACCCCACGAAAATCAAGATGTCGCCGGTTCTGCATTTCAAACGCACTGTGGAGTGGTGAAAACAACCAGATAACGTGATTCTCGCATTAAATAGCTCGAATAGAGCGATCTCGAAGATTCTGCATACTTCTGACAGAAGACTCACCATGATTATCGCAGAAAATGTATGTCTCAGCTGGAAACCCCACGAAAACCAAGATGTCGCAAGTTCTGCATATCAAACCCACTGTGGAGTGGTGAAAACACCGGATAACGTGTTTCTCGCATTAAATAGCTCGAAAAGATCGATCTCGATGATTCTGCATACATCGGACAGAAGTCTCACCAAGATTATCGTAGAAAATGCATATCTCAGCTTGAAACCCGACGAAATCCAAGATGTCGCCAGTTCTGCATATCAAACCCACTGTGGAGTGGTGAAAACACCGGATAACGTGTTTCTCGCATTAAATAGATCGAAATGTGCGATCTCGATGATTCTGCATACTTGTAACAGAAGTCTCACCATGATTATCGCAGAAAATGCATAACTCTGCTAGAAACTCCACGAAAACCAAGATATCTCCAGTTCTGCATATCCAACGAACTGTGGAGTTGTGAAAACCCCAGAAAACGTGTTTCACGCATTAAATAGCTCGAAAAGTACGATCTCGATGACTCTGCATACTTCGGACAGAAGTCTCACCAAGATTATCGCAGAAAATGCACATCTGAGCTTGAAACCCCACGAAAACCAGGATATCGTCGGTTCTGCATATCATACGCACTGTGGAGTGGTTAAAACACCAGATAACGTGTTTCTCGCATTAACTAGCTCGAAAAGAGCGTTCTTGATGATTCTGCATACTTCTCATAGATGAAACACCAAGATTATCGCAGACAATGCATATTTCAGCTGGAAACCCCACGAAAACCAAGTTATCGGCGGTTCTACATATCAAACGCACTGTGGAGTGGTCAAAACACCAGATAACGTGTTGCTCGCATTAAATAGCTCTAAAAGAGCGATATCGATGATTCTGCATACTTCGGACAGAAGTCTCACCAATATTATCGCAGAAAATGCATATCTCAGCTTGAAACCTCACGAAAATCAAGATGTCGCCGGTTCTGCATGTCAAACGCACTGTGGAGTGCTGAAAATACCAGATAACGTGTTTCTCGCATTAAATAGCTCGAAAAGAGCGATCTCGATGATTCTGCATACTACGGACAGAAGTCTCACCAAGATTATCGCAGAAAATGCATATCTCAGCTTGAAACCCCACGAAAACCAAATTATCTCCGGTTCTGCATATCAAACCAACTGTGGAGTAGTGAAAACACCAGATAACGTGTTTCTCGCATTAAATATCTCTAAAAGAGCGATATCGATGATTCTGCATACTTCGGACAGAAGTCTCACCAATATTATCGCACAAAATGCATATCTGAGCTTGAAACCCCACGAAAAGCAGGATATCGTTGGTTCTGCACATCATACGCACTGTGGAGTGGAGAAAACACCAGATAACGTGTTTCTCGCATTAAATAGCTCGAAACGAGCAATCTCGATGATTCAGCATACTTCGGACAGAAGTCTCACCAAGATTATCGCAGGAATTGCATATCTCAGCTTGAACCCCGACGAAATCCAAGATGTCGCCGGTTCTGCATAGAAAACGCACTGTGGAGTGGTGAAAACACCAGAAAACTTGTTTTTTCGCATTAAATAGCTCGAAAAGAGCGATCTTGATGATTCTGCATACTTCGGACAGATGTTTCTCCAAGATTATCGTAGAAAATGCATATCTCAGCTTGAAACCCCACGAAAACCAAGATATCTCCGGTTCTGCATATCCAACGAACTGTGGTGTGGTGAAAACCCCAGAAAACGTGATTCTCGCATTAAATAGCTCGAAAAGAGTGCTCTCGATGTTTCTGCATACTTCGGACAGAAGTCTCACCAAGATTATCGCAGAAAATGCATATGTCAGCTTGAAACCCCACGAAAACCCAGATATCGCTGGTTCTACATATCAAACGCACTGCGGTGTGGTGAAAACACCAGTTAACGTGTTTCTCGCATTAAATAGCTCGAAAAGAGCGATCTAGATGATTCTGCAAACTTCTGACAGAAGTCTCACCAAGATTATCGTAGAAAATGCATATCTCAGCTTGAAACCCGACGAAATCCAAGATGTCGCCAGTTCTGCATATCAAACCCACTGTGGAGTGGTGAAAACACCGGATAACGTGTTTCTCGCATTAAATAGCTCGAAAAGATCGATCTCGATGATTCTGCATACATCGGACAGAAGTCTCACCAAGATTATCGCAGAAAATGCACATTTCAGCTTGAAACCCCACGAAAACCAAGATATCTCCGGTTCTGCATATCCAACGAACAGTGGTGCGGTGAAATCGCCAGAAAACGTGTTTCTCGCATTAAATAGCTCGATAAGAGCGATCCCGATGATTCTGCATACTTCGGACAGAAGTCTCACCAAGATTGTCGCAGAAAATGCATATCTCAGCTTGAAACCCCAGGAAAACCAAGATATCTCCGGTTCTGCATATCCAACGAACTGTGGTGTGGTGAAAACCCCAGAAAACGTGATTCTCGCATTAAATAGCTCGATAAGAGCGATCCCGATGATTCTGCATACTTCGGACAGAAGTCTCACCAAGATTGTCGCAGAAAATGCATATCTCAGCTTGAAACCCCAGGAAAACCAAGATATCTCCGGTTCTGCATATCCAACGAACAGAGGTGTGGTGAAAACCCCAGAAAACGTGTTTCTCGCATTAAATAGCTCGAAAAGAGCGCTCTCGATTTTTCTGCATACTTCGGACAGAAGTCTCCACAAGATTATTGCAGAAAATGCATATCTCAGCTTGAAACCCCACGAAAACCAAGATATCTCCGGTTCTGCATATCCAACGAACTGTGGTGTGGTGAAAACCCCAGAAAACGTGATTCTCGCATTAAATAGCTCGAAAAGAGTGCTCTCGATGTTTCTGCATACTTCGGACAGAAGTCTCACCAAGATTATCGCAGAAAATGCATATGTCAGCTTGAAACCCCACGAAAACCCAGATATCGCTGGTTCTACATATCAAACGCACTGCGGAGTGGTGAAAACACCAGTTAACGTGTTTCTCGCATTAAATAGCTCGAAAAGAGCGATCTAGATGATTCTGCAAACTTCTGACAGAAGTCTCACCAAGATTATCGTAGAAAATGCATATCTCAGCTTGAAACCCGACGAAATCCAAGATGTCGCCAGTTCTGCATATCAAACCCACTGTGGAGTGGTGAAAACACCGGATAACGTGTTTCTCGCATTAAATAGCTCGAAAAGAGCGATCTCGATGATTCTGCATACATCGGACAGAAGTCTCACCAAGATTATCGCAGAAAATGCATATATCAGCTTGAAACCCCACGAAAACCAAGATATCTCCGGTTCTGCATATCCAACGAACAGTGGTGTGGTGAAATCGCCAGAAAACGTGTTTCTCGCATTAAATAGCTCGAAAAGAGCGATCCCGATGATTCTGCATACTTCGGACAGAAGTCTCACCAAGATTGTCGCAGAAAATGCATATCTCAACTTGAAACCCGACGAAAACCAAACATCGCGGGTTCTGCATATCAAATCAACTGTGGAGTGGTGAAAACACCAGACAACGTGTTTCTCGCATGAAATAGATCGAAAAGTGCGATCTCGATGATTCTGCATACTTCTAACAGAAGTCTCACCATGATTATCGCAGAAAATGCATATCTCTGCTAGAAACCCCACGAAAACCAAGATATCTCCTGTTCTGCATATCCAACGAACTGTGGAGTGGTGAAAACCCCAGAAAACGTGTTTCTCGCATTAAATAGCTCGAAAAGTACGATCTCGATGACTCTGCATACTTCGGACATAAGTCTCACCAAGATTATCGCAGAAATTGCATATCTCAGCTTGAAACCCCACGAAAACCCAGATATCGCTGGTTCTGCATATCAAACGCACTGTGGAGTGGTGAAAACACCAGATAACGTGTTTCTCGCATTAACTAGCTCGAAATGAGCGATCTCGTAGATTCTGCATACCTCTGACTGAAGTCTCACCAAGATTATCGCAGAAAATGCATATCTCTGCTAGAAACCCGACGAAATCCAAGATGTCGCCAGTTCTGCATATCAAACCCACTGTGGAGTGGTGAAAACACCGGATAACGTGTTTCTCGCATTAAATAGCTCGAAAAGATCGATCTCGATGATTCTGCATACATCGGACAGAAGTCTCACCAAGATTATCGCAGAAAATGCACATTTCAGCTTGAAACCCCACGAAAACCAAGATATCTCCGGTTCTGCATATCCAACGAACAGTGGTGTGGTGAAATCGCCAGAAAACGTGTTTCTCGCATTAAATAGCTCGATATGAGCGATCCCGATGATTCTGCATACTTCGGACAGAAGTCTCACCAAGATTGTCGCAGAAAATGCATATCTCAGCTTGAAACCCCAGGAAAACCAAGATATCTCCGGTTCTGCATATCCAACGAACTGTGGTGTGGTGAAAACCCCAGAAAACGTGATTCTCGCATTAAATAGCTCGATAAGAGCGATCCCGATGATTCTGCATACTTCGGACAGAAGTCTCACCAAGATTGTCGCAGAAAATGCATATCTCAGCGTGAAACCCCAGGAAAACCAAGATATCTCCGGTTCTGCATATCCAACGAACAGAGGTGTGGTGAAAACCCCAGAAAACGTGTTTCTCGCATTAAATAGCTCGAAAAGAGCGCTCTCGATTTTTCTGCATACTTCGGACAGAAGTCTCAACAAGATTATTGCAGAAAATGCATATCTCAGCTTGAAACCCCACGAAAACCAAGATATCTCCGGTTCTGCATATCCAACGAACTGTGGTGTGGTGAAAACCCCAGAAAACGTGATTCTCGCATTAAATAGTTCGAAAAGAGTGCTCTCGATGTTTCTGCATACTTCGGACAGAAGTCTCACCAAGATTATCGCATAAAATGCATATCTCATCTTGATACCCTACGACAGCCAAGATGTAGCCGGTTCTGCATATTAAACGCACTGTGGAGTGCTGAAAACACCAGATATCGTGTTTCTCGCTTTAAATAGCTCGAAAAGAGCGATCTAGATGATTCTGCATACTTCTGGCAGAAGACTCACCTAGATTATCGCAGAAAATGCATATCTCTGCTAGAAACCCCACGCAAACCAAGATATCTCCGGTTCTGCATATCCAACGAACAGTGGTGTGGTGAAATCGCCAGAAAACGTGTTTCTCGCATTAAATAGCTCGATAAGAGCGATCCCGATGATTCTGCATACTTCGGACAGAAGTCTCACCAAGATTGTCGCAGAAAATGCATATCTCAGCTTGAAACCCCAGGAAAACCAAGATATCTCCGGTTCTGCATATCCAACGAACTGTGGTGTGGTGAAAACCCCAGAAAACGTGATTCTCGCATTAAATAGCTCGATAAGAGCGATCCCGATGATTCTGCATACTTCGGACAGAAGTCTCACCAAGATTGTCGCAGAAAATGCATATCTCAGCGTGAAACCCCAGGAAAACCAAGATATCTCCGGTTCTGCATATCCAACGAACAGAGGTGTGGTGAAAACCCCAGAAAACGTGTTTCTCGCATTAAATAGCTCGAAAAGAACGATCTCGAAGATTCTGCATACTTCTGACAGACGTCCCACCAAGATTATCGTAGAAAATGCATATTTCAGCTGGAAACACCACGAAAATCAAGATATCGCCGGTTCTGCATATCACACGCACTGTGGAATGTTGAAAACACCAGAAAACTTGTTTTTTCGCATTAAATAGCTCGAAAAGAGCGATATAGAAGATTCTGCATATTTCTGACATGATGTCTCACCAAGATGATCGCAGAAAATGCATATCTCAGCTTGAAACCTCACGAAAATCAAGATGTCGCCCGTTCTGCATATCAAACGCACTGTGGAGTGGTGAAAACAACCAGATATCGTGTTTCTCGCATTAAGTTGCTCGAAAAGAACGATCTCGAAGATTCTGCATACTTCTGGCAGAAGACTCACCTAGATTATCGCAGAAAATGCATATCTCTGCTAGAAACCCCACGAAAACCAAGATATCTCCTGTTCTGCATATACAACGAACTGTGGAGTGGTGAAAATACCAGATAACGTGTTTCTCGCATTAACTAGCTCGAAATGAGCGATCTCGAAGATTCTGCATACTTCTGACTGAAGTCTCACCAAGATTATCGCAGAAAATGCATATTTCAGCTTGAAACCCCAAGAAAACCAAGATATCGCCGGTTCTGCATATCATACGCACTGTGGAGTGCTGAAAACACTAGATATCGTGTTTCTCGCATTAAATAGCTCGAAAAGAGCGATCTAGATGATTCTGCATACTTCTGGCAGAAGACTCACCTAGATTATCGCAGAAAATGCATATCTCTGCTAGAAACCCCACGCAAACCAAGATATCTCCTGTTCTGCATATACAACGAACTGTGGAGTGGTGAAAACACCAGATAACGTGTTTCTCGCATTAACTAGCTCGAAATGAGCGATCTCGTAGATTCTGCATACCTCTGACTGAAGTCTCACCAAGATTATCGCAGAAAATGCATATCTCTGCTAGAAACCCCACGAAAACCAAGATATCTCCTGATCTGCATATCCAACGAACTGTGGAGTGGTGAAAACCCCAGAAAACGTGTTTCTCGCATTAAATAGCTCGAAAAGTACGATCTCGATGACTCTGCATACTTCGGACAGAAGTCTCACCAAGCTTATCGCAGAAAATGCATATCTGAGCTTGAAAGCCCACGAAAATCAAGATGTCGCCGCTTCTGCATATCAAACGCACTGTGGAGTGGTGAAAACAACCAGATAACGTGTTTCTCGAATTAAATAGTTCGAAAAGAACGATCTAGATTATTCTGCATACTTCTGACAGAAGTCTCACCAAGATTATCGTAGAAAATGCATATCTCAGCTTGAACCCCGACGAAATCCAAGATGTCGCCGGTACTGCATGTCAAACGCACTGTGGAGTGGTGAAAACACCAGATAACGTGTATCTCGCATTAAGTAGCTCGAAAAGAGCGATCTCGAAGATTCTGCATCCTTCTGAGAGAAGTCTCACCAAGATAATCGTAGAAAATGCATATCTCAGCTTGAAACCCCACGAAAACTGAGGTATCACTGGTTCTGCATATCAAACGCACTGTGGAGTGCTGAAAACACCAGATAACGTTTTGTCGCATTAAATAGTTCGAATAGAGCGATCTCGATGATTAAGCATACTTCGGACAGAAGTCTCACCAAGATTATCGTAAAAAGTGCATATCTCAGCTTGAAACCCCACGAAAACCAAGATATCACCTGTTCTGCATATCCAACGAACTGTGGAGTGGTGAAATCACCAGATAACGTGTTTCTCGCATTAAATAGGTCGAAAAGAGCGATCTCGATGTTTCTGCATACTTCGGACAGAGGTCTCACCAAGATTATCGCAGAAAATGCATATCTCAGCTTGAAACCCCACGAAAACCCAGATATCGCCGGTTCTGCATATCAAACGCACTGTGGGGTGGTGAAAACACCAGATAAGGTTTTTCTCGCATTAAATAGCTCAAAAAGTGCGATCTCGATGATTCTGCACACTTCGGACAGAAGCCTCACCAAGCTTATCGCATAAAATGCATATCTGAGTTTGAAACCCCACGAAAACCAGGATATCGCTGGTTCTGCATATCAAACGCACTGTGGAGTGGTGAAATCACCAGATAACGTGTTTCTCGCATTAAATAGGTCGAAAAGAGCGATTACGATGTTTCTGCATACTTCGGACAGAGGTCTCACCAAGATTATCGCAGAAAATGCATATCTCAGCTTGAAACCCCAAGAAAACCCAGATACCGCCGGTTCTGCATATCAAACGCACTGTGGGGTGGTGAAAACACCAGATAAGGTTTTTCTCGCATTAAATAGCTCAAAAAGTGCGATCTCGATGATTCTGCACACTTCGGACAGATGTCTCACCAAGATTATCGCAGACAATGCACATCTCAGCTTGAAACCCCACGAAAACCAAGATATCGCTGGTTCTGCATATCAAACGCACTGTGGAGTGGTGAAAACACCAGATAACGTGTTTCTCGCATTAAATAGATCGAAATGTGCGATCTCGATGATTCTGCATACTTCTAACAGAAGTCTCACCATGATTATCGCAGAAAATGCATATCTCTGCTAGAAACCCCAGGAAAACCAAGATATCTCCGGTTCTGCATATCCAACGAACAGAGGTGTGGTGAAAACCCCAGAAAACGTGTTTCTCGCATTAAATAGCTCGAAAAGAACGATCTCGAAGATTCTGCATACTTCTGACAGACGTCCCACCAAGATTATCGTAGAAAATGCATATTTCAGCTGGAAACACCACGAAAATCAAGATATCGCCGGTTCTGCATATCACACGCACTGTGGAATGTTGAAAACACCAGAAAACTTGTTTTTTCGCATTAAATAGCTCGAAAAGAGCGATATAGAAGATTCTGCATATTTCTGACATGATGTCTCACCAAGATGATCGCAGAAAATGCATATCTCAGCTTGAAACCTCACGAAAATCAAGATGTCGCCCGTTCTGCATATCAAACGCACTGTGGAGTGGTGAAAACAACCAGATATCGTGTTTCTCGCATTAAGTTGCTCGAAAAGAACGATCTCGAAGATTCTGCATACTTCTGGCAGAAGACTCACCTAGATTATCGCAGAAAATGCATATCTCTGCTAGAAACCCCACGAAAACCAAGATATCTCCTGTTCTGCATATACAACGAACTGTGGAGTGGTGAAAACACCAGATAACGTGTTTCTCGCATTAACTAGCTCGAAATGAGCGATCTCGAAGATTCTGCATACTTCTGACTGAAGTCTCACCAAGATTATCGCAGAAAATGCATATTTCAGCTTGAAACCCCAAGAAAACCAAGATATCGCCGGTTCTGCATATCATACGCACTGTGGAGTGCTGAAAACACTAGATATCGTGTTTCTCGCATTAAATAGCTCGAAAAGAGCGATCTAGATGATTCTGCATACTTCTGGCAGAAGACTCACCTAGATTATCGCAGAAAATGCATATCTCTGCTAGAAACCCCACGCAAACCAAGATATCTCCTGTTCTGCATATACAACGAACTGTGGAGTGGTGAAAACACCAGATAACGTGTTTCTCGCATTAACTAGCTCGAAATGAGCGATCTCGTAGATTCTGCATACCTCTGACTGAAGTCTCACCAAGATTATCGCAGAAAATGCATATCTCTGCTAGAAACCCCACGAAAACCAAGATATCTCCTGATCTGCATATCCAACGAACTGTGGAGTGGTGAAAACCCCAGAAAACGTGTTTCTCGCATTAAATAGCTCGAAAAGTACGATCTCGATGACTCTGCATACTTCGGACAGAAGTCTCACCAAGCTTATCGCAGAAAATGCATATCTGAGCTTGAAAGCCCACGAAAATCAAGATGTCGCCGCTTCTGCATATCAAACGCACTGTGGAGTGGTGAAAACAACCAGATAACGTGTTTCTCGAATTAAATAGTTCGAAAAGAACGATCTAGATTATTCTGCATACTTCTGACAGAAGTCTCACCAAGATTATCGTAGAAAATGCATATCTCAGCTTGAACCCCGACGAAATCCAAGATGTCGCCGGTACTGCATGTCAAACGCACTGTGGAGTGGTGAAAACACCAGATAACGTGTATCTCGCATTAAGTAGCTCGAAAAGAGCGATCTCGAAGATTCTGCATCCTTCTGAGAGAAGTCTCACCAAGATAATCGTAGAAAATGCATATCTCAGCTTGAAACCCCACGAAAACTGAGGTATCACTGGTTCTGCATATCAAACGCACTGTGGAGTGCTGAAAACACCAGATAACGTTTTGTCGCATTAAATAGTTCGAATAGAGCGATCTCGATGATTAAGCATACTTCGGACAGAAGTCTCACCAAGATTATCGTAAAAAGTGCATATCTCAGCTTGAAACCCCACGAAAACCAAGATATCACCTGTTCTGCATATCCAACGAACTGTGGAGTGGTGAAATCACCAGATAACGTGTTTCTCGCATTAAATAGGTCGAAAAGAGCGATCTCGATGTTTCTGCATACTTCGGACAGAGGTCTCACCAAGATTATCGCAGAAAATGCATATCTCATCTTGAAACCCCACGAAAACCCAGATATCGCCGGTTCTGCATATCAAACGCACTGTGGGGTGGTGAAAACACCAGATAAGGTTTTTCTCGCATTAAATAGCTCAAAAAGTGCGATCTCGATGATTCTGCACACTTCGGACAGAAGCCTCACCAAGCTTATCGCATAAAATGCATATCTGAGTTTGAAACCCCACGAAAACCAGGATATCGCTGGTTCTGCATATCAAACGCACTGTGGAGTGGTGAAATCACCAGATAACGTGTTTCTCGCATTAAATAGGTCGAAAAGAGCGATTACGATGTTTCTGCATACTTCGGACAGAGGTCTCACCAAGATTATCGCAGAAAATGCATATCTCAGCTTGAAACCCCAAGAAAACCCAGATACCGCCGGTTCTGCATATCAAACGCACTGTGGGGTGGTGAAAACACCAGATAAGGTTTTTCTCGCATTAAATAGCTCAAAAAGTGCGATCTCGATGATTCTGCACACTTCGGACAGATGTCTCACCAAGATTATCGCAGACAATGCACATCTCAGCTTGAAACCCCACGAAAACCAAGATATCGCTGGTTCTGCATATCAAACGCACTGTGGAGTGGTGAAAACACCAGATAACGTGTTTCTCGCATTAAATAGATCGAAATGTGCGATCTCGATGATTCTGCATACTTCTAACAGAAGTCTCACCATGATTATCGCAGAAAATGCATATCTCTGCTAGAAACCCCACGAAAACCAAGATATCTCCTGTTCTGCATATCCAACGAACTGTGGAGTGGTGAAAACCCCAGAAAACGTGTTTCTCGCATTAAATAGTTCGAAAAGAGCGATCCCGATGATTCTGCATACTTCTGACAGAAGTCTCACCATGATTATCGCAGAAAATGCATATCTCAGCTTGACACCCTACGACAGCCAAGATGTCGCCGGTTCTGCATATTAAACGCACTGTGGAGTGGTGAAAACACCAGATAACGTGTTTCTCGCATTAACTAGCTCGAAAAGAGGGATCTCGATGGTTCTGCATACTTCTGACAGAAGACTCACCAAGATTATCGCAGAAAATGCATGTCTCAGCTTGAAACCCGACGAAATCCAAGATGTCGCTGGTTCCGCATATCAAACGCACTGTGGAGTGGTGAAAACACCAATTAACGTGTTTCTCGCATTAAATAGCTCGAAAAGAGGGATCTCGATGATTCTGCATACTTCTGACAGAAGACTCACCAAGTTTATCGCAGAAAATGCATATCTCAGCTGGAAACACCACGAAAAACAAGATATCATAGGTTCTGCATATCAAACGCACTGTGGAATGTTGAAAACACCAGAAAACTTGTTTTTTCGCATTAAATAGCACGAAAAGAGCGATCTAGAAGATTCTGCATATTTCTGACTGAAGTCTCACCAAAATATCGCAGAAAATGCATATCTCAGCTTGAAACCTCACGAAAATCAAGATGTCGCCCGTTCTGCATATCAAACGCACTGTGGAGTGGTGAAAACAACCATATATCGTGTTTCTCGCGTTAAGTTGCTCGAATAGAACGATCTCGAAGATTCTGCATACTTCTGGCAGAAGACTCACCTAGATTATCGCAGAAAATGCATATCTCTGCTAGAAACCCCACGAAAACCAAGATATCTCCTGTTCTGCATATACAACGTACTGTGGAGTGGTGAAAACACCAGATAACGTGTTTCTCGCATTAACTAGCTCGAAATGAGCGATCTCGAAGATTCTGCATACTTCTGACTGAAGTCTCACCAAGATTATCGCAGAAAATGCATATTTCAGCTTGAAACCCCACGAAAACCAAGATATCGCCGGTTCTGCATATCATACGCACTGTGGAGTGCTGAAAACACCAGATATCGTGTTTCTCGCATTAAATAGCTCGAAAAGAGCGATCTAGATGATTCTGCATACTTCTGGCAGAAGACTCATATAGATTATCGCAGAAAATGCATATCTCTGCTAGAAACCCCACGAAAACCAAGATATCTTCTGTTCTGCATATACAACGAACTGTGGAGTGGTGAAAACACCAGATAACGTGTTTCTCGCATTAACTAGCTCGAAATGAGCGATCTCGTAGATTCTGCATACCTCTGACTGAAGTCTCACCAAGATTATCGCAGAAAATGCATATCTCTGCTAGAAACCCCACGAAAACCAAGATATCTCCTGTTCTGCATATACAACGAACTGTGGAGTGGTGAAAACACCAGATAACGTGTTTCTCGCATTAACTAGCTCGAAATGAGCGATCTCGACGATTCTGCATACTTCTGACTGAAGTCTCACCAAGATTATCGCAGAAAATGCATATTTCAGCTTGAAACCCCACGAAAACCAAGATATCGCCGGTTCTGCATATCATACGCACTGTGGAGTGCTGAAAACACCAGATATCGTGTTTCTCGCATTAAATAGCTCTAAAAGAGCGATCTAGATGATTCTGCATACTTCTGGCAGAAGACTCACATAGATTATCGCAGAAAATGCATATCTCTGCTAGAAACCCCACGAAAACCAAGATATCTCCTGTTCTGCATATACAACGAACTGTGGAGTGGTGAAAACACCAGATAACGTGTTTCTCGCATTAACTAGCTCGAAATGAGCGATCTCGATGATTCTGCATACTTCTGACAGAAGACTCACCAAGATTATCGCAGAAAATGCATATCTCAGCTGGACACACCACGAAAATCAAGACATCGCCGGTTCTGCATATCAAACGCACTGTGGAGTGGTGAAAATACCAGATAACGTGTTTCTCGCATTAAATAGCTCGAAAAGGGCGATCTAGATGATTCTGCATACTTCTGACAGAAGACTCACCAAGATTATCGCTGAAAATGCATATCTCAGCACGAAAAACCACGAAAATCAAGATATCGCCGGTTCTGCATATCAAACGAACTGTGGAGTGGTGAAAACAACCAGATAACGTGTTTCTCGCATTAAGTTGCTCGAAAAGAGCGAACTCGAAGATTCTGCATACTTCTGACTGAAGTCTCACCAAGATTATCGCAGAAAATGCATTTCTCAGCTTGAAACCCGACGAAAACCAAACATCGCCGGTTCTGCATATCAAACCAACTGTGGAGTGGTGAAAACACCAGACAACGTGTTTCTCGCATTAAATAGATCGAAAACTGCGATCTCGATGATTCTGCATACTTCTAACAGAAGTCTCACAATGATTATCGCAGATAATGCATATCTCTGCTAGAAACCCCACGAAAACCAAGATATCTCCTGTTCTGCATATACAACGAACTGTGTAGTGGTGAAAACACCAGATAACGTGTTTCTAGCATTAACTAGCTCGAAATGAGCGATGTCGAAGATTCTGCATACTTCTGACAGAAGACTCACCAAGATTATCGCTGAAAATGCATATCTCAGCAGGAAAAACCACGAAAATCAAGATATCGCCGGTTCTGCATATCAAACGAACTGTGGAGTGTTGAAAACACAAGAAAACGTGTTTCTCGCATTAAATAGCTCGAAAAGAGCGATCTAGATGATTCTGCATACTTCTGACGGAAGACTCACCAAGATTATCGCAGAAAATGCATATCTCAGCTACAAACCCCACGAAAACCAAGATATCTCCGGTTCTGCATATCAAACGCACTGTGGGGTGGTGAAAACACAAGAAAACGTGTTTCTCGCATTAAATAGCTCGAAAAGAGCGATCTAGATGATTCTGCATACTTCTGACAGAAGACTCACCAAGATTATCGCAGAAAATGCATATCTCAGCTACAAACCCCACGAAAACCAAGATATCGATGGTACTGCAT
The DNA here is from genome assembly GCA_951804975.1 of Anthophora plumipes. NCBI lineage: Eukaryota > Metazoa > Arthropoda > Insecta > Hymenoptera > Apidae > Anthophora > Anthophora plumipes. The sequence continues at coordinate 364,059 of CATORF010000697.1, forward strand.
ATCAAACGCTCTGTGGAGTGGTGAAAACACTAGACAACGTGTTTCTCGCATTAAATAGATCGAAATGTGCGATCTCGATGATTCTGCATACTTCTAACAGAAGCCTCACCATGATTATCGCAGAAAATGCATATCTCTGCTAGAAACTCCCCGAAAACCAAGATATCTCCTGTTCTGCATATCCAACGAACTGCGGAGTGGTGAAAACCCCAGAAAACGTGTCTCTCGCATTAAATAGTTTGAAAAGAGCGATCCCGATGATTCTGCATACTTCTGACAGAAGTCTCACCAAGATTACCGTAGAAAATGCATATCTCAGCTTGATACCCTACGACAGCCAAGATGTCGCCGGTCCTGCATATCAAACGCACGGTGTAGTGGTGAAAACACCAGATAACGTGTTTCTCGCATTAAATAGCTCGAAAAGAGCGATCTAGATGATTCAGCATCCTTCGGACAGAAGTCTCACCAAGATTATCCTAGAAAATGCATATCACAGCTTGAATCCCCACGAAAACCAAGATATCGATGGTACTGCATATCAAACCAACTGTGGAGGGGTGAAAACACCAGACAACGTGTTTCTCGCATGAAATAGATCGAAAAGTGCGATCTCGATGATTCTGCATACTTCTAACAGAAGTCTCACCATGATTATCGCAGAAAATGCATATCTCTGCTAGAAACCCCACGAAAACCAAGATATCTCCTGTTCTGCATATCCAACGAACTGTGGTGTGGTGAAAACCCCAGAAAACGTGTTTCTCGCATTAAATAGCTCGAAAAGTACGATCTCGATGACTCTGCACACTTCGGACTGTAGTCTCACCATGATTATCGTAAAAAATGCATATCTCAGCTTGAAACCCCACGAACACCAAGATATCGCTGGTTCTGCATATCAAACGCTCTGTGGAGTGGTGAAAACACCAGATAACGTGTTTCTCGCATTAAATAGGTCGAAAAGAGCGATCTCGATGTTTCTGCATACTTCGGACAGAGGTCTCACCAAGATTATCGCAGAAAATGCATATCTCAGCTTGAAACCCCACGAAAACCCAGATATCGCCGGTTCTGCATATCAAACGCACTGTGGGGTGGTGAAAACACCAGATAAGGTTTTTCTCGCATTAACTAGCTCGAAAAGTGCGATCTCGATGATTCAGCATACTTCGGACAGAAGTCTCTCCAAGTTTATCGCAGAAAATGCATATCTCAGCTTGAAACCCCTCGAAAACCAAGATATCACCTGTTCTGCATATCCAACGAACTGTGGAGTGGTGAAAACCCCAGAAAACGTGTTTCTCGCATAAAATGGCTCGAAAAGTACGATCTCGATGACTCTGCACACTTCGGACTGTAGTCTCACCATGATTATCGTAAAAAATGCATATCTCAGCTTGAAACCCCACGAACACCAAGATATCGCTGGTTCTGCATATCAAACGCTCTGTGGAGTGGTGAAAACACCAGATAACGTGTTTCTCGCATTAAATAGGTCGAAAAGAGCGATCTCGATGTTTCTGCATACTTCGGACAGAGGTCTCACCAAGATTATCGCAGAAAATGCATATCTCAGCTTGAAACCCCACGAAAACCCAGATATCGCCGGTTCTGCATATCAAACGCACTGTGGGGTGGTGAAAACACCAGATAAGGTTTTTCTCGCATTAACTAGCTCGAAAAGTGCGATCTCGATGATTCAGCATACTTCGGACAGAAGTCTCTCCAAGTTTATCGCAGAAAATGCATATCTCAGCTTGAAACCCCTCGAAAACCAAGATATCACCTGTTCTGCATATCCAACGAACTGTGGAGTGGTGAAAACCCCAGAAAACGTGTCTCTCGCATTAAATAGTTTGAAAAGAGCGATCCCGATGATTCTGCATACTTCTGTCAGAAGTCTCACCAAGATTACCGTAGAAAATGCATATCTCAGCTTGATACCCTACGACAGCCAAGATGTCGCCGGTCCTGCATATCAAACGCACGGTGTAGTGGTGAAAACACCAGATAACGTGTTTCTCGCATTAAATAGCTCGAAAAGAGCGATCTAGATGATTCAGCATCCTTCGGACAGAAGTCTCACCAAGATTATCCTAGAAAATGCATATCTCAGCTACAAACCCCACGAAAACCAAGATATCGATGGTACTGCATATCAAACGCTCTGTGGAGTGGTGAAAACACTAGACAACGTGTTTCTCGCATTAAATAGATCGAAATGTGCGATCTCGATGATTCTGCATACTTCTAACAGAAGCCTCACCATGATTATCGCAGAAAATGCATATCTCTGCTAGAAACTCCACGAAAACCAAGATATCTCCTGTTCTGCATATCCAACGAACTGCGGAGTGGTGAAAACCCCAGAAAACGTGTCTCTCGCATTAAATAGCTCGAAAAGAGCGATCCCGATGATTCTGCATACTTCTGACAGAAGTCTCACCAAGTTTATCGTAGAAAATGCATATCTCAGCTTGATACCCTACGACAGCCAAGATGTCGCCGGTTCTGCATATCAAACGCACCGTGGAGTGGTGAAAACACCAGATAACGTGTTTCTCGCATTAAATAGCTCGAAAAGAGCGATCTAGATGATTCAGCATACTTCGGACAGAAGTCTCACCAAGATTATCCTAGAAAATGCATACCTCAGCTTGAAACCCCACGAAAACCAAGATATCGATGGTACTGCATATCAAACGCTCTGTGGAGTGGTGGAAACACCAGATAACGTGTTTCTCGCATTAAATAGCTCGAAAAGAGCGATCTCGATGATTCTGCATACTTCGGACAGAAGTCTCACCAAGATTATCGTAAAAAGTGCATATCTCAGCTTGAAACCCCACGAAAACCAAGATATCACCTGTTCTGCATATCCAACGAACTGTGGAGTGGTGAAAACCTCAGAAAACGTGTTTCTCGCATTAAATAGCTCGAAAAGTACGATCTCGATGACTCTGCACACTTCGGACTGTAGTCTCACCATGATTATCGTAAAAAATGCATATCTCAGCTTGAAACCCCACGAACACCAAGATATCGCTGGTTCTGCATATCAAACGCTCTGTGGAGTGGTGAAAACACCAGATAACGTGTTTCTCGCATTAAATAGGTCGAAAAGAGCGATCTCGATGTTTCTGCATACTTCGGACAGAGGTCTCACCAAGATTATCGCAGAAAATGCATATCTCAGCTTGAAACCCCACGAAAACCCAGATATCGCCGGTTCTGCATATCAAACGCACTGTGGGGTGGTGAAAACACCAGATAAGGTTTTTCTCGCATTAACTAGCTCGAAAAGTGCGATCTCGATGATTCAGCATACTTCGGACAGAAGTCTCTCCAAGTTTATCGCAGAAAATGCATATCTCAGCTTGAAACCCCTCGAAAACCAAGATATCACCTGTTCTGCATATCCAACGAACTGTGGAGTGGTGAAAACCCCAGAAAACGTGTTTCTCGCATAAAATGGCTCGAAAAGTACGATCTCGATGAATCTGCATACTTCGGACAGAAGTCTCACCTAGATTACCGCAGACAATGCATATCTCAGCTTGAAACCCCACGAAAGCCAAGATATCGCTGGTTCTGCATATAAAACGCACTGTGGAGTGCTGGAAACACCAGATAACGTGTTTCTCGCATTAAATAGCTCGAAAAGAGCGATCTAGATGATTCAGCATCCTTCGGACAGAAGTCTCACCAAGATTATCCTAGAAAATGCATATCTCAGCTACAAACCCCACGAAAACCAAGATATCGATGGTACTGCATATCAAACGCTCTGTGGAGTGGTGAAAACACTAGACAACGTGTTTCTCGCATTAAATAGATCGAAATGTGCGATCTCGATGATTCTGCATACTTCTAACAGAAGCCTCACCATGATTATCGCAGAAAATGCATATCTCTGCTAGAAACTCCACGAAAACCAAGATATCTCCTGTTCTGCATATCCAACGAACTGCGGAGTGGTGAAAACCCCAGAAAACGTGTCTCTCGCATTAAATAGCTCGAAAAGAGCGATCCCGATGATTCTGCATACTTCTGACAGAAGTCTCACCAAGTTTATCGTAGAAAATGCATATCTCAGCTTGATACCCTACGACAGCCAAGATGTCGCCGGTTCTGCATATCAAACGCACCGTGGAGTGGTGAAAACACCAGATAACGTGTTTCTCGCATTAAATAGCTCGAAAAGAGCGATCTAGATGATTCAGCATACTTCGGACAGAAGTCTCACCAAGATTATCCTAGAAAATGCATACCTCAGCTTGAAACCCCACGAAAACCAAGATATCGATGGTACTGCATATCAAACGCTCTGTGGAGTGGTGGAAACACCAGATAACGTGTTTCTCGCATTAAATAGCTCGAAAAGAGCGATCTCGATGATTCTGCATACTTCGGACAGAAGTCTCACCAAGATTATCGTAAAAAGTGCATATCTCAGCTTGAAACCCCACGAAAACCAAGATATCACCTGTTCTGCATATCCAACGAACTGTGGAGTGGTGAAAACCCCAGAAAACGTGTTTCTCGCATTAAATAGCTCGAAAAGTACGATCTCGATGACTCTGCACACTTCGGACTGTAGTCTCACCATGATTATCGCAGAAAATGCATATCTCTGCTAGAAACCCCACGAGAACCAAGATATCTCCTGTTCTGCATATCCAACGAACTGTGGAGTGGTGAAAACCCCAGAAAACGTGTTTCTCGCATTAACTAGCTCGAAAAGAGGGATCTCGATGATTCTGCATACTTCTGACAGAAGGCTCACCAAGATTATCGCAGAAAATGCATGTCTCTGCTAGAAACCCCACGAAAACCAAGATATCTCCTGTTCTGCATATCCAACGAACTGTGGAGTGGTGAAAACACCATAAAACTTGTTTTTTCGCATTAAATAGCTCGAAAAGGGCGATCTAGAAGATTCTGCATATTTCTGACTGAAGTCTCACCAAGATTATCGCAGAAAATGCATATCTCAGCTTGAAAACCGACGAAAACCAAACATCGCCTGTTCTGCATATCAAACCAACTGTGGAGTGGTGAAAACACCAGACAACGTGTTTCTCGCATGAAATAGATCGAAAAGTGCGATCTCGATGATTCTGCATACGTCTAACAGAAGTCTCACCATGATTATCGCAGAAAATGCATATCTCTGCTAGAAACCCCACGAGAACCAAGATATCTCCTGTTCTGCATATCCAACGAACTGTGGAGTGGGGAAAACCCCAGAAAACGTGTCTCTCGCATTAAATAGCTCGAAAAGAGCGATCCCGATGATTCTGCATACTTCTGACAGAAGTCTCACCAAGTTTATCGTTGAAAATGCATATCTCAGCTTGATACCCTACGACAGCCAAGATGTCGCCGGTTCTGCATATCAAACGCACCGTGGAGTTGTGAAAACACCAGATAACGTGTTTCTCGCATTAAATAGCTCGAAAAGAGCGATCTAGATGATTCAGCATACTTCGGAAAGAAGTCTCACCAAGATTATCCTAGAAAATGCATATCTCAGCTTGAAACCCCACGAAAACCAAGATATCGATGGTACTGCATATCAAACGCTCTGTGGAGTGGTGGAAACACCAGATAACGTGTTTCTCGCATTAAATAGCTCGAAAAGAGCGATCTCGATGATTCTGCATACTTCGGACAGAAGTCTCACCAAGATTATCGTAAAAAGGGCATATCTCAGCTTGAAACCCCACGAAAACAGAGATATCGCTGGTTCTGCATATCAAACGCACTGTGGAGTGCTGAAAACATCAGATAACGTTTTGTCGCATTAAATAGTTCGAATAGAGCGATCTCGATGATTCTGCATACTTCGGACAGATGTCTCACCAAGATTATCGTAAAAAATGCATATCTCAGCTTGAAACCCCACGAAAACCAAGATATCGCTGGTACTGCATATCAAACGCACTGTGGAGTGGTGAAAACACCAGATAAGGTTTTTCTCGCATTAACTAGCTCGAAAAGTGCGATCTCGATGATTCAGCATACTTCGGACAGAAGTCTCTCCAAGTTTATCGCAGAAAATGCATATCTCAGCTTGAAACCCCTCGAAACCCAAGATATCACCTGTTCTGCATATCCAACGAACTGTGGAGTGGAGAAAACCCCAGAAAACGTGTTTCTCGCATTAAATAGCTCGAAAAGAGCGATCTCGATGATTCTGCACACTTCGGACTGTAGTCTCACCATGATTATCGTAAAAAATGCATATCTCAGCTTGAAACCCCACGAACACCAAGATATCGCTGGTTCTGCATATCCAACGAACTGTGGAGTGGTGAAAACACCAGAAAACTTGTTTTTTCGCATTAAATAGCTCGAAAAGAGCGATCTAGAAGATTCTGCATATTTCTGACTGAAGTCTCACCAAGATTATCGCAGAAAATGCATATCTCAGCTTGAAACCCGACGAAAACCAAACATCGCCTGTTCTGCATATCAAACCAACTGTGGAGTGGTGAAAACCCCAGAAAACGTGTTTCTCGCATTAAATAGCTCGAAAAGTACGATCTCGATGACTCTGCACACTTCGGACTGTAGTCTCACCATGATTATCGTAAAAAATGCATATCTCAGCTTGAAACCCCACGAACACCAAGATATCGCTGGTTCTGCATATCAAACGCTCTGTGGAGTGGTGAAAACACCAGATAACGTGTTTCTCGCATTAAATAGGTCGAAAAGAGCGATCTCGATGTTTCTGCATACTTCGGACAGAGGTCTCACCAAGATTATCGCAGAAAATGCATATCTCAGCTTGAAACCCCACGAAAACCCAGATATCGCCGGTTCTGCATATCAAACGCACTGTGGGGTGGTGAAAACACCAGATAAGGTTTTTCTCGCATTAACTAGCTCGAAAAGTGCGATCTCGATGATTCAGCATACTTCGGACAGAAGTCTCTCCAAGTTTATCGCAGAAAATGCATATCTCAGCTTGAAACCCCTCGAAAACCAAGATATCACCTGTTCTGCATATCCAACGAACTGTGGAGTGGTGAAAACCCCAGAAAACGTGTTTCTCGCATAAAATGGCTCGAAAAGTACGATCTCGATGAATCTGCATACTTCGGACAGAAGTCTCACCTAGATTATCGCAGACAATGCATATCTCAGCTTGAAACCCCACGAAAGCCAAGATATCGCTGGTTCTGCATATAAAACGCACTGTGGAGTGCTGGAAACACCAGATAACGTGTTTCTCGCAATAAATAGCTCGAAAAGAGCGATCTCGATGATTCTGCATACTTCGGACAGAAGTCTCACCAAGATTATCGTAAAAAATGCATATCTCAGCTAGAAACCCCACGAAAACCAAGATATCTCCTGTTCTGCATATCCAACGAACTGTGGAGTGGTGAAAACCCCAGAAAACGTGTTTCTCGCATTAACTAGCTCGAAAAGAGGGATCTCGATGATTCTGCATACTTCTGACAGAAGGCTCACCAAGATTATCGCAGAAAATGCATGTCTCTGCTAGAAACCCCACGAAAACCAAGATATCTCCTGTTCTGCATATCCAACGATCTGTGGAGTGGTGAAAACACCATAAAACTTGTTTTTTCGCATTAAATAGCTCGAAAAGGGCGATCTAGAAGATTCTGCATATTTCTGACTGAAGTCTCACCAAGATTATCGCAGAAAATGCATATCTCAGCTTGAAAACCGACGAAAACCAAACATCGCCTGTTCTGCATATCAAACCAACTGTGGAGTGGTGAAAACACCAGACAACGTGTTTCTCGCATGAAATAGATCGAAAAGTGCGATCTCGATGATTCTGCATACGTCTAACAGAAGTCTCACCATGATTATCGCAGAAAATGCATATCTCTGCTAGAAACCCCACGAGAACCAAGATATCTCCTGTTCTGCATATCCAACGAACTGTGGAGTGGGGAAAACCCCAGAAAACGTGTCTCTCGCATTAAATAGCTCGAAAAGAGCGATCCCGATGATTCTGCATACTTCTGACAGAAGTCTCACCAAGTTTATCGTTGAAAATGCATATCTCAGCTTGATACCCTACGACAGCCAAGATGTCGCCGGTTCTGCATATCAAACGCACCGTGGAGTTGTGAAAACACCAGATAACGTGTTTCTCGCATTAAATAGCTCGAAAAGAGCGATCTAGATGATTCAGCATACTTCGGAAAGAAGTCTCACCAAGATTATCCTAGAAAATGCATATCTCAGCTTGAAACCCCACGAAAACCAAGATATCGATGGTACTGCATATCAAACGCTCTGTGGAGTGGTGGAAACACCAGATAACGTGTTTCTCGCATTAAATAGCTCGAAAAGAGCGATCTCGATGATTCTGCATACTTCGGACAGAAGTCTCACCAAGATTATCGTAAAAAGGGCATATCTCAGCTTGAAACCCCACGAAAACAGAGATATCGCTGGTTCTGCATATCAAACGCACTGTGGAGTGCTGAAAACATCAGATAACGTTTTGTCGCATTAAATAGTTCGAATAGAGCGATCTCGATGATTCTGCATACTTCGGACAGATGTCTCACCAAGATTATCGTAAAAAATGCATATCTCAGCTTGAAACCCCACGAAAACCAAGATATCGCTGGTACTGCATATCAAACGCACTGTGGAGTGGTGAAAACACCAGATAAGGTTTTTCTCGCATTAACTAGCTCGAAAAGTGCGATCTCGATGATTCAGCATACTTCGGACAGAAGTCTCTCCAAGTTTATCGCAGAAAATGCATATCTCAGCTTGAAACCCCTCGAAACCCAAGATATCACCTGTTCTGCATATCCAACGAACTGTGGAGTGGAGAAAACCCCAGAAAACGTGTTTCTCGCATTAAATAGCTCGAAAAGAGCGATCTCGATGATTCTGCACACTTCGGACTGTAGTCTCACCATGATTATCGTAAAAAATGCATATCTCTGCTAGAAACCCCACGAGAACCAAGATATCTCCTGTTCTGCATATCCAACGAACTGTGGAGTGGTGAAAACCCCAGAAAACGTGTCTCTCGCATTAAATAGTTTGAAAAGAGCGATCCCGATGATTCTGCATACTTCTGTCAGAAGTCTCACCAAGATTACCGTAGAAAATGCATATCTCAGCTTGATACCCTACGACAGCCAAGATGTCGCCGGTCCTGCATATCAAACGCACGGTGTAGTGGTGAAAACACCAGATAACGTGTTTCTCGCATTAAATAGCTCGAAAAGAGCGATCTAGATGATTCAGCATCCTTCGGACAGAAGTCTCACCAAGATTATCCTAGAAAATGCATATCTCAGCTACAAACCCCACGAAAACCAAGATATCGATGGTACTGCATATCAAACGCTCTGTGGAGTGGTGAAAACACTAGACAACGTGTTTCTCGCATTAAATAGATCGAAATGTGCGATCTCGATGATTCTGCATACTTCTAACAGAAGCCTCACCATGATTATCGCAGAAAATGCATATCTCTGCTAGAAACTCCACGAAAACCAAGATATCTCCTGTTCTGCATATCCAACGAACTGCGGAGTGGTGAAAACCCCAGAAAACGTGTCTCTCGCATTAAATAGCTCGAAAAGAGCGATCCCGATGATTCTGCATACTTCTGACAGAAGTCTCACCAAGTTTATCGTAGAAAATGCATATCTCAGCTTGATACCCTACGACAGCCAAGATGTCGCCGGTTCTGCATATCAAACGCACCGTGGAGTGGTGAAAACACCAGATAACGTGTTTCTCGCATTAAATAGCTCGAAAAGAGCGATCTAGATGATTCAGCATACTTCGGACAGAAGTCTCACCAAGATTATCCTAGAAAATGCATACCTCAGCTTGAAACCCCACGAAAACCAAGATATCGATGGTACTGCATATCAAACGCTCTGTGGAGTGGTGGAAACACCAGATAACGTGTTTCTCGCATTAAATAGCTCGAAAAGAGCGATCTCGATGATTCTGCATACTTCGGACAGAAGTCTCACCAAGATTATCGTAAAAAGTGCATATCTCAGCTTGAAACCCCACGAAAACCAAGATATCACCTGTTCTGCATATCCAACGAACTGTGGAGTGGTGAAAACCTCAGAAAACGTGTTTCTCGCATTAAATAGCTCGAAAAGTACGATCTCGATGACTCTGCACACTTCGGACTGTAGTCTCACCATGATTATCGTAAAAAATGCATATCTCAGCTTGAAACCCCACGAACACCAAGATATCGCTGGTTCTGCATATCAAACGCTCTGTGGAGTGGTGAAAACACCAGATAACGTGTTTCTCGCATTAAATAGGTCGAAAAGAGCGATCTCGATGTTTCTGCATACTTCGGACAGAGGTCTCACCAAGATTATCGCAGAAAATGCATATCTCAGCTTGAAACCCCACGAAAACCCAGATATCGCCGGTTCTGCATATCAAACGCACTGTGGGGTGGTGAAAACACCAGATAAGGTTTTTCTCGCATTAACTAGCTCGAAAAGTGCGATCTCGATGATTCAGCATACTTCGGACAGAAGTCTCTCCAAGTTTATCGCAGAAAATGCATATCTCAGCTTGAAACCCCTCGAAAACCAAGATATCACCTGTTCTGCATATCCAACGAACTGTGGAGTGGTGAAAACCCCAGAAAACGTGTTTCTCGCATAAAATGGCTCGAAAAGTACGATCTCGATGAATCTGCATACTTCGGACAGAAGTCTCACCTAGATTACCGCAGACAATGCATATCTCAGCTTGAAACCCCACGAAAGCCAAGATATCGCTGGTTCTGCATATAAAACGCACTGTGGAGTGCTGGAAACACCAGATAACGTGTTTCTCGCATTAAATAGCTCGAAAAGAGCGATCTAGATGATTCAGCATCCTTCGGACAGAAGTCTCACCAAGATTATCCTAGAAAATGCATATCTCAGCTACAAACCCCACGAAAACCAAGATATCGATGGTACTGCATATCAAACGCTCTGTGGAGTGGTGAAAACACTAGACAACGTGTTTCTCGCATTAAATAGATCGAAATGTGCGATCTCGATGATTCTGCATACTTCTAACAGAAGCCTCACCATGATTATCGCAGAAAATGCATATCTCTGCTAGAAACTCCACGAAAACCAAGATATCTCCTGTTCTGCATATCCAACGAACTGCGGAGTGGTGAAAACCCCAGAAAACGTGTCTCTCGCATTAAATAGCTCGAAAAGAGCGATCCCGATGATTCTGCATACTTCTGACAGAAGTCTCACCAAGTTTATCGTAGAAAATGCATATCTCAGCTTGATACCCTACGACAGCCAAGATGTCGCCGGTTCTGCATATCAAACGCACCGTGGAGTGGTGAAAACACCAGATAACGTGTTTCTCGCATTAAATAGCTCGAAAAGAGCGATCTAGATGATTCAGCATACTTCGGACAGAAGTCTCACCAAGATTATCCTAGAAAATGCATACCTCAGCTTGAAACCCCACGAAAACCAAGATATCGATGGTACTGCATATCAAACGCTCTGTGGAGTGGTGGAAACACCAGATAACGTGTTTCTCGCATTAAATAGCTCGAAAAGAGCGATCTCGATGATTCTGCATACTTCGGACAGAAGTCTCACCAAGATTATCGTAAAAAGTGCATATCTCAGCTTGAAACCCCACGAAAACCAAGATATCACCTGTTCTGCATATCCAACGAACTGTGGAGTGGTGAAAACCCCAGAAAACGTGTTTCTCGCATTAAATAGCTCGAAAAGTACGATCTCGATGACTCTGCACACTTCGGACTGTAGTCTCACCATGATTATCGCAGAAAATGCATATCTCTGCTAGAAACCCCACGAGAACCAAGATATCTCCTGTTCTGCATATCCAACGAACTGTGGAGTGGTGAAAACCCCAGAAAACGTGTTTCTCGCATTAACTAGCTCGAAAAGAGGGATCTCGATGATTCTGCATACTTCTGACAGAAGGCTCACCAAGATTATCGCAGAAAATGCATGTCTCTGCTAGAAACCCCACGAAAACCAAGATATCTCCTGTTCTGCATATCCAACGAACTGTGGAGTGGTGAAAACACCATAAAACTTGTTTTTTCGCATTAAATAGCTCGAAAAGGGCGATCTAGAAGATTCTGCATATTTCTGACTGAAGTCTCACCAAGATTATCGCAGAAAATGCATATCTCAGCTTGAAAACCGACGAAAACCAAACATCGCCTGTTCTGCATATCAAACCAACTGTGGAGTGGTGAAAACACCAGACAACGTGTTTCTCGCATGAAATAGATCGAAAAGTGCGATCTCGATGATTCTGCATACGTCTAACAGAAGTCTCACCATGATTATCGCAGAAAATGCATATCTCTGCTAGAAACCCCACGAGAACCAAGATATCTCCTGTTCTGCATATCCAACGAACTGTGGAGTGGGGAAAACCCCAGAAAACGTGTCTCTCGCATTAAATAGCTCGAAAAGAGCGATCCCGATGATTCTGCATACTTCTGACAGAAGTCTCACCAAGTTTATCGTTGAAAATGCATATCTCAGCTTGATACCCTACGACAGCCAAGATGTCGCCGGTTCTGCATATCAAACGCACCGTGGAGTTGTGAAAACACCAGATAACGTGTTTCTCGCATTAAATAGCTCGAAAAGAGCGATCTAGATGATTCAGCATACTTCGGAAAGAAGTCTCACCAAGATTATCCTAGAAAATGCATATCTCAGCTTGAAACCCCACGAAAACCAAGATATCGATGGTACTGCATATCAAACGCTCTGTGGAGTGGTGGAAACACCAGATAACGTGTTTCTCGCATTAAATAGCTCGAAAAGAGCGATCTCGATGATTCTGCATACTTCGGACAGAAGTCTCACCAAGATTATCGTAAAAAGGGCATATCTCAGCTTGAAACCCCACGAAAACAGAGATATCGCTGGTTCTGCATATCAAACGCACTGTGGAGTGCTGAAAACATCAGATAACGTTTTGTCGCATTAAATAGTTCGAATAGAGCGATCTCGATGATTCTGCATACTTCGGACAGATGTCTCACCAAGATTATCGTAAAAAATGCATATCTCAGCTTGAAACCCCACGAAAACCAAGATATCGCTGGTACTGCATATCAAACGCACTGTGGAGTGGTGAAAACACCAGATAAGGTTTTTCTCGCATTAACTAGCTCGAAAAGTGCGATCTCGATGATTCAGCATACTTCGGACAGAAGTCTCTCCAAGTTTATCGCAGAAAATGCATATCTCAGCTTGAAACCCCTCGAAACCCAAGATATCACCTGTTCTGCATATCCAACGAACTGTGGAGTGGAGAAAACCCCAGAAAACGTGTTTCTCGCATTAAATAGCTCGAAAAGAGCGATCTCGATGATTCTGCACACTTCGGACTGTAGTCTCACCATGATTATCGTAAAAAATGCATATCTCAGCTTGAAACCCCACGAACACCAAGATATCGCTGGTTCTGCATATCCAACGAACTGTGGAGTGGTGAAAACACCAGAAAACTTGTTTTTTCGCATTAAATAGCTCGAAAAGAGCGATCTAGAAGATTCTGCATATTTCTGACTGAAGTCTCACCAAGATTATCGCAGAAAATGCATATCTCAGCTTGAAACCCGACGAAAACCAAACATCGCCTGTTCTGCATATCAAACCAACTGTGGAGTGGTGAAAACCCCAGAAAACGTGTTTCTCGCATTAAATAGCTCGAAAAGTACGATCTCGATGACTCTGCACACTTCGGACTGTAGTCTCACCATGATTATCGTAAAAAATGCATATCTCAGCTTGAAACCCCACGAACACCAAGATATCGCTGGTTCTGCATATCAAACGCTCTGTGGAGTGGTGAAAACACCAGATAACGTGTTTCTCGCATTAAATAGGTCGAAAAGAGCGATCTCGATGTTTCTGCATACTTCGGACAGAGGTCTCACCAAGATTATCGCAGAAAATGCATATCTCAGCTTGAAACCCCACGAAAACCCAGATATCGCCGGTTCTGCATATCAAACGCACTGTGGGGTGGTGAAAACACCAGATAAGGTTTTTCTCGCATTAACTAGCTCGAAAAGTGCGATCTCGATGATTCAGCATACTTCGGACAGAAGTCTCTCCAAGTTTATCGCAGAAAATGCATATCTCAGCTTGAAACCCCTCGAAAACCAAGATATCACCTGTTCTGCATATCCAACGAACTGTGGAGTGGTGAAAACCCCAGAAAACGTGTTTCTCGCATAAAATGGCTCGAAAAGTACGATCTCGATGAATCTGCATACTTCGGACAGAAGTCTCACCTAGATTATCGCAGACAATGCATATCTCAGCTTGAAACCCCACGAAAGCCAAGATATCGCTGGTTCTGCATATAAAACGCACTGTGGAGTGCTGGAAACACCAGATAACGTGTTTCTCGCAATAAATAGCTCGAAAAGAGCGATCTCGATGATTCTGCATACTTCGGACAGAAGTCTCACCAAGATTATCGTAAAAAATGCATATCTCAGCTAGAAACCCCACGAAAACCAAGATATCTCCTGTTCTGCATATCCAACGAACTGTGGAGTGGTGAAAACCCCAGAAAACGTGTTTCTCGCATTAACTAGCTCGAAAAGAGGGATCTCGATGATTCTGCATACTTCTGACAGAAGGCTCACCAAGATTATCGCAGAAAATGCATGTCTCTGCTAGAAACCCCACGAAAACCAAGATATCTCCTGTTCTGCATATCCAACGATCTGTGGAGTGGTGAAAACACCATAAAACTTGTTTTTTCGCATTAAATAGCTCGAAAAGGGCGATCTAGAAGATTCTGCATATTTCTGACTGAAGTCTCACCAAGATTATCGCAGAAAATGCATATCTCAGCTTGAAAACCGACGAAAACCAAACATCGCCTGTTCTGCATATCAAACCAACTGTGGAGTGGTGAAAACACCAGACAACGTGTTTCTCGCATGAAATAGATCGAAAAGTGCGATCTCGATGATTCTGCATACGTCTAACAGAAGTCTCACCATGATTATCGCAGAAAATGCATATCTCTGCTAGAAACCCCACGAGAACCAAGATATCTCCTGTTCTGCATATCCAACGAACTGTGGAGTGGGGAAAACCCCAGAAAACGTGTCTCTCGCATTAAATAGCTCGAAAAGAGCGATCCCGATGATTCTGCATACTTCTGACAGAAGTCTCACCAAGTTTATCGTTGAAAATGCATATCTCAGCTTGATACCCTACGACAGCCAAGATGTCGCCGGTTCTGCATATCAAACGCACCGTGGAGTTGTGAAAACACCAGATAACGTGTTTCTCGCATTAAATAGCTCGAAAAGAGCGATCTAGATGATTCAGCATACTTCGGAAAGAAGTCTCACCAAGATTATCCTAGAAAATGCATATCTCAGCTTGAAACCCCACGAAAACCAAGATATCGATGGTACTGCATATCAAACGCTCTGTGGAGTGGTGGAAACACCAGATAACGTGTTTCTCGCATTAAATAGCTCGAAAAGAGCGATCTCGATGATTCTGCATACTTCGGACAGAAGTCTCACCAAGATTATCGTAAAAAGGGCATATCTCAGCTTGAAACCCCACGAAAACAGAGATATCGCTGGTTCTGCATATCAAACGCACTGTGGAGTGCTGAAAACATCAGATAACGTTTTGTCGCATTAAATAGTTCGAATAGAGCGATCTCGATGATTCTGCATACTTCGGACAGATGTCTCACCAAGATTATCGTAAAAAATGCATATCTCAGCTTGAAACCCCACGAAAACCAAGATATCGCTGGTACTGCATATCAAACGCACTGTGGAGTGGTGAAAACACCAGATAAGGTTTTTCTCGCATTAACTAGCTCGAAAAGTGCGATCTCGATGATTCAGCATACTTCGGACAGAAGTCTCTCCAAGTTTATCGCAGAAAATGCATATCTCAGCTTGAAACCCCTCGAAACCCAAGATATCACCTGTTCTGCATATCCAACGAACTGTGGAGTGGAGAAAACCCCAGAAAACGTGTTTCTCGCATTAAATAGCTCGAAAAGAGCGATCTCGATGATTCTGCACACTTCGGACTGTAGTCTCACCATGATTATCGTAAAAAATGCATATCTCAGCTTGAAACCCCACGAACACCAAGATATCGCTGGTTCTGCATATCCAACGAACTGTGGAGTGGTGAAAACACCAGAAAACTTGTTTTTTCGCATTAAATAGCTCGAAAAGAGCGATCTAGAAGATTCTGCATATTTCTGACTGAAGTCTCACCAAGATTATCGCAGAAAATGCATATCTCAGCTTGAAACCCGACGAAAACCAAACATCGCCTGTTCTGCATATCAAACCAACTGTGGAGTGGTAAAAACACCAGACAACGTGTTTCTCGCATTAAATTGATTGAAAAGTGCGATCTCGATGGTTCTGCATACTTCTAACAGAAGTCTCACCATGATTATCGCAGAAAATGCATATCTCTGCTAGAAACCCCACGAAAACCAAGATATCTCCTGTTCTGCATATCCAACGAACTGTGAAGTGGTGAAAACCCCAGAAAACGTGTTCCTCGCATTAACTAGCTCGAAAAGAGGGATCTCGATGATTCTGCATACTTCTGACAGAAGACTCACCAAGATTATCGCAGAAAATGCATGTCTCTGCTAGAAACCCTACGAAAACCAAGATATCTCCTGTTCTGCATATCCAACGAACTGTGGAGTGGTGAAAACCCCAGAAAACGTGTTTCTCGCATTAAATAGCTCGAAAATAGCGATCCTGATGATTCTGCATACTTCTGACAGAACTCTCACCAAGATTATGGTAGAAAATGCATATCTCAGCTTGATACCCTACGACAGCCAAGATGTCGCCGGTTCTGCATATCAAACGCACTGTGGAGTGGTGAAAACACCAGATAACGTGTTTCTCGCATTAACTAGCTCGAAAAGAGGGACCTCGATGATTCTGCATACTTCTGACAGAAGACTCACCAAGATTATCGCAGAAAATGCATGTCTCAGCTTGAAACCCGACGAAATCCAAGATGTCGCTGGTTCCGCATATCAAACGCACTGTGGAGTGGTGAAAACCCCAGAAAACGTGTTTCTCGCATTAACTAGCTCGAAAAGAGGGATCTCGATGATTCTGCATACTTCTGACAGAAGACTCACCAAGATTATCGCAGAAAATGCATGTCTCTGCTAGAAACCCCACGAAAACCAAGATATCTCCTGTTCTGCATATCCAACGAACTGTGGAGTGGTGAAAACACCAGAAAACTTGTTTTTTCGCATTAAATAGCTCGAAAAGAGCGATCTAGAAGATTCTGCATATTTCTGACTGAAGTCTCACCAAGATTATCGCAGAAAATGCATATCTCAGCTTGAAACCCGACGAAAACCAAACATCGCCTGTTCTGCATATCAAACCAACTGTGGAGTGGTAAAAACACCAGACAACGTGTTTCTCGCATTAAATTGATTGAAAAGTGCGATCTCGATGGTTCTGCATACTTCTAACAGAAGTCTCACCATGATTATCGCAGAAAATGCATATCTCTGCTAGAAACCCCACGAAAACCAAGATATCTCCTGTTCTGCATATCCAACGAACTGTGAAGTGGTGAAAACCCCAGAAAACGTGTTCCTCGCATTAACTAGCTCGAAAAGAGGGATCTCGATGATTCTGCATACTTCTGACAGAAGACTCACCAAGATTATCGCAGAAAATGCATGTCTCTGCTAGAAACCCTACGAAAACCAAGATATCTCCTGTTCTGCATATCCAACGAACTGTGGAGTGGTGAAAACCCCAGAAAACGTGTTTCTCGCATTAAATAGCTCGAAAATAGCGATCCTGATGATTCTGCATACTTCTGACAGAACTCTCACCAAGATTATGGTAGAAAATGCATATCTCAGCTTGATACCCTACGACAGCCAAGATGTCGCCGGTTCTGCATATCAAACGCACTGTGGAGTGGTGAAAACACCAGATAACGTGTTTCTCGCATTAACTAGCTCGAAAAGAGGGACCTCGATGATTCTGCATACTTCTGACAGAAGACTCACCAAGATTATCGCAGAAAATGCATGTCTCAGCTTGAAACCCGACGAAATCCAAGATGTCGCTGGTTCCGCATATCAAACGCACTGTGGAGTGGTGAAAACACCAATTAACGTGTTTCTCGCATTGAATAGCTCGAAAAGAGGGATCTCGATGATTCTGCATACTTCTGACAGAAGACTCACCAAGATTATCGCAGAAAATGCATATCTCAGCTGGAAACACCACGAAAATCAAGATGTCGCCCGTTCTGCATATCAAACGCACTGTGGAGTGGTGAAAACAACCAGATATCGTGTTTCTCGCATTAAGTTGCTCGAAAAGAGCGATCTCGAAGATTCTGCATACTTCTGACAAAAGACTCACCAAGATTATCGCTGAAAATGCACATCTCAGCTTGAAACCTCACGAAAATCAAGATATCGCTGGTTCTGCATATAAAACGCACTGTGGAGTGCTGGAAACACCAGATAACGTGTTTCTCACATTAAATAGCTCGAATAGAGCGATATCGATGATTAAGTATACTTCGGACAGAAGTCTCACCAAGATTATCGTAAAAAATGCATATCTCAGCTTGAAACCCCACGAAAACCAAGATATCGCTGGTACTGCATATCAAAGGCACTGTGTAGTGGTGAAAAAACCAGATAACGTGTTTCTCGCATTAACTAGCTCGAAAAGAGGGATCTCGATGATTCTGCATACTTCTGACAGAAGACTCACCAAGATTATCGCTGAAAATGCATGTCTCTGCTAGAAACCCCACGAAAACCAAGATATCTCCTGTTCTGCATATCCAACGAACTGTGGAGTGGTGAAAACACCAGAAAACTTGTTTTTTCGCATTAAATAGCTCGAAAAGAGCGATCTAGAAGATTCTGCATATTTCTGACTGAAGTCTCACCAAGATTATCGCAGAAAATGCATATCTCAGCTTGAAACCCGACGAAAACCAAACATCGCCTGTTCTGCATATCAAACCAACTGTGGAGTGGTGAAAACACAAGACAACGTGTTTCTCGCATTAAATTGATTGAAAAGTGCGATCTCGATGATTCTGCATACTTCTAACAGAAGTCTCACCATGATTATCGCAGAAAATGCATATCTCTGCTAGAAACCCCACGAAAACCAAGATATCTCCTGTTCTGCATATCCAACGAACTGTGGAGTGGTGAAAACCCCAGAAAACGTGTTTCTCGCATTAACTAGCTCGAAAAGAGGGATCTCGATGATTCTGCATACTTCTGACAGAAGACTCACCAAGATTATCGCAGAAAATGCATGTCTCTGCTAGAAACCCTACGAAAACCAAGATATCTCCTGTTCTGCATATCCAACGAACTGTGGAGTGGTGAAAACCCCAGATAACGTGTTTCTCGCATTAAATAGCTCGAAAATAGCGATCCCGATGATTCTGCATACTTCTTACAGAACTCTCACCAAGATTATGGTAGAAAATGCATATCTCAGCTTGATACCCTACGACAGCCAAGATGTCGCCGGTTCTGCATATCAAACGCACTGTGGAGTGGTGAAAACACCACATAACGTGTTTCTCGCATTAACTAGCTCGAAAAGAG
Source organism: Anthophora plumipes (assembly GCA_951804975.1). NCBI lineage: Eukaryota > Metazoa > Arthropoda > Insecta > Hymenoptera > Apidae > Anthophora > Anthophora plumipes. Next base: position 383,745 of record CATORF010000697.1, read on the forward strand.
GGACCTCGATGATTCTGCATACTTCTGACAGAAGACTCACCAAGATTATCGCAGAAAATGCATGTCTCAGCTTGAAACCCGACGAAATCCAAGATGTCGCTGGTTCCGCATATCAAACGCACTGTGGAGTGGTGAAAACACCAGAAAACGTGTTTCTCGCATTAACTAGCTCGAAAAGAGGGATCTCGATGATTCTGCATACTTCTGACAGAAGACTCACCAAGATTATCGCAGAAAATGCATATCTCAGCTGGAATCACCACGAAAATCAAGATGTCGCCCGTTCTGCATATCAAACGCACTGTGGAGTGGTGAAAACAACCAGATATCGTGTTTCCCGCATTAAGTTGCTCGAAAAGAGCGATCTCGAAGATTCTGCATACTTCTGACAAAAGACTCACCAAGATTATCGCTGAAAATGCATATCTCAGCTTGAAACCTCACGAAAATCAAGATGTCGCCGGTTCTGCATATCAAACCCACTGTGGAGTGGTGAAAACAACCAGAGAACGTGTTTCTCGCATTAAATAGGTCGAAAAGGGAGATGCCGATGATTCTGCATACGTCTGACAGAAGACTCACCAAGATTATCGCTGAAAATGCATATCTCAGCTTGAAACCTCACGAAAATCAAGATGTCGCCGGTTCTGCATATCAAACCCACTGTGGAGTGGTGAAAACAACCAGAGAACGTGTTTCTCGCATTAAATAGGTCGAAAAGGGAGATGCCGATGATTCTGCATACTTCGGACAGAAGTCTCACCAAGATTATCGTAAAAAATGCATATCTCAGCTAGAAACCCCACGAAAACCAAGATATCTCCTGTTCTGCATATCCAACGAACTGTGGAGTGGTGAATACCCCAGAAAACGTGTTTCTCGCATTAAGTAGCTCGAAAAGAGGGATCTCGATGATTCTGCATACTTCTGACAGAAGACTCACCAAGATTATCGCAGAAAATGCATGTCTCTGCTAGAAACCCCACGAAAACCAAGATATCTCCTGTTCTGCATATCCAACGAACTGTGGAGTGGTGAAAACACCAGAAAACTTGTTTTTTCGCATTAAATAGGTCGAAAAGGGAGATGCCGATGATTCTGCATACTTCTGACAGAAGTCTCACCAAGATTATCATAGAATGTGCATATCTCAGATTGAACCCCCACGAAAACCAAGATATCGCTGGTTCTGCATATCAAACGCACTGTGGTGTGGTGAAAACACCAGATAACGTGTTTCTCGCATTAAATAGGTCGAAAAGAGCGATCTCGATGTTTCTGCATACTTCGGACAGAGGTCTCACCAAGATTATCGCAGAAAATGCATATCTCAGCTTGAAACCCCACGAAAACCCAGATATCGCCGGTTCTGCATATCAAACGCACTGTGGGGTGGTGAAAACACCAGAGAAGGTTTTTCTCGCATTAACTAGCTCGAAAAGTGCGATCTCGATGATTCAGCATACTTCGGACAGAAGTCTCTCCAAGTTTATCGCAGCAAATGCATATCTCAGCTTGAAACCCCTCGAAAACCAAGATATCACCTGTTCTGCATATCCAACGAACTGTGGAGTGGTGAAAACACCAGATAACGTGTTTCTCGCATTAACTAGCTCGAAAAGAGGGACCTCGATGATTCTGCATACTTCTGACAGAAGACTCACCAAGATTATCGCAGAAAATGCATGTCTCAGCTTGAAACCCGACGAAATCCAAGATGTCGCTGGTTCCGCATATCAAACGCACTGTGGAGTGGTGAAAACACCAATTTACGTGTTTCTCGCATTGAATAGCTCGAAAAGAGGGATCTCGATGATTCTGCATACTTCTGACAGAAGACTCACCAAGATTATCGCAGAAAATGCATATCTCAGCTGGAAACACCACGAAAATCAAGATGTCGCCCGTTCTGCATATCAAACGCACTGTGGAGTGGTGAAAACAACCAGATATCGTGTTTCTCGAATTAAGTTGCTCGAAAAGAGCGATCTCGAAGATTCTGCATACTTCTGACAAAAGACTCACCAAGATTATCGCTGAAAATGCATATCTCAGCTTGAAACCTCACGAAAATCAAGATGTCGCCGGTTCTGCATATCAAACCCACTGTGGAGTGGTGAAAACAACCAGAGAACGTGTTTCTCGCATTAAATAGGTCGAAAAGGGAGATGCCGATGATTCTGCATACGTCTGACAGAAGTCTCACCAAGATTATCGCAGAAAATGCATATCTCAGCTTGAAACCCCTCGAAAACCAAGATATCACCTGTTCTGCATATCCAACAAACTGTGGAGTGGTGAAAACCCCAGAAAACGTGTTTCTCGCATAAAATAGCTCGAAAAGTACGATCTCGATGAATCTGCATACTTCGGACAGATGTCTCACCTAGATTATCGCAGACAATGCATATCTCAGCTGGAAACACCACGAAAATCAAGATGTCGCCCGTTCTGCATATCAAACGCACTGTGGAGTGGTGAAAACAACCAGATATCGTGTTTCTCGCATTAAGTTGCTCGAAAAGAGCGATCTCGAAGATTCTGCATACTTCTGACAAAAGACTCACCAAGATTATCGCTGAAAATGCATATCTCATCTTGAAACCTCACGAAAATCAAGATGTCGCCGTTTCTGCATATCAAACCCACTGTGGAGTGGTGAAAACAACCAGAGAACGTGTTTCTCGCATTAAATAGGTCGAAAAGGGAGATGCCGATGATTCTGCATACGTCTGACAGAAGTCTCACCAAGATTATCGCAGAAAATGCATATCTCAGCTTGAAACCCCTCGAAAACCAAGATATCACCTGTTCTGCATATCCAACGAACTGTGGAGTGGTGAAAACCCCAGAAAACGTGTTTCTCGCATAAAATAGCTCGAAAAGTACGATCTCGATGAATCTGCATACTTCGGACAGAAGTCTCACCTAGATTATCGCAGACAATGCATATCTCAGCTTGAAACCCCACGAAAGCCAAGATATCGCTGGTTCTGCATATAAAACGCACTGTGGAGTGCTGGAAACACCAGATAACGTGTTTCTCACATTAAATAGCTCGAATAGAGCGATTTCGATGATTAAGCATACTTCGGACAGAAGTCTCACCAAGATTATCGTAAAAAATGCATATCTCAGCTTGAAACCCCACGAAAACCAAGATATCGCTGGTACTGCATATCAAAGGCACAATGTAGTGGTGAAAAAACCAGATAACGTGTTTCTCGCATTAACTAGCTCGAAAAGAGGGATCTCGATGATTCTGCATACTTCTGACAGAAGACTCACCAAGATTATCGCTGAAAATGCATGTCTCTGCTAGAAACCCCACGAAAACCAAGATATCTCCTGTTCTGCATATCCAACGAACTGTGGAGTGGTGAAAACACCAGAAAACTTGTTTTTTCGCATTAAATAGCTCGAAAAGAGCGATCTAGAAGATTCTGCATATTTCTGACTGAAGTCTCACCAAGATTATCGCAGAAAATGCATATCTCAGCTTGAAACCCGACGAAAACCAAACATCGCCTGTTCTGCATATCAAACCAACTGTGGAGTGGTGAAAACACCAGACAACGTGTTTCTCGCATTAAATTGATTGAAAAGTGCGATCTCGATGATTCTGCATACTTCTAACAGAAGTCTCACCATGATTATCGCAGAAAATGCATATCTCTGCTAGAAACCCCACGAAAACCAAGATATCTCCTGTTCTGCATATCCAACGAACTGTGGAGTGGTGAAAACCCCAGAAAACGAGTTTCTCGCATTAACTAGCTCGAAAAGAGGGATCTCGATGATTCTGCATGCTTCTGACAGAACTCTCACCAAGATTATGGTAGAAAATGCATATCTCAGCTTGATACCCTACGACAGCCAAGATGTCGCCCGTTCTGCATATCAAACGCACTGTGGAGTGGTGAAAACAACCAGATATCGTGTTTCCCGCATTAAGTTGCTCGAAAAGAGCGATCTCGAAGATTCTGCATACTTCTGACAAAAGACTCACCAAGATTATCGCTGAAAATGCATATCTCAGCTTGAAACCTCACGAAAATCAAGATGTCGCCGGTTCTGCATATCAAACCCACTGTGGAGTGGTGAAAACAACCAGAGAACGTGTTTCTCGCATTAAATAGGTCGAAAAGGGAGATGCCGATGATTCTGCATACGTCTGACAGAAGTCTCACCAAGATTATTGCAGAAAATGCATATCTCAGCTGGAAACACCACGAAAATCAAGATATCGCCGGTTCTGCATATCAAACGCACTCTGGAGTGGTGAAAACAACCAGAGAACGTGTTTCTCGCATTAAATAGGTCGAAAAGGGAGATGCCGATGATTCTGCATACTTCTGACAGAAGTCTCACCAAGATTATCATAGAATGTGCATATCTCAGATTGAACCCCCACGAAAACCAAGATATCGCTGGTTCTGCATATCAAACGCACTGTGGTGTGGTGAAAACACCAGATAACGTGTTTCTCGCATTAAATAGGTCGAAAAGAGCGATCTCGATGTTTCTGCATACTTCGGACAGAGGTCTCACCAAGATTATCGCAGAAAATGCATATCTCAGCTTGAAACCCCACGAAAACCCAGATATCGCCGGTTCTGCATATCAAACGCACTGTGGGGTGGTGAAAACACCAGAGAAGGTTTTGCTCGCATTAACTAGCTCGAAAAGTGCGATCTCGATGATTCAGCATACTTCGGACAGAAGTCTCTCCAAGTTTATCGCAGCAAATGCATATCTCAGCTTGAAACCCCTCGAAAACCAAGATATCACCTGTTCTGCATATCCAACGAACTGTGGAGTGGTGAAAACCCCAGAAAATGTTTTTCTCGCATAAAATGGCTCAAAAAGTACGATCTCGATGAATCTGCATACTTCGGACAGAAGTCTCACCTTGATTATCGCAGACAATGCATATCTCAGCTTGAAACCCCACGAAAGCCAAGATATCGCTGGTTCTGCATATAAAACGCACTGTGGAGTGCTGGAAACACCAGATAACGAGTTTCTCACATTAAATAGCTCGAATAGAGCGATCTCGATGATTAAGCATACTTCGGACAGAAGTCTCACCAAGATTATCGTAAAAAATGCATATCTCAGCTTGAAACCCCACGAAAACCAAGATATCGCTGGTACTGCACATCAAAGGCACTGTGTAGTGGTGAAAAAACCAGATAACGTGTTTCTCGCAATAAATAGCTCGAAAAGAGCGATCTCGATGATTCTGCATACTTCGGACAGAAGTCTCACCTAGATTATCGCAGACAATGCATATCTCAGCTTGAAACCCCACGAAAGCCAAGATATCGCGGGTTCTGCATATAAAACGCACTGTGGAGTGCTGGAAACACCAGATAACGAGTTTCTCACATTAAATAGCTCGAATAGAGCGATCTCGATGATTAAGCATACTTCGGACAGAAGTCTCACCAAGATTATCGTAAAAAATGCATATCTCAGCTTGAAACCCCACGAAAACCAAGATATCGCTGGTACTGCACATCAAAGGCACTGTGTAGTGGTGAAAAAACCAGATAACGTGTTTCTCGCAATAAATAGCTCGAAAAGAGCGATCTCGATGATTCTGCATACTTCGGACAGAAGTCTCACCTAGATTATCGCAGACAATGCATATCTCAGCTTGAAACCCCACGAAAGCCAAGATATCGCGGGTTCTGCATATAAAACGCACTGTGGAGTGCTGGAAACACCAGATAACGTGTTTCTCACATTAAATAGCTCGAATAGAGCGATCTCGATGATTAAGCATACTTCGGACAGAAGTCTCACCAAGATTATCGTAAAAAATGCATATCTCAGCTTGAAACCCCACGAAAACCAAGATATCGCTGGTACTGCATATCAAAGGCACTGTGTAGTGGTGAAAAAACCAGATAACGTGTTTCTCGCAATAAATAGCTCGAAAAGAGGGATCTCGATGATTCTGCATACTTCTGACAGAAGACTCACCAAGATTATCGCTGAAAATGCATGTCTCTGCTAGAAACCCCACGAAAACCAAGATATCTCCTGTTCTGCATATCCAACGAACTGTGGAGTGGTGAAAACACCAGAAAACTTGTTTTTTCGCATTAAATAGCTCGAAAAGAGCGATCTAGAAGATTCTGCATATTTCTGACTGAAGTCTCACCAAGATTATCGCAGAAAATGCATATCTCAGCTTGAAACCCGACGAAAACCAAACATCGCCTGTTCTGCATATCAAACCAACTGTGGAGTGGTGAAAACACCAGACAACGTGTTTCTCGCATTAAATTGATTGAAAAGTGCGATCTCGATGATTCTGCATACTTCTAACAGAAGTCTCACCATGATTATCGCAGAAAATGCATATCTCTGCTAGAAACCCCACGAAAACCAAGATATCTCCTGTTCTGCATATCCAACGAACTGTGGAGTGGTGAAAACCCCAGAAAACGTGTTTCTCGCATTAACTAGCTCGAAAAGTGCGATCTCGATGATTCTGCATACTTCTAACAGTAGTCTCACCATGATTATCGCAGAAAATGCATATCTCTGCTAGAAACCCCACGAAAACCAAGATATCTCCTGTTCTGCATATCCAACGAACTGTGGAGTGGTGAAAACACCAGAAAACTTGTTTTTTCGCATTAAATAGCTCGAAAAGAGCGATCTAGAAGATTCTGCATATTTCTGACTGAAGTCTCACCAAGATTATCGCAGAAAATGCATATCTCAGCTTGATACCCTACGACAGCCAAGATGTCGCCGGTTCTGCATATCAAACGCACTGTGGAGTGGTGAAAACACCAGATAACGTGTTTCTCGCATTAACTTGCTCGAAAAGAGGGACCTCGATGATTCTGCATACTTCTGACAGAAGACTCACCAAGATTATCGCAGAAAATGCATGTCTCAGCTTGAAACCCGACGAAATCCAAGATGTCGCTGGTTCCGCATATCAAACGCACTGTGGAGTGGTGAAAACACCAATTAACGTGTTTCTCGCATTAAATAGCTCGAAAAGAGGGATCTCGATGATTCTGCATACTTCTGACAGAAGACTCACCAAGATTATCGCAGAAAATGCATATCTCACCTGGAAACACCACGAAAACCAAGATATCGATGGTACTGCATATCAAACGCTCTGTGGAGTGGTGAAAACACCAGAAAACTTGTTTTTTCGCATTAAATAGCTCGAAAAGAGCGATCTAGAAGATTCTGCATATTTCTGACTGAAGTCTCACCAAGATTATCGCAGAAAATGCATATCTCAGCTTGAAACCCGACGAAAACCAAACATCGCCTGTTCTGCATATCAAACCAACTGTGGAGTGGTGAAAACACCAGACAACGTGTTTCTCGCATTAAATTGATTGAAAAGTGCGATCTCGATGGTTCTGCATACTTCTAACAGAAGTCTCACCATGATTATCGCAGAAAATGAATATCTCTGCTAGAAACCCCACGAAAACCAAGATATCTCCTGTTCTGCATATCCAACGAACTGTGAAGTGGTGAAAACCTCAGAAAACGTGTTCCTCGCATTAACTAGCTCGAAAAGAGCGATCTCGATGATTCTGCACACTTCGGACTGTAGTCTCACCATGATTATCGTAAAAAATGCATATCTCAGCTTGAAACCCCACGAACACCAAGATATCGCTGGTTCTGCATATCAAACGCTCTGTGGAGTGGTGAAAACACCAGATAACGTGTTTCTCGCATTAAATAGGTCGAAAAGAGCGATCTCGATGTTTCTGCATACTTCGGACAGAGGTCTCACCATGATTATCGCAGAAAATGCATATCTCTGCTAGAAACCCCACGAAAACCAAGATATCTCCTGTTCTGCATATCCAACGAACTGTGGAGTGGTGAAAACCCCAGAAAACGTGTTTCTCGCATTAACTAGCTCGAAAAGTGCGATCTCGATGATTCTGCATACTTCTAACAGTAGTCTCACCATGATTATCGCAGAAAATGCATATCTCTGCTTGAAACCCCACGAAAACCAAGATATCTCCTGTTCTGCATATCCAACGAACTGTGGAGTGGTGAAAACACCAGAAAACTTGTTTTTTCGCATTAAATAGCTCGAAAAGAGCGATCTAGAAGATTCTGCATATTTCTGACTGAAGTCTCACCAAGATTATCGCAGAAAATGCATATCTCAGCTTGATACCCTACGACAGCCAAGATGTCGCCGGTTCTGCATATCAAACGCACTGTGGAGTGGTGAAAACACCAGATAACGTGTTTCTCGCATTAACTTGCTCGAAAAGAGGGACCTCGATGATTCTGCATACTTCTGACAGAAGACTCACCAAGATTATCGCAGAAAATGCATGTCTCAGCTTGAAACCCGACGAAATCCAAGATGTCGCTGGTTCCGCATATCAAACGCACTGTGGAGTGGTGAAAACACCAATTAACGTGTTTCTCGCATTAAATAGCTCGAAAAGAGGGATCTCGATGATTCTGCATACTTCTGACAGAAGACTCACCAAGATTATCGCAGAAAATGCATATCTCACCTGGAAACACCACGAAAACCAAGATATCGATGGTACTGCATATCAAACGCTCTGTGGAGTGGTGGAAACACCAGATAACGTGTTTCTCGCATTAAATAGGTCGAAAAGAGCGATCTCGATGTTTCTGCATACTTCGGACAGAGGTCTCACCAAGATTATCGTAAAAAATGCATATCTCAGCTTGAAACCCCACGAACACCAAGATATCGCTGGTTCTGCATATCAAACGCTCTGTGGAGTGGTGAAAACACCAGATAACGTGTTTCTCGCATTAAATAGGTCGAAAAGAGCGATTTCGATGTTTCTGCATACTTCGGACAGAGGTCTCACCAAGATTATCGCAGAAAATGCATATCTCAGCTTGAAACCCCACGAAAACCCAGATATCGCCGGTTCTGCATATCAAACGCACTGTGGGGTGGTGAAAACACCAGATAAGGTTTTTCTCGCATTAACTAGCTCGAAAAGTGCGATCTCGATGATTCAGCATACTTCGGACAGAAGTCTCTCCAAGTTTATCGCAGAAAATGCATATCTCAGCTTGAAACCCCTCGAAAACCAAGATATCACCTGTTCTGCATATCCAACGAACTGTGGAGTGGTGAAAACCCCAGAAAACGTGTTTCTCGCATAAAATGGCTCGAAAAGTACGATCTCGATGAATCTGCATACTTCGGACAGAAGTCTCACCTAGATTATCGCAGACAATGCATATCTTAGCTTGAAACCCCACGAAAGCCAAGATATCGCTGGTTCTGCATATAAAACGCACTGTGGAGTGCTGGAAACACCAGATAACGTGTTTCTCACATTAAATAGCTCGAATAGAGCGATCTCGATGATTAAGCATACTTCGGACAGAAGTCTCACCAAGATTATCGTAAAAAATGCATATCTCAGCTTGAAACCCCACGAAAACCAAGATATCGCTGGTACTGCATATCAAAGGCACTGTGTAGTGGTGAAAAAACCAGATAACGTGTTTCTCGCAATAAATAGCTCGAAAAGAGCGATCTCGATGATTCTGCATACTTCGGACAGAAGTCTCACCAAGATTATCGTAAAAAATGCATATCTCAGCTAGAAACCCCACGAAAACCAAGATATCTCCTGTTCTGCATATCCAACGAACTGTGGAGTGGTGAAAACCCCAGAAAACGTGTTTCTCGCATTAACTAGCTCGAAAAGAGGGATCTCGATGATTCTGCATACTTCTGACAGAAGGCTCACCAAGATTATCGCAGAAAATGCATGTCTCTGCTAGAAACCCCACGAAAACCAAGATATCTCCTGTTCTGCATATCCAACGAACTGTGGAGTGGTGAAAACACCATAAAACTTGTTTTTTCGCATTAAATAGCTCGAAAAGGGCGATCTAGAAGATTCTGCATATTTCTGACTGAAGTCTCACCAAGATTATCGCAGAAAATGCATATCTCAGCTTGAAACCCCACGAAAACAGAGATATCGCTGGTTCTGCATATCAAACGCACTGTGGAGTGCTGAAAACATCAGATAACGTGTTTCTCGCATTAACTAGCTCGAAAAGAGGGACCTCGATGATTCTGCATACTTCTGACAGAAGACTCACCAAGATTATCGCAGAAAATGCATGTCTCAGCTTGAAACCCGACGAAATCCAAGATGTCGCTGGTTCCGCATATCAAACGCACTGTGGAGTGGTGAAAACACCAATTTACGTGTTTCTCGCATTGAATAGCTCGAAAAGAGGGATCTCGATGATTCTGCATACTTCTGACAGAAGACTCACCAAGATTATCGCAGAAAATGCATATCTCAGCTGGAAACACCACGAAAATCAAGATGTCGCCCGTTCTGCATATCAAACGCACTGTGGAGTGGTGAAAACAACCAGATATCGTGTTTCTCGAATTAAGTTGCTCGAAAAGAGCGATCTCGAAGATTCTGCATACTTCTGACAAAAGACTCACCAAGATTATCGCTGAAAATGCATATCTCAGCTTGAAACCTCACGAAAATCAAGATGTCGCCGGTTCTGCATATCAAACCCACTGTGGAGTGGTGAAAACAACCAGAGAACGTGTTTCTCGCATTAAATAGGTCGAAAAGGGAGATGCCGATGATTCTGCATACGTCTGACAGAAGTCTCACCAAGATTATCGCAGAAAATGCATATCTCAGCTTGAAACCCCTCGAAAACCAAGATATCACCTGTTCTGCATATCCAACAAACTGTGGAGTGGTGAAAACCCCAGAAAACGTGTTTCTCGCATAAAATAGCTCGAAAAGTACGATCTCGATGAATCTGCATACTTCGGACAGATGTCTCACCTAGATTATCGCAGACAATGCATATCTCAGCTGGAAACACCACGAAAATCAAGATGTCGCCCGTTCTGCATATCAAACGCACTGTGGAGTGGTGAAAACAACCAGATATCGTGTTTCTCGCATTAAGTTGCTCGAAAAGAGCGATCTCGAAGATTCTGCATACTTCTGACAAAAGACTCACCAAGATTATCGCTGAAAATGCATATCTCAGCTTGAAACCTCACGAAAATCAAGATGTCGCCGTTTCTGCATATCAAACCCACTGTGGAGTGGTGAAAACAACCAGAGAACGTGTTTCTCGCATTAAATAGGTCGAAAAGGGAGATGCCGATGATTCTGCATACGTCTGACAGAAGTCTCACCAAGATTATCGCAGAAAATGCATATCTCAGCTTGAAACCCCTCGAAAACCAAGATATCACCTGTTCTGCATATCCAACGAACTGTGGAGTGGTGAAAACCCCAGAAAACGTGTTTCTCGCATAAAATAGCTCGAAAAGTACGATCTCGATGAATCTGCATACTTCGGACAGAAGTCTCACCTAGATTATCGCAGACAATGCATATCTCAGCTTGAAACCCCACGAAAGCCAAGATATCGCTGGTTCTGCATATAAAACGCACTGTGGAGTGCTGGAAACACCAGATAACTTGTTTTTTCGCATTAAATAGCTCGAAAAGAGCGATCTAGAAGATTCTGCATATTTCTGACTGAAGTCTCACCAAGATTATCGCAGAAAATGCATATCTCAGCTTGAAACCCGACGAAAACCAAACATCGCCTGTTCTGCATATCAAACCAACTGTGGAGTGGTGAAAACACCAGACAACGTGTTTCTCGCATTAAATTGATTGAAAAGTGCGATCTCGATGATTCTGCATACTTCTAACAGAAGTCTCACCAAGATTATCGCAGAAAATGCATATCTCTGCTAGAAACCCCACGAAAACCAAGATATCTCCTGTTCTGCATATCCAACGAACTGTGGAGTGGTGAAAACCCCAGAAAACGAGTTTCTCGCATTAACTAGCTCGAAAAGAGGGATCTCGATGATTCTGCATACTTCTGACAGAACTCTCACCAAGATTATGGTAGAAAATGCATATCTCAGCTTGATACCCTACGACAGCCAAGATGTCGCCCGTTCTGCATATCAAACGCACTGTGGAGTGGTGAAAACAACCAGATATCGTGTTTCCCGCATTAAGTTGCTCGAAAAGAGCGATCTCGAAGATTCTGCATACTTCTGACAAAAGACTCACCAAGATTATCGCTGAAAATGCATATCTCAGCTTGAAACCTCACGAAAATCAAGATGTCGCCGGTTCTGCATATCAAACCCACTGTGGAGTGGTGAAAACAACCAGAGAACGTGTTTCTCGCATTAAATAGGTCGAAAAGGGAGATGCCGATGATTCTGCATACGTCTGACAGAAGTCTCACCAAGATTATCGCAGAAAATGCATATCTCAGCTGGAAACACCACGAAAATCAAGATATCGCCGGTTCTGCATATCAAACGCACTCTGGAGTGGTGAAAACAACCAGAGAACGTGTTTCTCGCATTAAATAGGTCGAAAAGGGAGATGCCGATGATTCTGCATACTTCTGACAGAAGTCTCACCAAGATTATCATAGAATGTGCATATCTCAGATTGAACCCCCACGAAAACCAAGATATCGCTGGTTCTGCATATCAAACGCACTGTGGTGTGGTGAAAACACCAGATAACGTGTTTCTCGCATTAAATAGGTCGAAAAGAGCGATCTCGATGTTTCTGCATACTTCGGACAGAGGTCTCACCAAGATTATCGCAGAAAATGCATATCTCAGCTTGAAACCCCACGAAAACCCAGATATCGCCGGTTCTGCATATCAAACGCACTGTGGGGTGGTGAAAACACCAGAGAAGGTTTTGCTCGCATTAACTAGCTCGAAAAGTGCGATCTCGATGATTCAGCATACTTCGGACAGAAGTCTCTCCAAGTTTATCGCAGCAAATGCATATCTCAGCTTGAAACCCCACGAAAACCAAGATATCGCTGGTACTGCACATCAAAGGCACTGTGTAGTGGTGAAAAAACCAGATAACGTGTATCTCGCAATAAATAGCTCGAAAAGAGCGATCTCGATGATTCTGCATACTTCGGACAGAAGTCTCACCTAGATTATCGCAGACAATGCATATCTCAGCTTGAAACCCCACGAAAGCCAAGATATCGCTGGTTCTGCATATAAAACGCACTGTGAAGTGCTGGAAACACCAGATAACGTGTTTCTCACATTAAATAGCTCGAATAGAGCGATCTCGATGATTAAGCATACTTCGGACAGAAGTCTCACCAAGATTATCGTAAAAAATGCATATCTCAGCTTGAAACCCCACGAAAACCAAGATATCGCTGGTACTGCATATCAAAGGCACTGTGTAGTGGTGAAAAAACCAGATAACGTGTTTCTCGCAATAAATAGCTCGAAAAGAGGGATCTCGATGATTCTGCATACTTCTGACAGAAGACTCACCAAGATTATCGCTGAAAATGCATGTCTCTGCTAGAAACCCCACGAAAACCAAGATATCTCCTGTTCTGCATATCCAACGAACTGTGGAGTGGTGAAAACACCAGAAAACTTGTTTTTTCGCATTAAATAGCTCGAAAAGAGCGATCTAGAAGATTCTGCATATTTCTGACTGAAGTCTCACCAAGATTATCGCAGAAAATGCATATCTCAGCTTGAAACCCGACGAAAACCAAACATCGCCTGTTCTGCATATCAAACCAACTGTGGAGTGGTGAAAACACCAGACAACGTGTTTCTCGCATTAAATTGATTGAAAAGTGCGATCTCGATGATTCTGCATACTTCTAACAGAAGTCTCACCATGATTATCGCAGAAAATGCATATCTCTGCTAGAAACCCCACGAAAACCAAGATATCTCCTGTTCTGCATATCCAACGAACTGTGGAGTGGTGAAAACCCCAGAAAACGTGTTTCTCGCATTAACTAGCTCGAAAAGTGCGATCTCGATGATTCTGCATACTTCTAACAGTAGTCTCACCATGATTATCGCAGAAAATGCATATCTCTGCTAGAAACCCCACGAAAACCAAGATATCTCCTGTTCTGCATATCCAACGAACTGTGGAGTGGTGAAAACACCAGAAAACTTGTTTTTTCGCATTAAATAGCTCGAAAAGAGCGATCTAGAAGATTCTGCATATTTCTGACTGAAGTCTCACCAAGATTATCGCAGAAAATGCATATCTCAGCTTGATACCCTACGACAGCCAAGATGTCGCCGGTTCTGCATATGAAACGCACTGTGGAGTGGTGAAAACACCAGATAACGTGTTTCTCGCATTAACTTGCTCGAAAAGAGGGACCTCGATGATTCTGCATACTTCTGACAGAAGACTCACCAAGATTATCGCAGAAAATGCATGTCTCAGCTTGAAACCCGACGAAATCCAAGATGTCGCTGGTTCCGCATATCAAACGCACTGTGGAGTGGTGAAAACCCCAGAAAACGTTTTTCTCGCATTAAATAGCTCGAAAAGTACGATCTCGATGACTCTGCACACTTCGGACTGTAGTCTCACCATGATTTTCGTAAAAAATGCATATCTCAGCTTGAAACCCCACGAACACCAAGATATCGCTGGTTCTGCATATCAAACGCTCTGTGGAGTGGTGAAAACACCAGATAACGTGTTTCTCGCATTAAATAGGTCGAAAAGAGCGATCTCGATGTTTCTGCATACTTCGGACAGAGGTCTCACCAAGATTATCGCAGAAAATGCATATCTCAGCTTGAAACCCCACGAAAACCCAGATATCGCCGGTTCTGCATATCAAACGCACTGTGGGGTGGTGAAAACACCAGATAAGGTTTTTCTCGCATTAACTAGCTCGAAAAGTGCGATCTCGATGATTCAGCATACTTCGGACAGAAGTCTCTCCAAGTTTATCGCAGAAAATGCATATCTCAGCTTGAAACCCCTCGAAAACCAAGATATCACCTGTTCTGCATATCCAACGAACTGTGGAGTGGTGAAAACCCCAGAAAACGTGTTTCTCGCATAAAATGGCTCGAAAAGTACGATCTCGATGAATCTGCATACTTTGGACAGAAGTCTCACCTAGATTATCGCAGACAATGCATATCTTAGCTTGAAACCCCACGAAAGCCAAGATATCGCTGGTTCTGCATATAAAACGCACTGTGGAGTGCTGGAAACACCAGATAACGTGTTTCTCACATTAAATAGCTCGAATAGAGCGATCTCGATGATTAAGCATACTTCGGACAGAAGTCTCACCAAGATTATCGTAAAAAATGCATATCTCAGCTTGAAACCCCACGAAAACCAAGATATCGCTGGTACTGCATATCAAAGGCACTGTGTAGTGGTGAAAAAACCAGATAACGTGTTTCTCGCAATAAATAGCTCGAAAAGAGCGATCTCGATGATTCTGCATACTTCGGACAGAAGTCTCACCAAGATTATCGTAAAAAATGCATATCTCAGCTAGAAACCCCACGAAAACCAAGATATCTCCTGTTCTGCATATCCAACGAACTGTGGAGTGGTGAAAACCCCAGAAAACGTGTTTCTCGCATTAACTAGCTCGAAAAGAGGGATCTCGATGATTCTGCATACTTCTGACAGAAGGCTCACCAAGATTATCGCAGAAAATGCATGTCTCTGCTAGAAACCCCACGAAAACCAAGATATCTCCTGTTCTGCATATCCAACGAACTGTGGAGTGGTGAAAACACCATAAAACTTGTTTTTTCGCATTAAATAGCTCGAAAAGGGCGATCTAGAAGATTCTGCATATTTCTGACTGAAGTCTCACCAAGATTATCGCAGAAAATGCATATCTCAGCTTGAAACCCCACGAAAACAGAGATATCGCTGGTTCTGCATATCAAACGCACTGTGGAGTGCTGAAAACATCAGATAACGTTTTGTCGCATTAAATAGTTCGAATAGAGCGATCTCGATGATTCTGCATACTTCGGACAGATGTCTCACCAAGATTATCGTAAAAAATGCATATCTCAGCTTGAAACCCCACGAAAACCAAGATATCGCTGGTACTGCATATCAAACGCACTGTGGAGTGGTGAAAACACCAGATAAGGTTTTTCTCGCATTAACTAGCTCGAAAAGTGCGATCTCGATGATTCAGCATACTTCGGACAGAAGTCTCTCCAAGTTTATCGCAGAAAATGCATATCTCAGCTTGAAACCCCTCGAAACCCAAGATATCACCTGTTCTGCATATCCAACGAACTGTGGAGTGGAGAAAACCCCAGAAAACGTGTTTCTCGCATTAAATAGCTCGAAAAGAGCGATCTCGATGATTCTGCACACTTCGGACTGTAGTCTCACCATGATTATCGTAAAAAATGCATATCTCAGCTTGAAACCCCACGAACACCAAGATATCGCTGGTTCTGCATATCAAACGCTCTGTGGAGTGGTGAAAACACCAGATAACGTGTTTCTCGCATTAAATAGGTCGAAAAGAGCGATCTCGATGTTTCTGCATACTTCGGACAGAGGTCTCACCAAGATTATCGCAGAAAATGCATATCTCAGCTTGAAACCCCACGAAAACCAAGATATCTCCTGTTCTGCATATCCAACGAACTGTGGAGTGGTGAAAACCCCAGAAAACGTGTTTCTCGCATTAACTAGCTCGAAAAGAGGGATCTCGATGATTCTGCATACTTCTGACAGAAGACTCACCAAGATTATCGCAGAAAATGCATGTCTCTGCTAGAAACCCCACGAAAACCAAGATATCTCCTGTTCTGCATATCCAACGAACTGTGGAGTGGTGAAAACACCAGAAAACTTGTTTTTTCGCATTAAATAGCTCGAAAAGAGCGATCTAGAAGATTCTGCATATTTCTGACTGAAGTCTCACCAAGATTATCGCAGAAAATGCATATCTCAGCTTGAAACCCGACGAAAAACAAACATCGCCTGTTCTGCATATCAAACCAACTGTGGAGTGGTGAAAACACCAGACAACGTGTTTCTCGCATTAAATTGATTGAAAAGTGCGAACTCGATGGTTCTGCATACTTCTAACAGAAGTCTCACCATGATTATCGCAGAAAATGAATATCTCTGCTAGAAACCCCACGAAAACCAAGATATCTCCTGTTCTGCATATCCAACGAACTGTGAAGTGGTGAAAACCCCAGAAAACGTGTTCCTCGCATTAACTAGCTCGAAAAGAGGGATCTCGATGATTCTGCATACTTCTGACAGAAGACTCACCAAGATTATCGCAGAAAATGCATGTCTCTGCTAGAAACCCTACGAAAACCAAGATATCTCCTGTTCTGCATATCCAACGAACTGTGGAGTGGTGAAAACCCCAGAAAACGTGTTTCTCGCATTAAATAGCTCGAAAATAGCGATCCTGATGATTCTGCATACTTCTGACAGAACTCTCACCAAGATTATGGTAGAAAATGCATATCTCAGCTTGATACCCTACGACAGCCAAGATGTCGCCGGTTCTGCATATCAAACGCACTGTGGAGTGGTGAAAACACCAGATAACGTGTTTCTCGCATTAACTAGCTCGAAAAGAGGGACCTCGATGATTCTGCATACTTCTGACAGAAGACTCACCAAGATTATCGCAGAAAATGCATGTCTCAGCTTGAAACCCGACGAAATCCAAGATGTCGCTGGTTCCGCATATCAAACGCACTGTGGAGTGGTGAAAACACCAATTAACGTGTTTCTCGCATTGAATAGCTCGAAAAGAGGGATCTCGATGATTCTGCATACTTCTGACAGAAGACTCACCAAGATTATCGCAGAAAATGCATATCTCAGCTGGAAACACCACGAAAATCAAGATGTCGCCCGTTCTGCATATCAAACGCACTGTGGAGTGGTGAAAACAACCAGATATCGTGTTTCTCGCATTAAATTGATTGAAAAGTGCGATCTCGATGGTTCTGCATACTTCTAACAGAAGTCTCACCATGATTATCGCAGAAAATGCATATCTCTGCTAGAAACCCCACGAAAACCAAGATATCTCCTGTTCTGCATATCCAACGAACTGTGAAGTGGTGAAAACCCCAGAAAACGTGTTCCTCGCATTAACTAGCTCGAAAAGAGGGATCTCGATGATTCTGCATACTTCTGACAGAAGACTCACCAAGATTATCGCAGAAAATGCATGTCTCTGCTAGAAACCCTACGAAAACCAAGATATCTCCTGTTCTGCATATCCAACGAACTGTGGAGTGGTGAAAACCCCAGAAAACGTGTTTCTCGCATTAAATAGCTCGAAAATAGCGATCCTGATGATTCTGCATACTTCTGACAGAACTCTCACCAAGATTATGGTAGAAAATGCATATCTCAGCTTGATACCCTACGACAGCCAAGATGTCGCCGGTTCTGCATATCAAACGCACTGTGGAGTGGTGAAAACACCAGATAACGTGTTTCTCGCATTAACTAGCTCGAAAAGAGGGACCTCGATGATTCTGCATACTTCTGACAGAAGACTCACCAAGATTATCGCAGAAAATGCATGTCTCAGCTTGAAACCCGACGAAATCCAAGATGTCGCTGGTTCCGCATATCAAACGCACTGTGGAGTGGTGAAAACACCAATTAACGTGTTTCTCGCATTGAATAGCTCGAAAAGAGGGATCTCGATGATTCTGCATACTTCTGACAGAAGACTCACCAAGATTATCGCAGAAAATGCATATCTCAGCTGGAAACACCACGAAAATCAAGATGTCGCCCGTTCTGCATATCAAACGCACTGTGGAGTGGTGAAAACAACCAGATATCGTGATTCTCGCATTAAGTTGCTCGAAAAGAGCGATCTCGAAGATTCTGCATACTTCTGACAAAAGACTCACCAAGATTATCGCTGAAAATGCATATCTCAGCTTGAAACCTCACGAAAATCAAGATATCGCTGGTTCTGCATATAAAACGCACTGTGGAGTGCTGGAAACACCAGATAACGTGTTTCTCACATTAAATAGCTCGAATAGAGCGATCTCGATGATTAAGTATACTTCGGACAGAAGTCTCACCAAGATTATCGTAAAAAATGCATATCTCAGCTTGAAACCCCACGAAAACCAAGATATCGCTGGTACTGCATATCAAAGGCACTGTGTAGTGGTGAAAAAACCAGATAACGTGTTTCTCGCATTAACTAGCTCGAAAAGAGGGATCTCGATGATTCTGCATACTTCTGACAGAAGACTCACCAAGATTATCGCTGAAAATGCATGTCTCTGCTAGAAACCCCACGAAAACCAAGATATCTCCTGTTCTGCATATCCAACGAACTGTGGAGTGGTGAAAACACCAGAAAACTTGTTTTTTCGCATTAAATAGCTCGAAAAGAGCGATCTAGAAGATTCTGCATATTTCTGACTGAAGTCTCACCAAGATTATCGCAGAAAATGCATATCTCAGCTTGAAACCCGACGAAAACCAAACATCGCCTGTTCTGCATATCAAACCAACTGTGGAGTGGTGAAAACACAAGACAACGTGTTTCTCGCATTAAATTGATTGAAAAGTGCGATCTCGATGATTCTGCATACTTCTAACAGAAGTCTCACCATGATTATCGCAGAAAATGCATATCTCTGCTAGAAACCCCACGAAAACCAAGATATCTCCTGTTCTGCATATCCAACGAACTGTGGAGTGGTGAAAACCCCAGAAAACGTGTTTCTCGCATTAACTAGCTCGAAAAGAGGGATCTCGATGATTCTGCATACTTCTGACAGAAGACTCACCAAGATTATCGCAGAAAATGCATGTCTCTGCTAGAAACCCTACGAAAACCAAGATATCTCCTGTTCTGCATATCCAACGAACTGTGGAGTGGTGAAAACCCCAGATAACGTGTTTCTCGCATTAAATAGCTCGAAAATAGCGATCCCGATGATTCTGCATACTTCTGACAGAACTCTCACCAAGATTATGGTAGAAAATGCATATCTCAGCTTGATACCCTACGACAGCCAAGATGTCGCCGGTTCTGCATATCAAACGCACTGTGGAGTGGTGAAAACACCAGATAACGTGTTTCTCGCATTAACTAGCTCGAAAAGAGGGACCTCGATGATTCTGCATACTTCTGACAGAAGACTCACCAAGATTATCGCTGAAAATGCATGTCTCTGCTAGAAACCCCACGAAAACCAAGATATCTCCTGTTCTGCATATCCAACGAACTGTGGAGTGGTGAAAACACCAGAAAACTTGTTTTTTCGCATTAAATAGCTCGAAAAGAGCGATCTAGAAGATTCTGCATATTTCTGACAGAAGACTCACCAAGATTATCGCAGAAAATGCATATCTCAGCTGGAATCACCACGAAAATCAAGATGTCGCCCGTTCTGCATATCAAACGCACTGTGGAGTGGTGAAAACAACCAGATATCGTGTTTCCCGCATTAAGTTGCTCGAAAAGAGCGATCTCGAAGATTCTGCATACTTCTGACAAAAGACTCACCAAGATTATCGCTGAAAATGCATATCTCAGCTTGAAACCTCACGAAAATCAAGATGTCGCCGGTTCTGCATATCAAACCCACTGTGGAGTGGTGAAAACAACCAGAGAACGTGTTTCTCGCATTAAATAGGTCGAAAAGGGAGATGCCGATGATTCTGCATACGTCTGACAGAAGACTCACCAAGATTATCGCTGAAAATGCATATCTCAGCTTGAAACCTCACGAAAATCAAGATGTCGCCGGTTCTGCATATCAAACCCACAGTGGAGTGGTGAAAACAACAAGAGAACGTGTTTCTCGCATTAAATAGGTCGAAAAGGGAGATGCCGATGATTCTGCATACTTCGGACAGAAGTCTCAGCAAGATTATCGTAAAAAATGCATATCTCAGCTAGAAACCCCACGAAAACCAAGATATCTCCTGTTCTGCATATCCAACGAACTGTGGAGTGGTGAATACCCCAGAAAACGTGTTTCTCGCATTAAGTAGCTCGAAAAGAGGGATCTCGATGATTCTGCATACTTCTGACAGAAGACTCACCAAGATTATCGCAGAAAATGCATGTCTCTGCTAGAAACCCCACGAAAACCAAGATATCTCCTGTTCTGCATATCCAACGAACTGTGGAGTGGTGAAAACACCAGAAAACTTGTTTTTTCGCATTAAATAGGTCGAAAAGGGAGATGCCGATGATTCTGCATACTTCTGACAGAAGTCTCACCAAGATTATCATAGAATGTGCATATCTCAGATTGAACCCCCACGAAAACCAAGATATCGCTGGTTCTGCATATCAAACGCACTGTGGTGTGGTGAAAACACCAGATAACGTGTTTCTCGCATTAAATAGGTCGAAAAGAGCGATCTCGATGTTTCTGCATACTTCGGACAGAGGTCTCACCAAGATTATCGCAGAAAATGCATATCTCAGCTTGAAACCCCACGAAAACCCAGATATCGCCGGTTCTGCATATCAAACGCACTGTGGGGTGGTGAAAACACCAGAGAAGGTTTTTCTCGCATTAACTAGCTCGAAAAGTGCGATCTCGATGATTCAGCATACTTCGGACAGAAGTCTCTCCAAGTTTATCGCAGCAAATGCATATCTCAGCTTGAAACCCCTCGAAAACCAAGATATCACCTGTTCTGCATATCCAACGAACTGTGGAGTGGTGAAAACACCAGATAACGTGTTTCTCGCATTAACTAGATCGAAAAGAGGGACCTCGATGATTCTGCATACTTCTGACAGAAGACTCACCAAGATTATCGCAGAAAATGCATGTCTCAGCTAGAAACCCGACGAAATCCAAGATGTCGCTGGTTCCGCATATCAAACGCACTGTGGAGTGGTGAAAACACCAATTTACGTGTTTCTCGCATTGAATAGCTCGAAAAGAGGGATCTCGATGATTCTGCATACTTCTGACAGAAGACTTACCAAGATTATCGCAGAAAATGCATATCTCAGCTGGAAACACCACGAAAATCAAGATGTCGCCCGTTCTGCATATCAAACGCACTGTGGAGTGGTGAAAACAACCAGATATCGTGTTTCTCGAATTAAGTTGCTCGAAAAGAGCGATCTCGAAGATTCTGCATACTTCTGACAAAAGACTCACCAAGATTATCGCTGAAAATGCATATCTCAGCTTGAAACCTCACGAAAATCAAGATGTCGCCGGTTCTGCATATCAAACCCACTGTGGAGTGGTGAAAACAACCAGAGAACGTGTTTCTCGCATTAAATAGGTCGAAAAGGGAGATGCCGATGATTCTGCATACGTCTGACAGAAGTCTCACCAAGATTATCGCAGAAAATGCATATCTCAGCTTGAAACCCCTCGAAAACCAAGATATCACCTGTTCTGCATATCCAACAAACTGTGGAGTGGTGAAAACCCCAGAAAACGTGTTTCTCGCATAAAATAGCTCGAAAAGTACGATCTCGATGAATCTGCATACTTCGGACAGATGTCTCACCTAGATTATCGCAGACAATGCATATCTCAGCTGGAAACACCACGAAAATCAAGATGTCGCCCGTTCTGCATATCAAACGCACTGTGGAGTGGTGAAAACAACCAGATATCGTGTTTCTCGCATTAAGTTGCTCGAAAAGAGCGATCTCGAAGATTCTGCATACTTCTGACAAAAGACTCACCAAGATTATCGCTGAAAATGCATATCTCAGCTTGAAACCTCACGAAAATCAAGATGTCGCCGTTTCTGCATATCAAACCCACTGTGGAGTGGTGAAAACAACCAGAGAACGTGTTTCTCGCATTAAATAGGTCGAAAAGGGAGATGCCGATGATTCTGCATACGTCTGACAGAAGTCTCACCAAGATTATCGCAGAAAATGCATATCTCAGCTTGAAACCCCTCGAAAACCAAGATATCACCTGTTCTGCATATCCAACGAACTGTGGAGTGGTGAAAACCCCAGAAAACGTGTTTCTCGCATAAAATAGCTCGAAAAGTACGATCTCGATGAATCTGCATACTTCGGACAGAAGTCTCACCTAGATTATCGCAGACAATGCATATCTCAGCTTGAAACCCCACGAAAGCCAAGATATCGCTGGTTCTGCATATAAAACGCACTGTGGAGTGCTGGAAACACCAGATAACGTGTTTCTCACATTAAATAGCTCGAATAGAGCGATCTCGATGATTAAGCATACTTCGGACAGAAGTCTCACCAAGATTATCGTAAAAAATGCATATCTCAGCTTGAAACCCCACGAAAACCAAGATATCGCTGGTACTGCATATCAAAGGCACTATGTAGTGGTGAAAAAACCAGATAACGTGTTTCTCGCATTAACTAGCTCGAAATGAGGGATCTCGATGATTCTGCATACTTCAGACAGAAGACTCACCAAGATTATCGCTGAAAATGCATGTCTCTGCTAGAAACCCCACGAAAACCAAGATATCTCCTGTTCTGCATATCCAACGAACTGTGGAGTGGTGAAAACACCAGAAAACTTGTTTTTTCGCATTAAATAGCTCGAAAAGAGCGATCTAGAAGATTCTGCATATTTCTGACTGAAGTCTCACCAAGATTATCGCAGAAAATGCATATCTCAGCTTGAAACCCGACGAAAACCAAACATCGCCTGTTCTGCATATCAAACCAACTGTGGAGTGGTGAAAACACCAGACAACGTGTTTCTCGCATTAAATTGATTGAAAAGTGCGATCTCGATGATTCTGCATACTTCTAACAGAAGTCTCACCATGATTATCGCAGAAAATGCATATCTCTGCTAGAAACCCCACGAAAACCAAGATATCTCCTGTTCTGCATATCCAACGAACTGTGGAGTGGTGAAAACCCCAGAAAACGTGTTTCTCGCATTAACTAGCTCGAAAAGAGGGATCTCGATGATTCTGCATCCTTCTGACAGAACTCTCACCAAGATTATGGTAGAAAATGCATATCTCAGCTTGATACCCTACGACAGCCAAGATGTCGCCCGTTCTGCATATCAAACGCACTGTGGAGTGGTGAAAACAACCAGATATCGTGTTTCCCGCATTAAGTTGCTCGAAAAGAGCGATCTCGAAGATTCTGCATACTTCTGACAAAAGACTCACCAAGATTATCGCTGAAAATGCATATCTCAGCTTGAAACCTCACGAAAATCAAGATGTCGCCGGTTCTGCATATCAAACCCACTGTGGAGTGGTGAAAACAACCAGAGAACGTGTTTCTCGCATTAAATAGGTCGAAAAGGGAGATGCCGATGATTCTGCATACTTCTGACAGAAGTCTCACCAAGATTATCATAGAATGTGCATATCTCAGATTGAACCCCCACGAAAACCAAGATATCGCTGGTTCTGCATATCAAACGCACTGTGGTGTGGTGAAAACACCAGATAACGTGTTTCTCGCATTAAATAGGTCGAAAAGAGCGATCTCGATGTTTCTGCATACTTCGGACAGAGGTCTCACCAAGATCATCGCAGAAAATGCATATCTCAGCTTGAAACCCCACGAAAACCCAGATATCGCCGGTTCTGCATATCAAACGCACTGTGGGGTGGTGAAAACACCAGAGAAGGTTTTTCTCGCAATTAACTAGCTCGAAAAGTGCGATCTCGATGATTCAGCATACTTCGGACAGAAGTCTCTCCAAGTTTATCGCAGCAAATGCATATCTCAGCTTGAAACCCCTCGAAAACCAAGATATCACCTGTTCTGCATATCCAACGAACTGTGGAGTGGTGAAAACCCCAGAAAACGTGTTTCTCACATTAAATAGCTCGAATAGAGCGATCTCGATGATTAAGCATACTTCGGACAGAAGTCTCACCAAGATTATCGTAAAAAATGCATATCTCAGCTTGAAACCCCACGAAAACCAAGATATCGCTGGTACTGCATATCAAAGGCACTGTGTAGTGGTGAAAAAACCAGATAACGTGTTTCTCGCAATAAATAGCTCGAAAAGAGGGATCTCGATGATTCTGCATACTTCTGACAGAAGACTCACCAAGATTATCGCTGAAAATGCATGTCTCTGCTAGAAACCCCACGAAAACCAAGATATCTCCTGTTCTGCATATCCAACGAACTGTGGAGTGGTGAAAACCCCAGAAAACGTGTTTCTCGCATTAACTAGCTCGAAAAGAGCGATCTAGAAGATTCTGCATATTTCTGACTGAAGTCTCACCAAGATTATCGCAGAAAATGCATATCTCAGCTTGAAACCCGACGAAAACCAAACATCGCCTGTTCTGCATATCAAACCAACTGTGGAGTGGTGAAAACACCAGACAACGTGTTTCTCGCATTAAATTGATTGAAAAGTGCGATCTCGATGATTCTGCATACTTCTAACAGAAGTCTCACCATGATTATCGCAGAAAATGCATATCTCTGCTAGAAACCCCACGAAAACCAAGATATCTCCTGTTCTGCATATCCAACGAACTGTGGAGTGGTGAAAACCCCAGAAAACGTGTTTCTCGCATTAACTAGCTCGAAAAGTGCGATCTCGATGATTCTGCATACTTCTAACAGTAGTCTCACCATGATTATCGCAGAAAATGCATATCTCTGCTAGAAACCCCACGAAAACCAAGATATCTCCTGTTCTGCATATCCAACGAACTGTGGAGTGGTGAAAACACCAGAAAACTTGTTTTTTCGCATTAAATAGCTCGAAAAGAGCGATCTAGAAGATTCTGCATATTTCTGACTGAAGTCTCACCATGATTATCGCAGAAAATGCATATCTCAGCTTGATACCCTACGACAGCCAAGATGTCGCCGGTTCTGCATATCAAACGCACTGTGGAGTGGTGAAAACACCAGATAACGTGTTTCTCGCATTAACTTGCTCGAAAAGAGGGACCTCGATGATTCTGCATACTTCTGACAGAAGACTCACCAAGATTATCGCAGAAAATGCATGTCTCAGCTTGAAATCCGACGAAAATCAAGATGTCGCCGCTTCTGCATATCAAACGCACTGTGGAGTGGTGAAAACAACCAGATAACGTGTTTCTCGAATTAAATAGCTCGAAAAGAACGATCTAGATTAGTCTGCATACTTCTGACAGAAGACTCACCAAGATTATCGCAGAAAATGCATATCTCAGCTGGAAACACCACGAAAATCAAGATGTCGCCCGTTCTGCATATCAAACGCACTGTGGAGTGGTGAAAACAACCAGATATCGTGTTTCCCGCATTAAGTTGCTCGAAAAGAGCGATCTCGAAGATTCTGCATACTTCTGACAAAAGACTCACCAAGATTATCGCTGAAAATGCATATCTCAGCTTGAAACCTCACGAAAATCAAGATGTCGCCGGTTCTGCATATCAAACCCACTGTGGAGTGGTGAAAACAACCAAAGAACGTGTTTCTCGCATTAAATAGGTCGAAAAGGGAGATGCCGATGATTCTGCATACGTCTGACAGAAGTCTCACCAGGATTATCGCAGAAAATCCATATCTCAGCTGGAAACACCACGAAAATCAAGATATCGCCGGTTCTGCATATCAAACGCACTGTGGAGTGGTGAAAACGACCAGAGAACGTGTTTCTCGCATTAAATAGGTCGAAAAGGGAGATGCCGATGATTCTGCATACTTCTGACAGAAGTCTCACCAAGATTATCATAGAATGTGCATATCTCAGATTGAACCCCGACGAAATCCAAGATGTCGCCGGTTCTGCATATCAAACGGACTGTGGTGTGGTGAAAACACCAGAAAACTTGTTTTTTCGCATTAGATAGCTCGAAACGGGCGATCTAGATGATTCTGCATACTTCTAACAGAAGTCTCACCAAGCTTATCGCAGAAAATGCATACCTCAGCATGAAATCTCACGAAAATCAAGATGTCGCCGCTTCTGCATATCAAACGCACTGTGGAGTGGTGAAAACAACCAGATAACGTGTTTCTCGAATTAAATAGCTCGAAAAGAACGATCTAGATTAGTCTGCATACTTCTGACAGAAGTCTCACCAAGATTATCGTAGAAAATGCATATCTCAGCTTGAAACCCCACGAAAACCAAGATATCGCTGGTTCTGCATATCAAACGCACTGTGGAGTGGTGAAAACACCAGATAACGTGTTTCTCGCATTAAATAGGTCGAAAAGAGCGATCTCGATGATTCTGCACACTTCGGACAGAAGTCTCACCAAGATTATCGCAGACAATGCATATCTCAGCTTGAAACCCCACGAAAACCAAGATATCGCCGGTTCTGCATATCATACGCACTGTGGAGTGCTGAAAACACCAGATATCGTGTTTCTCGCATTAAATAGCTCGAAAAGTGCGATCTCGATGATTCTGCATACTTCGGACAGTAGTCTCACCATGATTATCGTAAAAAATGCATATCTCAGCTTGAAATCCCACGAAAACCAAGATATCGCTGGTTCTGCATATCAAACGCACTGTGGAGTGGTGAAAACACCAGATAACGTGTTTCTCGCATTAAATAGGTCGAAAAGAGCGATCTCGATGTTTCTGCATACTTCGGACAGAGGTCTCACCAAGATTATCGCAGAAAATGCATATCTCAGCTTGAAACCCCACGAAAACCCAGATATCGCCGGTTCTGCATATCAAACCAACTGTGGAGTGGTGAAAAAACCATACAACGTGTTTCTCGCATTAAATAGATCGAAAAGTGCGATCTCGATGATTCTGCATACTTCTAACAGAAGTCTCACCATGATTATCGCAGATAATGCATATCTCTGCTAGAAACCCCACGAAAACCAAGATATCGCCTGTTCTGCATACCAAACGAACTGTGGAGTGGTGAAAACAACCAGATAACGTGTTTCTCGCATTAAATAGCTCGAAAAGAGGGATCTCGATGATTCTGCATACTTCTGACAGAAGACTCACCAAGATTATCGCAGAAAATGCATATCTCAGCTGGACACACCACGAAAATCAAGATATCGCCGATTCTGCATATCAAACGTACTGTGGAGTGGTGAAAACACCAGATAACGTGTTTGTCGCATTAACTAGCTCGAAATGAGCGATCACGAAGATTCTGCATACTTCTGACAGAAGACTCACCAAGATTATCGCTGAAAATGCATATCTCAGCTGGAAAAACCACGAAAATCAAGATATCTCCGGTTCTGCATGTCAAACGTACTGTGGAGTGGTGAATACACCAGAAAACGCGTTTCTCGCATTAAATAGCTCGAAAAGAGCGATCAAGATGATTCTGCATACTTCTGACAGAAGTCTCACCAAGATTATCATAGAATGTGCATATCTCAGATTGAACCCCGACGAAATCCAAGATGTCGCCGGTTCTGCATATCAAACGGACTGTGGTGTGGTGAAAACACCAGAAAACGTGTTTCTCGCATTAAATAGCTCGAAAAGTACGATCTCGATGACTCTGCATACTTCTAACAGAAGTCTCACCAAGCTTATCGCAGAAAATGCATACCTCAGCTTGAAATCTCACGAAAATCAAGATGTCGCCGCTTCTGCATATCAAACGCACTGTGGTGTGGTGAAAACAACCAGATAACGTGTTTCTCGAATTAAATAGCTCGAAAAGAACGATTTAGATTATTCTGCATACTTCTGACAGAAGTCTCACCAAGATTATCGTAGAAAATGCATATCTCAGCTTGAACCCCGACGAAATCCAAGATGTCGCCGGTACTGCATGTCAAACGCACTGTGGAGTGGTGAAAACACCAGATAACGTGTATCTCGCATTAAGTAGCTCGAAAAGAGCGATCTCGATGATTCTGCATACTTCGGACAGTAGTCTCACCATGATTATCGTAAAAAATGCATATCTCAGCTTGAAACCCCACGAAAACCAAGATATCGCCGGTTCTGCATATCAAACGCACTGTGGGGTGGTGAAAACACCAGATAAGGTTTTTCTCGCATTAACTAGCTCGAAAAGTGCGATCTCGATGATTCAGCATACTTCGGACAGAAGTCTCTCCAAGTTTATCGCAGAAAATGCATATCTCAGCTTGATACCCCTCGAAACCCAAGATATCACCTGTTCTGCATATCCAACGAACTGTGGAGTGGTGAAAACCCCAGAAAACGTGTTTCTCGCATAAAATAGCTCGAAAAGTACGGTCTCGATGAATCTGCATTCTTCGGACAGAAGTCTCACCTAGATTATCGCAGACAATGCATATCTCAGCTTGAAACCCCACGAAAGCCAAGATATCGCTGGTTCTGCATATAAAACGCACTGTGGAGTGCTGGAAACACCAGATAACGTGTTTCTCACATTAAATAGCTCAAATAGAGCGATCTCGATGATTAAGCATACTTCGGACAGAAGTCTCACCAAGGATATCGTAAAAAATGCATATCTCAGCTTGAAACCCCACGAAAACCAAGATATCGCTGGTACTGCATATCAAAGGCACTGTGTAGTGGTGAAAAAACCAGATAACGTGTTTCTCGCAATAAATAGCTCGAAAAGAGCGATCTCGATGATTCTGCATACTTCGGACAGAAGTCTCACCAAGATTATCGTAAAAAATGCATATCTCAGCTAGAAACCCCACGAAAACCAAGATATCTCCTGTTCTGCATATCCAACGATCTGTGGAGTGGTGAAAACCCCAGAAAACGTGTTTCTCGCAATAACTAGCTCGAAAAGAGGGATCTCGATGATTCTGCATACTTCTGACAGAAGACTCACCAAGATTATCGCAGAAAATGCATGTCTCTGCTAGAAACCCCACGAAAACCAAGATATCTCCTGTTCTGCATATCCAACGAACTGTGGAGTGGTGAAAACACCAGAAAACTTGTTTTTTCGCATTAAATAGCTCGAAAAGAGCGATCTAGAAGATTCTGCATATTTCTGACTGAAGTCTCACCAAGATTATCGCAGAAAATGCATATCTCAGCTTGATACCCTACGACAGCCAAGATGTCGCCGGTTCTGCATATCAAACGCACTGTGGAGTGGTGAAAACACCAGATAACGTGTTTCTCGCATTAACTTGCTCGAAAAGAGGGACCTCGATGATTTTGCATACATCTGACAGAAGACTCACCAAGATTATCGCAGAAAATGCATGTCTCAGCTTGAAATCCGACGAAATCCAAGATGTCGCTGGTTCCGCATATCAAACGCACTGTGGAGTGGTGAAAACACCAATTAACGTGTTTCTCGCATTAAATAGCTCGAAAAGAGGGATCTCGATGATTCTGCATACTTCTGACAGAAGACTCACCAAGATTATCGCAGAAAATGCATATCTCAGCTGGAAACACCACGAAAATCAAGATGTCGCCCGTTCTGCATATCAAACGCACTGTGGAGTGGTGAAAACAACCAGATATCGTGTTTCCCGCATTAAGTTGCTCGAAAAGAGCGATCTCGAAGATTCTGCATACTTCTGACAAAAGACTCACCAAGATTATCGCTGAAAATGCATATCTCAGCTTGAAACCTCACGAAAATCAAGATGTCCCCGGTTCTGCATATCAAACCCACTGTGGAGTGGTGAAAACAACCAAAGAACGTGTTTCTCGCATTAAATAGGTCGAAAAGGGAGATGCCGATGATTCTGCATACGTCTGACAGAAGTCTCACCAGGATTATCGCAGAAAATCCATATCTCAGCTGGAAACACCACGAAAATCAAGATATCGCCGGTTCTGCATATCAAACGCACTGTGGAGTGGTGAAAACGACCAGAGAACGTGTTTCTCGCATTAAATAGGTCGAAAAGGGAGATGCCGATGATTCTGCATACTTCTGACAGAAGTCTCACCAAGATTATCATAGAATGTGCATATCTCAGATTGAACCCCGACGAAATCCAAGATGTCGCCGGTTCTGCATATCAAACGGACTGTGGTGTGGTGAAAACACCAGAAAACTTGTTTTTTCGCATTAGATAGCTCGAAACGGGCGATCTAGATGATTCTGCATACTTCTAACAGAAGTCTCACCAAGCTTATCGCAGAAAATGCATACCTCAGCATGAAATCTCACGAAAATCAAGATGTCGCCGCTTCTGCATATCAAACGCACTGTGGAGTGGTGAAAACAACCAGATAACGTGTTTCTCGAATTAAATAGCTCGAAAAGAACGATCTAGATTAGTCTGCATACTTCTGACAGAAGTCTCACCAAGATTATCGTAGAAAATGCATATCTCAGCTTGAAACCCCACGAAAACCAGGATATCGTCGGTTCTGCATATCATACGCACTGTTGAGTGCTGAAAACACCAGATATCGTGTTTCTCGCATTAAATAGCTCGAAAAGTGCGATCTCGATGATTCAGCATACTTCGGACAGAAGTCTCTCCAAGTTTATCGCAGAAAATGCATATCTCAGCTTGATACCCCTCGAAACCCAAGATATCACCTGTTCTGCATATCCAACGAACTGTGGTGTGGTGAAAACACCAGATATCGTGTTTCTCGCATTAAATAGCTCGAAAAGAGCGATCTCGATGTTTCTGCATACTTCGGACAGAGGTCTCACCAAGATTATCGCAGAAAATGCATATCTCAGCTTGAAACCCCTCGAAACCCAAGATATCACCTGTTCTGCATATCCAACGAACTGTGGTGTGGTGAAAACCCCAGAAAACGTATTTCTCGCACTAAATAGCTCGAAAAGAGCGATCTCGATGATTCTGCACACTTCGGACAGAAGTCTCACCAAGATTATCGCAGACAATGCATATCTCAGCTTGAAACCCCACGAAAACCAAGATATCGCCGGTTCTGCATATCATACGCACTGTGGAGTGCTGAAAACACCAGATATCGTGTTTCTCGCATTAAATAGTTCGAAAAGTGCGATCTCGATGATTCTGCATACTTCGGACAGTAGTCTCACCATGATTATCGTAAAAAATGCATATCTCAGCTTGAAACCCCACGAAAACCAAGATATCGCTGGTTCTGCATATCAAACGCACTGTGGAGTGGTGAAAACACCAGATAACGTGTTTCTCGCATTAAATAGGTCGAAAAGAGCGATCTCGATGTTTCTGCATACTTCGGACAGAGGTCTCACCAAGATTATCGCAGAAAATGCATATCTCAGCTTGAAACCCCACGAAAACCCAGATATCGCCGGTTCTGCATATCAAACCAACTGTGGAGTGGTGAAAAAACCAGACAACGTGTTTCTCGCATTAAATAGATCGAAAAGTGGGATCTCGATGATTCTGCATACTTCTAACAGAAGTCTCACCATGATTATCGCAGATAATGCATATCTCTGCTAGAAACCCCACGAAAATCAAGATGTCGCCGGTTCTGCATATCAAACCCACTGTGGAGTGGTGAAAACAACCAAAGAACGTGTTTCTCGCATTAAATAGGTCGAAAAGGGAGATGCCGATGATTCTGCATACGTCTGACAGAAGTCTCACCAGGATTATCGCAGAAAATCCATATCTCAGCTGGAAACACCACGAAAATCAAGATATCGCCGGTTCTGCATATCAAACGCACTGTGGAGTGGTGAAAACGACCAGAGAACGTGTTTCTCGCATTAAATAGGTCGAAAAGGGAGATGCCGATGATTCTGCATACTTCTGACAGAAGTCTCACCAAGATTATCATAGAATGTGCATATCTCAGATTGAACCCCGACGAAATCCAAGATGTCGCCGGTTCTGCATATCAAACGGACTGTGGTGTGGTGAAAACACCAGAAAACTTGTTTTTTCGCATTAGATAGCTCGAAACGGGCGATCTAGATGATTCTGCATACTTCTAACAGAAGTCTCACCAAGCTTATCGCAGAAAATGCATACCTCAGCATGAAATCTCACGAAAATCAAGATGTCGCCGCTTCTGCATATCAAACGCACTGTGGAGTGGTGAAAACAACCAGATATCGTGTTTCTCGCATTAAATTGATTGAAAAGTGCGATCTCGATGGTTCTGCATACTTCTAACAGAAGTCTCACCATGATTATCGCAGAAAATGCATATCTCTGCTAGAAACCCCACGAAAACCAAGATATCTCCTGTTCTGCATATCCAACGAACTGTGAAGTGGTGAAAACCCCAGAAAACGTGTTCCTCGCATTAACTAGCTCGAAAAGAGGGATCTCGATGATTCTGCATACTTCTGACAGAAGACTCACCAAGATTATCGCAGAAAATGCATGTCTCTGCTAGAAACCCTACGACAGCCAAGATGTCGCCGGTTCTGCATATCAAACGCACTGTGGAGTGGTGAAAACACCAGATAACGTGTTTCTCGCATTAACTAGCTCGAAAAGAGGGACCTCGATGATTCTGCATACTTCTGACAGAAGACTCACCAAGATTATCGCAGAAAATGCATGTCTCAGCTTGAAACCCGACGAAATCCAAGATGTCGCTGGTTCCGCATATCAAACGCACTGTGGAGTGGTGAAAACACCAATTAACGTGTTTCTCGCATTGAATAGCTCGAAAAGAGGGATCTCGATGATTCTGCATACTTCTGACAGAAGACTCACCAAGATTATCGCAGAAAATGCATATCTCAGCTGGAAACACCACGAAAATCAAGATGTCGCCCGTTCTGCATATCAAACGCACTGTGGAGTGGTGAAAACAACCAGATATCGTGATTCTCGCATTAAGTTGCTCGAAAAGAGCGATCTCGAAGATTCTGCATACTTCTGACAAAAGACTCACCAAGATTATCGCTGAAAATGCATATCTCAGCTTGAAACCTCACGAAAATCAAGATATCGCTGGTTCTGCATATAAAACGCACTGTGGAGTGCTGGAAACACCAGATAACGTGTTTCTCACATTAAATAGCTCGAATAGAGCGATCTCGATGATTAAGTATACTTCGGACAGAAGTCTCACCAAGATTATCGTAAAAAATGCATATCTCAGCTTGAAACCCCACGAAAACCAAGATATCGCTGGTACTGCATATCAAAGGCACTGTGTAGTGGTGAAAAAACCAGATAACGTGTTTCTCGCATTAACTAGCTCGAAAAGAGGGATCTCGATGATTCTGCATACTTCTGACAGAAGACTCACCAAGATTATCGCTGAAAATGCATGTCTCTGCTAGAAACCCCACGAAAACCAAGATATCTCCTGTTCTGCATATCCAACGAACTGTGGAGTGGTGAAAACACCAGAAAACTTGTTTTTTCGCATTAAATAGCTCGAAAAGAGCGATCTAGAAGATTCTGCATATTTCTGACTGAAGTCTCACCAAGATTATCGCAGAAAATGCATATCTCAGCTTGAAACCCGACGAAAACCAAACATCGCCTGTTCTGCATATCAAACCAACTGTGGAGTGGTGAAAACACAAGACAACGTGTTTCTCGCATTAAATTGATTGAAAAGTGCGATCTCGATGATTCTGCATACTTCTAACAGAAGTCTCACCATGATTATCGCAGAAAATGCATATCTCTGCTAGAAACCCCACGAAAACCAAGATATCTCCTGTTCTGCATATCCAACGAACTGTGGAGTGGTGAAAACCCCAGAAAACGTGTTTCTCGCATTAACTAGCTCGAAAAGAGGGATCTCGATGATTCTGCATACTTCTGACAGAAGACTCACCAAGATTATCGCAGAAAATGCATGTCTCTGCTAGAAACCCTACGAAAACCAAGATATCTCCTGTTCTGCATATCCAACGAACTGTGGAGTGGTGAAAACCCCAGATAACGTGTTTCTCGCATTAAATAGCTCGAAAATAGCGATCCCGATGATTCTGCATACTTCTGACAGAACTCTCACCAAGATTATGGTAGAAAATGCATATCTCAGCTTGATACCCTACGACAGCCAAGATGTCGCCGGTTCTGCATATCAAACGCACTGTGGAGTGGTGAAAACACCAGATAACGTGTTTCTCGCATTAACTAGCTCGAAAAGAGGGACCTCGATGATTCTGCATACTTCTGACAGAAGACTCACCAAGATTATCGCTGAAAATGCATGTCTCTGCTAGAAACCCCACGAAAACCAAGATATCTCCTGTTCTGCATATCCAACGAACTGTGGAGTGGTGAAAACACCAGAAAACTTGTTTTTTCGCATTAAATAGCTCGAAAAGAGCGATCTAGAAGATTCTGCATATTTCTGACAGAAGACTCACCAAGATTATCGCAGAAAATGCATATCTCAGCTGGAATCACCACGAAAATCAAGATGTCGCCCGTTCTGCATATCAAACGCACTGTGGAGTGGTGAAAACAACCAGATATCGTGTTTCCCGCATTAAGTTGCTCGAAAAGAGCGATCTCGAAGATTCTGCATACTTCTGACAAAAGACTCACCAAGATTATCGCTGAAAATGCATATCTCAGCTTGAAACCTCACGAAAATCAAGATGTCGCCGGTTCTGCATATCAAACCCACTGTGGAGTGGTGAAAACAACCAGAGAACGTGTTTCTCGCATTAAATAGGTCGAAAAGGGAGATGCCGATGATTCTGCATACGTCTGACAGAAGACTCACCAAGATTATCGCTGAAAATGCATATCTCAGCTTGAAACCTCACGAAAATCAAGATGTCGCCGGTTCTGCATATCAAACCCACTGTGGAGTGGTGAAAACAACAAGAGAACGTGTTTCTCGCATTAAATAGGTCGAAAAGGGAGATGCCGATGATTCTGCATACTTCGGACAGAAGTCTCACCAAGATTATTGTAAAAAATGCATATCTCAGCTAGAAACCCCACGAAAACCAAGATATCTCCTGTTCTGCATATCCAACGAACTGTGGAGTGGTGAATACCCCAGAAAACGTGTTTCTCGCATTAAGTAGCTCGAAAAGAGGGATCTCGATGATTCTGCATACTTCTGACAGAAGACTCACCAAGATTATCGCAGAAAATGCATGTCTCTGCTAGAAACCCCACGAAAACCAAGATATCTCCTGTTCTGCATATCCAACGAACTGTGGAGTGGTGAAAACACCAGAAAACTTGTTTTTTCGCATTAAATAGGTCGAAAAGGGAGATGCCGATGATTCTGCATACTTCTGACAGAAGTCTCACCAAGATTATCATAGAATGTGCATATCTCAGATTCAACCCCCACGAAAACCAAGATATCGCTGGTTCTGCATATCAAACGCACTGTGGTGTGGTGAAAACACCAGATAACGTGTTTCTCGCATTAAATAGGTCGAAAAGAGCGATCTCGATGTTTCTGCATACTTCGGACAGAGGTCTCACCAAGATTATCGCAGAAAATGCATATCTCAGCTTGAAACCCCACGAAAACCCAGATATCGCCGGTTCTGCATATCAAACGCACTGTGGGGTGGTGAAAACACCAGAGAAGGTTTTTCTCGCATTAACTAGCTCGAAAAGTGCGATCTCGATGATTCAGCATACTTCGGACAGAAGTCTCTCCAAGTTTATCGCAGCAAATGCATATCTCAGCTTGAAACCCCTCGAAAACCAAGATATCACCTGTTCTGCATATCCAACGAACTGTGGAGTGGTGAAAACACCAGATAACGTGTTTCTCGCATTAACTAGCTCGAAAAGAGGGACCTCGATGATTCTGCATACTTCTGACAGAAGACTCACCAAGATTATCGCAGAAAATGCATGTCTCAGCTTGAAACCCGACGAAATCCAAGATGTCGCTGGTTCCGCATATCAAACGCACTGTGGAGTGGTGAAAACACCAATTTACGTGTTTCTCGCATTGAATAGCTCGAAAAGAGGGATCTCGATGATTCTGCATACTTCTGACAGAAGACTCACCAAGATTATCGCAGAAAATGCATATCTCAGCTGGAAACACCACGAAAATCAAGATGTCGCCCGTTCTGCATATCAAACGCACTGTGGAGTGGTGAAAACAACCAGATATCGTGTTTCTCGAATTAAGTTGCTCGAAAAGAGCAATCTCGAAGATTCTGCATACTTCTGACAAAAGACTCACCAAGATTATCGCTGAAAATGCATATCTCAGCTTGAAACCTCACGAAAATCAAGATGTCGCCGGTTCTGCATATCAAACCCACTGTGGAGTGGTGAAAACAACCAGAGAACGTGTTTCTCGCATTAAATAGGTCGAAAAGGGAGATGCCGATGATTCTGCATACGTCTGACAGAAGTCTCACCAAGATTATCGCAGAAAATGCATATCTCAGCTTGAAACCCCTCGAAAACCAAGATATCACCTGTTCTGCATATCCAACAAACTGTGGAGTGGTGAAAACCCCAGAAAACGTGTTTCTCGCATAAAATAGCTCGAAAAGTACGATCTCGATGAATCTGCATACTTCGGACAGATGTCTCACCTAGATTATCGCAGACAATGCATATCTCAGCTGGAAACACCACGAAAATCAAGATGTCGCCCGTTCTGCATATCAAACGCACTGTGGAGTGGTGAAAACAACCAGATATCGTGTTTCTCGCATTAAGTTGCTCGAAAAGAGCGATCTCGAAGATTCTGCATACTTCTGACAAAAGACTCACCAAGATTATCGCTGAAAATGCATATCTCAGCTTGAAACCTCACGAAAATCAAGATGTCGCCGTTTCTGCATATCAAACCCACTGTGGAGTGGTGAAAACAACCAGAGAACGTGTTTCTCGCATTAAATAGGTCGAAAAGGGAGATGCCGATGATTCTGCATACGTCTGACAGAAGTCTCACCAAGATTATCGCAGAAAATGCATATCTCAGCTTGAAACCCCTCGAAAACCAAGATATCACCTGTTCTGCATATCCAACGAACTGTGGAGTGGTGAAAACCCCAGAAAACGTGTTTCTCGCATAAAATAGCTCGAAAAGTACGATCTCGATGAATCTGCATACTTCGGACAGAAGTCTCACCTAGATTATCGCAGACAATGCATATCTCAGCTTGAAACCCCACGAAAGCCAAGATATCGCTGGTTCTGCATATAAAACGCACTGTGGAGTGCTGGAAACACCAGATAACGTGTTTCTCACATTAAATAGCTCGAATAGAGCGATCTCGATGATTAAGCATACTTCGGACAGAAGTCTCACCAAGATTATCGTAAAAAATGCATATCTCAGCTTGAAACCCCACGAAAACCAAGATATCGCTGGTACTGCATATCAAAGGCACTATGTAGTGGTGAAAAAACCAGATAACGTGTTTCTCGCATTAACTAGCTCGAAAAGAGGGATCTCGATGATTCTGCATACTTCAGACAGAAGACTCACCAAGATTATCGCTGAAAATGCATGTCTCTGCTAGAAACCCCACGAAAACCAAGATATCTCCTGTTCTGCATATCCAACGAACTGTGGAGTGGTGAAAACACCAGAAAACTTGTTTTTTCGCATTAAATAGCTCGAAAAGAGCGATCTAGAAGATTCTGCATATTTCTGACTGAAGTCTCACCAAGATTATCGCAGAAAATGCATATCTCAGCTTGAAACCCGACGAAAACCAAACATCGCCTGTTCTGCATATCAAACCAACTGTGGAGTGGTGAAAACACCAGACAACGTGTTTCTCGCATTAAATTGATTGAAAAGTGCGATCTCGATGATTCTGCATACTTCTAACAGAAGTCTCACCATGATTATCGCAGAAAATGCATATCTCTGCTAGAAACCCCACGAAAACCAAGATATCTCCTGTTCTGCATATCCAACGAACTGTGGAGTGGTGAAAACACCAGATAACGTGTTTCTCGCATTAACTAGCTCGAAATGAGCGATCTCGATGATTCTGCATACTTCTGACAGAACTGTCACCAAGATTATGGTAGAAAATGCATATCTCAGCTGGAAAAACCACGAAAATCAAGATATCTCCGGTTCTGCATGTTAAACGTACTGTGGAGTGGTGAATACACCAGAAAACGCGTTTCTCGCATTAAATAGCTCGAAAAGAGCGATCAAGATGATTCTGCATACTTCTGACAGAAGTCTCACAAAGATTCTCGTAGAAAATGCATATCTCAGCTTGAAACCCGACGAAATCCAAGATGACGCCGGTTCTGCATAGCAAACGCACTGTGGAATGTTGAAAACACCAGAAATCTTGTTTTTTCGCATTAGATAGCTCGAAACGAGCGATCTAGATGATTCTGCATACTTCTAACTGAAGTCTCACAAAGATTCTCGTAGAAAATGCATATCTCAGCTTGAAACCCGACGAAATCAAAGATGACGCCGGTTCTGCATAGCAAACGCACTGTGGAATGTTGAAAACCCCAGAAATCTTGTTTTTTCGCATTAGATAGCTCGAAACGAGCGATCTAGATGATTCTGCATACATATGACTGAAGTCTCACCAATATTATCGCAGAAAATGCATATCTCAGCTTGAAACCTCACCAAAATCATGATGTCGCCGGTTCTGCATATAAAACGCACTGTGGAGTGGTGAAAACACCAGATAACGTGTTTCTCGCATTAAATAGCTCGAAAAGAGGGGTCTCGATGATTCTGCATACTACTGACAGAAGTCTCACCAAGAATATCGCAGAATGTGCATATCTCAGCTTGAACCCCGACGAAATCCAAGATGTCGCCGGTTCTGCATATCAAACCCACTGTGGAGTGGTGAAAACAACCAGAGAACGTGTTTCTCGCATTAAATAGGTCGAAAAGGGAGATGCCGATGATTCTGCATACGTCTGACAGAAGTCTCACCAATATTATCGCAGAAAATGCATATCTCAGCTGGAAACACCACGAAAACCAAGATATCTCCTGTTCTGCATATCAAACGGACTGTGGTGTGGTGAAAACACCAGAAAACTTGTTTTTTCGCATTAGATAGCTCGAAACGTGCGATCTAGATGATTCTGCATACTTCTGACAGAAGTCTCACCAAGCTTATCGCAGAAAATGCATACCTCAGCTTGAAATCTCACGAAAACCAAGTTATCTCCGGTTCTGCACATCAAACGGACTGTGGTGTGGTGAAAACACCAGAAAACGTGTTTCTCGAATGAAATAGCTCGAAAAGAGCGATCTAGATGATTCTGCATACTTCTGACAGAAGTCTCACCAAGATTATCGCAGAAAATGCATATCTCAGCTTGAAAACCGACCGATACCAAGATATCTCCGGTTCTGCATATCAAACGCACTGTGGAATGTTGAAAACACAAGAAAACTTGTTTTTTCGCATTGCATAGCTCGAAAAGAGCGATCTAGATGATTCTGCACACTTCTGACAGAAGTCTCACCAAGATTATCGCAGAAAATGCATACCTCAGTTTGAAATCTCACGAAAATCAAGATGTCGCCACTTCTGCATATCAAACGCACTGTGGAGTGGTGAAAACAACCAGATAGCGTGTTTCTCGAATTAAATAGCTCGAAAAGAACGATCTAGATGATTCTGCATACTTCTGACAGAAGTCTCACCAAGATTATCGTAGAAAATGCATATCTCAGCTTGAACCCCGACGAAATCCAAGATGTCGCCGGTACTGCATGTCAAACGCACTGTGGAGTGGTGAAAACACCAGATAACGTGTTTCTCGCATTAAGTAGCTCGAAAAGAGCGATCTCGAAGATTCTGCATACTTCTGACAGATGTCTCACCAAGATTATCATAGAAAATTCATATCTCAGCTTGAAATCTCACGAAAATCAAGTTATCTCCGGTTCTGCACATCAAACGGACTGTGGTGTGGTGAAAACACCAGAAAACGTGTTTCTCGAATGAAATAGCTCGAAAAGAGCGATCTAGATGATTCTGCATACTTCTGAGAGAAGTCTCACCAAGATTATCGCAGAAAATGCATATCTCAGCTTGAAAACCGACCGATACCAAGATATCTCCGGTTCTGCATATCAAACGCACTGTGGAATGTTGAAAACACAAGAAAACTTGTTTTTTCGCATTGCATAGCTCGAAAAGAGCGATCTAGATGATTCTGCACACTTCTGACAGAAGTCTCACCAAGATTATCGCAGAAAATGCATACCTCAGTTTGAAATCTCACGAAAATCAAGATGTCGCCACTTCTGCATATCAAACGCACTGTGGAGTGGTGAAAACAACCAGATAACGTGTTTCTCGAATTAAATAGCTCGAAAAGAACGATCCAGATGATTCTGCATACTTCTGATTGAAGTCTCACCAAGATTATCGTAGAAAATGCATATCTCAGCTTGAACCCCGACGAAATCCAAGATGTCGCCGGTACTGCATGTCAAACGTACTGTGGAGTGGTGAATACACCAGACAACGTGTTTCTCGCATTAAATAGCTCGAAAAGAGCGATCTAGATGATTCTGCATACTTCTGCCAGAAGTCTCACCAAGATTATCGTAGAAAATGCATATCTCAGCTTGATACCCGAAG
Organism: Anthophora plumipes; assembly: GCA_951804975.1. Taxonomy (NCBI): domain Eukaryota; kingdom Metazoa; phylum Arthropoda; class Insecta; order Hymenoptera; family Apidae; genus Anthophora; species Anthophora plumipes. Next base: position 424,941 of record CATORF010000697.1, read on the forward strand.
AAAGCCAAGATGTCGCCGGTTCTGCATATCAAACGCACTGTGGAGTGGTGAAAACACCAGATAACGTGTTTCTCGCATTAAATAGCTCGAAAAGAGCGATCCCGATGATTCTGCATACTTCTGACAGACGTCTCACCAAGATTATCGTAGAAAATGCATATCTCAGCTTGAAACCCGACCGAAACCAAGATATCTCCGGTTCTGCATGTCAAACGTTCTGTGGAGTGGAGAATACACCAGAGAACGTGTTTCTCGCATTAAATAGCTCGAAAAGTGCGATCTAGATGATTCTGCATACTTCTGACAGAAGTCTCACCAAGATTATCGCCGAAAATGAATGTCTCAGCTTGAAACCCGACGAAAACCAAGATATCTCTGGTTCTGCACATCAAACACACTGTGAAGTGGAGAAAACACCAGAAAACGTGTTTCTCGCATTAACTAGCTCGAAAAGAGCGTTCTCGATGATTCTGCATACTTCTCATAGATGAAACACCAAGATTATCGCAGAAAATGCATATTTCAGCTGGAAACCCCACGAAAACCAAGTTATCGGCGGCTCTACATATCAAACGCACTGTGGAGTGGTGAAAACACCAGAAAACTGGTTTTTTCGCATTAAATAGCTCGAAAAGAGCGATCTAGATGATTCTGCATACTTCTGACAGAAGTCTCACCAAGCTTATTGTAGAAAATGCATATCTCAGCTTGAAACCCGACGAAATCCAAGATGTCGCCGGTTCAGCGTATCAAACGTACTGTGGAGTGGTGAATGCACCAGAAAACGTGTTTCTCGCATTAAATAGCTCGAAAATAGCGATCTAGATGATTCTGCATACTTCTGACAGAAGACTCACCAAGATTATCGCAGAAAATGCATATTTCAGCTGGAAACCCCACGAAAACCAAGATGTCGCCGGTTCTGCATATCAAACGCACTGTGGAGTGGTAAAAACACCAGATAACGTGTTTCTCGCATTAAGTAGCTCGAAAAGAGCGATCTCGAAGTTTCTACATACTTCGGACAGAATTCTCACCAATATTATCGCAGAAAATGCAAAAATCAGCTTGAAACCCCACGAAAACCAAGATATCGTCGGTTCTGCATATCAAACGCACTGTGGAATGTTGAAAACACCAGAAAACTTGTTTTTCCGCATAAGATAGCTCGAAGCTAGCGATCTCGATGACTCTGCATACTTCGGACAGAAGTCTCACCAAGATTATCGCAGAAAATGCATATCTGAGCTTGAAACCCCACGAAAACCAAGATATCGTCGGTTCTGCATATCATTCGCACTGTGGAGTGGTGAAAACACCAGATAACATGTTTCTCGCATTATATAGCTCGAAACGAGCGATCTCGATGATTAAGCATACTTCGGACAGAAGTCGCACCTAGATTATCGCAGAAATTGCATATCTCAGCTTGATTCCCCACGAAAACCAAGATATCGCTGGTTCTGCATATCAAACGCACTGTGGAGTGCTGAAAACACCAGATAACGTGTTCCTCGCATTAAATAGCTCGAAAAGAGCGCTCTTGATGTTTCTGCATACTTCGGACAGACGTTTCACCAAGATTATCGTAGAAAATGCATATCTCAGCTTGAAAAACGACGAAAACCAAACATCGCCGGTTCTGCATATCAAACCAACTGTGGAGTGCTGAAAACACCAGATAACGTGTTGCTCGCATTAAATAGTTCGAAAAGAGCGCTCTTGATGTTTCTGCATACTTCGGACAAATGTTTCACCAAGATTATCGTAGAAAATATATATCTCAGCTTGAAACCCGACGAAAACCAAGATATCGCTGGTTCTGCATATCCAACGAACTGTGGAGTGGTGAAAACACCAGAAAACGTGTTTCTCCCATTAAATAGCTCGAAAAGTGCGATCTCAATGATTAAGCATATTTCGGACAGAAGTCTCACCAAGATTATCGTAAAAAATGCATATCTCAGCTTGAAACCCCTCAAAAACCAAGATATCGCCGGTTCTGCATATCAAACGCACTGTGGAGTGGTAAAAACACCAGATAACGTGTTTCTCGCATTAAATAGGTCGAAAAGAGCGATCTCGATGTTTCTGCATACTTCGGACAGAGGTCTCACCATGATTATCGTAAAAAATGCATATCTCAGCTTGAAACCCCACGAAAACCAAGATTTCGATGGTTCTGCATATCCAACGAACTGTGGAGTGGTGAAAACCCCAGAAAACGTGTTTCTCGCATTAAATAGCTCGAAAAGTGCGATCTCGATGACTCTGCATACTTCGGACAGAAGTCTCACCTAGATTATCGCAGAAATTGCATATCTCAGCTTGAATCCCAACGAAAACCAAGATATCGCTGGTTCTACATATCAAACATACTGTGGAGTGCTGAAAACACCAGACAACGTGTTCCTCGCAATAAATAGGTCGAAAAGAGCGATCTCGATGTTTCTGCATACTTCGGACAGAGGTCTCACCATGATTATCGTAAAAAATGCATATCTCAGCTTGAAACCCCACAAAAACCAAGATATCGCCGGGTCTGCAAATCAAACGCACTGTGGAGTGGTGAAAACACCAGATAACGTGTTTCTCGCATTAAATAGGTCGAAAAGAGCGATCTCGATGTTTCTGCATACTTCGGACAGAGGTCTCACCATGATTATCGTAAAAAATGCATATCTCAGCTTGAAACCCCACGAAAACCAAGATTTCGCTGGTTCTGCATATCCAACGAACTGTGGAGTGGTGAAAACCCCAGAAAACGTGTTTCTCGCATTAAATAGCTCGAAAAGTGCGATCTCAATGATTAAGCATATTTCGGACAGAAGTCTCACCAAGATTATCATAGAAAATTCATATCTCAGCTTGAAATCTCACGAAAACCAAGTTATCTCCGGTTCTGCACATCAAACGGACTGTGGTGTGGTGAAAACACCAGAAAACGTGTTTCTCGAATGAAATAGCTCGAAAAGAGCGATCTAGATGATTCTGCATACTTCTGACAGAAGTCTCACCAAGATTATCGCAGAAAATGCATATCTCAGCTTGAAAACCGACCGATACCAAGATATCTCCGGTTCTGCATATCAAACGCACTGTGGAATGTTGAAAACATAAGAAAACTTGTTTTTTCGCATTGCATAGCTCGAAAAGAGCGATCTAGATGATTCTGCACACTTCTGACAGAAGTCTCACCAAGATTATCGCAGAAAATGCATACCTCAGTTTGAAATCTCACGAAAATCAAGATGTCGCCACTTCTGCATATCAAACGCACTGTGGAGTGGTGAAAACAACCAGATAACGTGTTTCTCGAATTAAATAGCTCGAAAAGAACGATCTAGATGATTCTGCATACTTCTGACAGAAGTCTCACCAAGATTATCGTAGAAAATGCATATCTCAGCTTGAACCCCGACGAAATCCAAGATGTCGCCGGTACTGCATGTCAAACGTACTGTGGAGTGGTGAATACACCAGACAACGTGTTTATCGCATTAAATAGCTCGAAAAGAGCGATCTAGATGATTCTGCATACTTCTGCCAGAAGTCTCACCAAGATTATCGTAGAAAATGCATATCTCAGCTTGATACCCGAAGAAAGCCAAGATGTCGCCGGTTCTGCATATCAAACGCACTGTGGAGTGGTGAAAACACCAGATAACGTGTTTCTCGCATTAAATAGCTCGAAAAGAGCGATCCCGATGATTCTGCATACTTCTGACAGACGTCTCACCAAGATTATCGTAGAAAATGCATATCTCAGCTTGAAACCCGACCGAAACCAAGATATCTCCGGTTCTGCATGTCAAACGTTCTGTGGAGTGGAGAATACACCAGAGAACATGTTTCTCGCATTAAATAGCTCGAAAAGTGCGATCTAGATGATTCTGCATACTTCTGACAGAAGTCTCACCAAGATTATCGCCGAAAATGAATGTCTCAGCTTGAAACCCGACGAAAACCAAGATATCTCTGGTTCTGCACATCAAACACACTGTGAAGTGGAGAAAACACCAGAAAACGTGTTTCTCGCATTAACTAGCTCGAAAAGAGCGTTCTCGATGATTCTGCATACTTCTCATAGATGAAACACCAAGATTATCGCAGAAAATGCATATTTCAGCTGGAAACCCCACGAAAACCAAGTTATCGGCGGCTCTACATATCAAACGCACTGTGGAGTGGTGAAAACACCAGAAAACTGGTTTTTTCGCATTAAATAGCTCGAAAAGAGCGATCTAGATGATTCTGCATACTTCTGACAGAAGTCTCACCAAGCTTATTGTAGAAAATGCATATCTCAGCTTGAAACCCGACGAAATCCAAGATGTCGCCGGTTCAGCGTATCAAACGTACTGTGGAGTGGTGAATGCACCAGAAAACGTGTTTCTCGCATTAAATAGCTCGAAAATAGCGATCTCGATGACTCTGCATACTTCGGACAGAAGTCTCACCAAGATTATCGCAGAAAATGCATATCTGAGCTTGAAACCCCACGAAAACCAAGATATCGTCGGTTCTGCATATCATTCGCACTGTGGAGTGGTGAAAACACCAGATAACATGTTTCTCGCATTATATAGCTCGAAACGAGCGATCTCGATGATTAAGCATACTTCGGACAGAAGTCGCACCTAGATTATCGCAGAACTTGCATATCTCAGCTTGATTCCCCACGAAAACCAAGATATCGCTGGTTCTGCATATCAAACGCACTGTGGAGTGCTGAAAACACCAGATAACGTGTTCCTCGCATTAAATAGCTCGAAAAGAGCGCTCTTGATGTTTCTGCATACTTCGGACAGACGTTTCACCAAGATTATCGTAGAAAATGCATATCTCAGCTTGAAAAACGACGAAAACCAAACATCGCCGGTTCTGCATATCAAACCAACTGTGGAGTGCTGAAAACACCAGATAACGTGTTGCTCGCATTAAATAGCTCGAAAAGAGCGCTCTTGATGTTTCTGCATACTTCGGACAAATGTTTCACCAAGATTATCGTAGAAAATATATATCTCAGCTTGAAACCCGACGAAAACCAAGATATCGCTGGTTCTGCATATCCAACGAACTGTGGAGTGGTGAAAACCCCAGAAAACGTGTATCTCCCATTAAATAGCTCGAAAAGTGCGATCTCAATGATTAAGCATATTTCGGACAGAAGTCTCACCAAGATTATCGTAAAAAATGCATATCTCAGCTTGAAACCCCTCAAAAACCAAGATATCGCCGGTTCTGCATATCAAACGCACTGTGGAGTGGTGAAAACACCAGATAACGTGTTTCTCGCATTAAATAGGTCGAAAAGAGCGATCTCGATGTTTCTGCATACTTCGGACAGAGGTCTCACCATGATTATCGTAAAAAATGCATATCTCAGCTTGAAACCCCACGAAAACCAAGATTTCGATGGTTCTGCATATCCAACGAACTGTGGAGTGGTGAAAACCCCAGAAAACGTGTTTCTCGCATTAAATAGCTCGAAAAGTGCGATCTCGATGACTCTGCATACTTCGGACAGAAGTCTCACCTAGATTATCGCAGAAATTGCATATCTCAGCTTGAATCCCAACGAAAACCAAGATATCGCTGGTTCTACATATCAAACATACTGTGGAGTGCTGCAAACACCAGACAACGTGTTCCTCGCAATAAATAGGTCGAAAAGAGCGATCTCGATGTTTCTGCATACTTCGGACAGAGGTCTCACCATGATTATCGTAAAAAATGCATATCTCAGCTTGAAACCCCACAAAAACCAAGATATCGCCGGGTCTGCAAATCAAACGCACTGTGGAGTGGTGAAAACACCAGATAACGTGTTTCTCGCATTAAATAGGTCGAAAAGAGCGATCTCGATGTTTCTGCATACTTCGGACAGAGGTCTCACCATGATTATCGTAAAAAATGCATATCTCAGCTTGAAACCCCACGAAAACCAAGATTTCGATGGTTCTGCATATCCAACGAACTGTGGAGTGGTGAAAACCCCAGAAAACGTGTTTCTCGCATTAAATAGCTCGAAAAGTGCGATCTCGATGACTCTGCATACTTCGGACAGAAGTCTCACCTAGATTATCGCAGAAATTGCATATCTCAGCTTGAATCCCAACGAAAACCAAGATATCGCTGGTTCTACATATCAAACATACTGTGGAGTGCTGCAAACACCAGACAACGTGTTCCTCGCAATAAATAGGTCGAAAAGAGCGATCTCGATGTTTCTGCATACTTCGGACAGAGGTCTCACCATGATTATCGTAAAAAATGCATATCTCAGCTTGAAACCCCACAAAAACCAAGATATCGCCGGGTCTGCAAATCAAACGCACTGTGGAGTGGTGAAAACACCAGATAACGTGTTTCTCGCATTAAATAGGTCGAAAAGAGCGATCTCGATGTTTCTGCATACTTCGGACAGAGGTCTCACCATGATTATCGTAAAAAATGCATATCTCAGCTTGAAACCCCACGAAAACCAAGATTTCGCTGGTTCTGCATATCCAACGAACTGTGGAGTGGTGAAAACCCCAGAAAACGTGTTTCTCGCATTAAATAGCTCGAAAAGTGCGATCTCTATGATTAAGCATATTTCGGACAGAAGTCTCACCAAGATTATCGTAAAAAATGCATATCTCAGCTTGAAACCCCTCAAAAACCAAGATATCGCCGGTTCTGCATATCAAACGCACTGTGGAGTGGTGAAAACACCAGATAACGTGTTTCTCGCATTAAATAGGTCGAAAAGAGCGGTCTCGATGTTTCTGCATACTTCGGACAGTGGTCTCACCAAGATTATCGTAAAAAATGCATATCTGAACTTGAAACCCCACGAAAACCAAGCTATCTCCTGTTCTGCATATCCAACGAAGTGTGGAGTGGTGAAAACCCCAGAAAACGTGTTTCTCGCATTAAATAGCTCGAAAAGTGCGATCGCGATGATTCTGCATACTTCGGACAGAAGTGTCACCAAGATTATCGCAGAAAATGCATATCTGAGCTTAAAACCCCACGAAAACCAAGATATCGCCGGTTCTGCATATCAAACGAACTGTGGTGTGGTGAAAACACCAGACAACGTGTTTCTCGCATTAAATAGCTCGAATAGAGCGATCTCGATGATTAAGCATACTTCGGACAGAAGTCTCACGAAGATTATCGTAAAAAATGCATATCTCAGCTTGAAACCCCACGAAAACCAAGCTATCTCCTGTTCTGCATATCCAACGAACTGTGGAGTGGTGAAAAACCCCAGAAAACGTGTTTCTCGCATTAAATAGCTCGAAAAGTGCGATCGCGATGATTCTGCATACTTCGGACAGAAGTCTCACCAAGATTATCGCAGAAAATGCATATCTGAGCTTGAAACCCCACGAAACCCACGATATCGCTGGTTCTGCATATCAAACGCACTGTGGCGTGCTCAAAACACCAGATAACGTGTTTCTCGCATTAAATAGCTCGAAAAGTACGATCTCGATGACTCTGCATCCTTCGGACTGAAGTCTCACCAAGATTATCGTACAAAATGCATATCTCAGCTTGAAACGCCACAAAAACCAAGATTTCGCTGGTTCTGCATATCAAACGCACTGTGGAGTGGTGAAAACACCAGATAACGTGTTTCTCGCAAGAAATAGGTCGAAAAGAGCGATCTCGATGTTTCTGCATACTTCGGACAGAGGTCTCACCAATATTATCATAAAAAATGCATATCTCAGCTTGAAACCCCACGAAAACCAAGCTATCTCCTGTTCTGCATATCAAACGAACTGTGGTGTGGTGAAAACACCAGACAACGTGTTTCTCGCAAGAAATAGGTCGAAAAGAGCGATCTCGATGTTTCTGCATACTTCGGACAGAGGTCTCACCAATATTATCGTAAAAAATGCATATCTCAGCTTGAAACCCCACGAAAACCAAGCTATCTCCTGTTCTGCATATCCAACGAACTGTGGAGTGGTGAAAACCCCAGAAAACGTGTTTCTCGCATTAAATAGCTCGAAAAGTACGATCTCGATGACTCTGCATACTTCGGATTGAAGTCTCACCAAGATTATCGTACAAAATGCATATCTCAGCTTGAAACCCCACAAAAACCAAGATTTCGCTGGTTCTGCATATCAAACGCACTGTGGAGTGGTGAAAACACCAGATAACGTGTTTCTCGCATGAAATAGGTCGAAAAGAGCGATCTCGATGTTTCTGCATACTTCGGACAGAGGTCTCACCTATATTATCGTAAAAAATGCATATCTCATCTTGAAACCCCACGAAAACCAAGCTATCTCCTATTCTGCATATCCAACGAACTGTGGAGTGGGGAAAACCCCAGAAAACGTGTTTCTCGCATTAAATAGCTCGAAAAGTGCGATCGCGATGATTCTGCATACTTCGGACAGAAGTGTCACCAAGATTATCGCAGAAAAAGGAAATCTGAGCTTAAAACCCCACGAAAACCAAGATATCGCCGGTTCTGCATATCAAACGAACTGTGGTGTCGTGAAAACACCAGACAACGTGTTTCTCGCATGAAATAGGTCGAAAAGAGCGATCTCGATGTTTCTGCATACTTCGGACAGAGGTCTCACCAATATTATCGTAAAAAATGCATATCTCATCTTGAAACCCCACGAAAACCAAGCTATCTCCTATTCTGCATATCCAACGAACTGTGGAGTGGGGAAAACCCCAGAAAACGTGCTTCTCGCATTAAATAGCTCGAAAAGAGCGATCTCGATGTTTCTGCATACTTCGGACAGAAGTCTCATCAAGATTATCGTAAAAAATGCATATCTCAGCTTGAAACCCGACGAAAACCAAACATCGCCGGTTCTGCACATCAAACCAACTGTGGAGTGGTGAAAACACCAGACAACGTGTTTCTCGCATTAAATGGCTCGAATAGAGCAATCTCGATGATTAAGCATACTTCTGACAGAAGTCTCACCAAGATTATCGCAGAAATTGCATATCTCAGCTTGAAACCCCACGAAAACCAAGATATCTCCTGTTCTGCATATCCAACGAACTGTGGAGTGGTGAAAACCCCAGAATACGTGTTTCTCGCATTATATAGCTCGAAAAGTACGATCTCGATGACTCTGCATACTTCGGACAGAAGTCTCACCAAGATTATCGCAGAAAATGCATATCTGAGCTTGAAACCCCACGAAAACCAAGATATCTCCGGTTCTGCACATCCAACGAACTGTGGTGTGGTGAAAACACCACACAACGTGTTTATCGCATTAAATAGCTCGAATAGAGCGATCTGGATGATTAAGCATACTTCGGACAGAAGTCTCACCAAGATTATCGTAAAAAATGCATATCTCAGCTTGAAACCCCACGAAAACCAAGCTATCTCCTGTTCTGCATATCCAACGAACTGTGGAGTGGTGAAAACCCCAGAAAACGTGTTTCTCGCATTAAATAACTCGAAAAGTGCGATCGCGATGATTCTCCATACTTCGGACAGAAGTGTCACCAAGATTATCGCAGAAAATGCATATCTGAGCTTAAAACCCCACGAAAACCAAGATATCGCTGGTTCTGCATATAAAACGCACTGTGGCGTGCTGAAAACACCAGATAACGTGTTTCTCGCATTAAATAGGTCGCAAAGAGCGATCTCGATGTTTCTGCATACTTCGGACAGAGGTCTCACCAAGATTATCGCAGAAAATGCATATCTGAGCTTGAAACCCCACGAAAACCAAGATATCGTCGGTTCTGCATATCATTCGCACTGTGGAGTGGTGAAAACACCAGATAACATGTTTCTCGCATTAAATAGCTCGAAACGAGCGATCTCGATGATTAAGCATACTTCGGACAGAAGTCTCACCTAGATTATCGCAGAAATTGCATATCTCAGCTTGAATCCCCACGAAAACCAAGATATCGCTGGTTCTGCATATCAAACGCACTGTGGAGTGGTGAAAACACCAGATAACGTGTTTGTCGCATTAAATAACTCGAAAAGTGCGATCTCGATGTTTTTACATACTTCGGACAGAGGTCTCACCAAGATTATCGCAGAAAATGCAGATCTCATCTTGAAACCCGACGAAATCCAAGATGTCGCCGGTTCTGCATATCAAACGCACTGTAGAGTGGTGAAAACAACCAAATAACGTGTTTCTCGCATTAAATAGCTCGAAAAGAGAGTTCTCGATGATTCTGCATACTTCTGACAGAAAACTCACCAAGATTATCGCAGAAAATGCATATCTCATCTTGAAAACCGACGAAAGCCAAGATGTCGCCGGTTCTGCATATCAAACGCACTGTGGAGTGGTGAAAACAACCAAATAACGTGTTTCTCGCATCAAATAGCTCGAAACGAGCGATCTCGATGATTCTGCATACTTCTGACAGAACACTCACCAAGATTATCGCAGAAAATGCATATCTCAGCTGGAAACCCCACGAAAACCAAGATATCGTCGTTTCTGCATATCAGACGCACTGTGGAATGTTGAAAACACCAGAAAACGTGTTTCTCGTATTAGCTAACACGAAAAGAGCGTTCTCGATGATTCTGCATACTTCTCATAGATGAATCAGCAAGATTATCGCAGAAAATGCATATTTCAGCTGGAAACCCCACGAAAAACAAGCTATCGGCGGCTCTACATATCAAACGCACTGTGGAGTGGTCAAAACACAAGAAAACTTGTTTTTTCGCAAAAAATAGCTCGAAAATAGCGATATCGATGGTTCTGCATACTTCGGACAGAAGTCTCACCAAGATTATCGTAAAAAATGCATATCTCAGCTTGAAACCCCACGAAAACCAAGATATCGTCGGTTCTGCATATCATACGCACTGTGGAGTGGTGAAAACACCGGATAACGTTTTGTAGCATTAAATATCTCGAATAGAGCGATCTCGATGAATCTGCATACTTCGGAAAGAAGTCTCACCAATATTATCGCAGAAAATGCATATCTCAGCTTGAAACCCCACGAAAACCCAGATATCGCTGGTTCTGCATATCCAACGCACTGTGGAGTGGTGAAAACACCAGATAACGTGTTTCTCGCATTAAATAGCTCGAAACGAGCGATCTCGATGATTCTGCATACTTCGGACAGAAGTCTCACCAAGATTATCGCAGAAAATGCATATCTCAGCTTGAAACCCCACGAAAACCAAGATATCGCCGGTTCTGCATATCAAACACACTGTGGAGTGGTGAAAACTCCAGATAACTTGTTTCTCGCATTAAATCGCTCGAAAAGAGCGATCTCGATGGTTCTGCACACTTCGGACAGAAGTCTCACCAAGATTATCGCAGATAATTCATATCTCAGCTTGAAACCCCAAGAAAACCAAGATATCGCAGGTTCTGCATATCATACGCACTGTGGAGTGTTGAAAGCACCAGATAACGTGTTTCTCGCATTAAATAGGTCGAAACGAGCGATCTCGATGACTCTGCATACTTGGGACAGAAGTCTCACCAAGATTATCGCAGAAAATGCATATCTGAGCTTAAAACCCCACGAAAACCAAGATATCGCTGGTTCTGCATATCAAACGCACTGTGGCGTGCTGAAAACACCAGATAACGTGTTTTTCGCATTAAATAGCTCGAAAAGAGCGATCTCGAAGACTCTGCATACTTCGGACAGAAGTCTCACCAAGATTATCGTAAAAAATGCATATCTCAGCTTGAAACCCCACGAAAACCAAGCTATCTCCTGTTCTGCATATCCAACGAACTGTGGAGTGGTGAAATCCCCAGAAAACGTGTTTCTCGCATTAAATAGCTCGAAAAGTGCGATCGCGATGATTCTGCATACTTCGGACAGAAGTCTCACCAAGATTATCGCAGAAATTGCATATCTCAGCTTGAAACCCCACGAAAACCAAGATATCGCTGGTTCTGCATATCAAACGCACTGTGGCGTGCTGAAAACACCAGATAACGTGTTTCTCGCATTAAATAGGTCGAAAAGAGCGATCCCGATGATTAAGCATACTTCGGACAGAAGTCTCATCAAGATTATCGTAAAAAATGCATATCTCAGCTTGAAACCCGACGAAAACCAAACATCGCCGGTTCTGCATATCAAACCAACTGTGGAGTGGTGACAACACCAGACAACGTGTTTCTCGCATTAAATAGCTCGAATAGAGCGATCTCGATGATTAAGCATACTTCGGACAGAAGTCTCACCAAGATTATCGTAAAAAATGCATATCTCAGCTTGAAACCCCACGAAAACCAAGCTATCTCCTGTTCTGCATATCCAACGAACTGTGGAGTGGTGAAATCCCCAGAAAACGTGTTTCTCGCATTAAATAGCTCGAAAAGTGCGATCGCGATGATTCTGCATACTTCGGACAGAAGTCTCACCAAGATTATCGCAGAAATTGCATATCTCAGCTTGAAACCCCACGAAAACCAAGATATCTCCTGTTCTGCATATCCAACGAACTGTGGAGTGGTGAAAACCCCAGAATACGTGTTACTCGCATTAAATAGCTCGAAAAATACGATCTCGATGACTCTGCATACTTCGGACAGAAGTCTCACCAAGATTATCGCAGAAAATGCATATCTGAGCTTGAAACCCCACGAAAACCAAGATATTGTCGGTTCTGCATATCAAACGCACAGTGGAGTGGTGAAAACACCAGATAGCGTGTTTCTCGCATTAAATAGCTCGAAACGAACGATCTAGATGATTCTGCATACTTCAGACAGAAGTCTCACCAAGATTATCGCAGAAAATGCATATCTCAGCTTGAAACCCGACCGAAACCAAGATGTCGCCGGTTCTGCATGTCAAACGTACTGTGGAGTGGTTAATACACCAGAAAACGTGTTTCTCGAATTGAATAGCTCGAAAAGAGCGATCTAGATGATTCTGCATACTTCGGAGAGAAGACTCACCAAGATTATCGCAGAAAATGCATATCTCAGCTGAAAACCTCACGAAAATCAAGATGTCGCCGGTTCTGCATATCAATCGCACTGTGGAGTGGTGAAAACACCAGATAACGTGTTTCTCGCATCAAATAACTCGAAAAGAGTGTTCTCGATTATTCTGCATACTTCTGACTGAAGTCTCACCAAGATTATCGCAGAAAATGCATATCTCATCTTGAACCCCGACGAAAGCCAAGATGTCGCCGGTTCTGCATATCAAACGCACTGTGGAGTGGTGAAAACACCAGATAACGTGTTTCTCGCATTAAATAGCTCGAAAAGAGCGGTCCCGATGATTCTGCATACTTCTGACAGAAGTCTCGCCAAGATTATCGTAGAAAATGCATATCTCAGCTTGATACCCGACGAAAGCCACGATGTCGCCGGGTCTACATATCAAACGCACTGTGGAGTAGTGAAAACACCAGATAACGTGTTTCTCGCATTAAAGAGCTCGAAAAGAGGGATCTCGATGATTCTGCATACTTCTGATAGAAGTCTCACCAAGATTATCGCAGAAAATGCATATCTCAAATGGAAACACCACGGAAATCAAGATATCGCCGGCTCTGCATATCAAACGCACTGTGCAATGTTGAAAACACCAGGAAACTTGTTTTTTTGCATTAAATAGCTCGACAAGAGCGATCTAGATGATTCTGCATACTTCTGACTGACGTCTCACCAAGATTATCGCAGAAAATGCATATCTCAGCTTGAATCCCACCGTAACCAAGATATCTGCGGTTCTGCATGGCAAACGCACTGTGGAGTGGCGAAAACACCAGAAAACGTCTATCTCGCATTAAGTAGCTCGAAACGATCGATCTAGATGATTCTGCATACTTCTGACAGAAGTCTCACCAAGATTATCGTAGAAAATGCATATCCCAGCTTGAAACCCGACGAAAGCCAAGATATTTCCGGTTCTGCATGTCAAACGTACTGTGGAGTGATGAATACACCAGATAATGTGTTTCTCGCATTAAATAACTCGAAAAGAGGGTTCTCGATGATTCTGCATACTTCTGACAGGAGACTCACCAAGATTATCGCAGAAAATGCATATCTCAACTGGAAACACCACGAAATTCAAGATATCGCCGGTTCTGCATATCAAACGCACTGCGGAATTGTGAAACACCAGATAACGTGTTTCTCGCATCAAATAACTCGAAAAGAGGGTTCTCGATTATTCTGCATACTTCTGACAGAAGTCTCACCAAGATTATCGTAGAAAATGCATATCTCAGCTTGATACCCGACGAAAGCCACGATGTCGCCGGTTCTGCATATCAAACGCACTGTGGAGTGGTGAAAACACCAGAAAACGTGTTTCTCGCATTAGGTAGCTCGAAACGAGCGATCTAGATGATTCTGCATACTTCTGACTGAAGTCTCAACAATATTATCGCAAAAAAGGAAATCTCACCTTGAAACCTCACGAAAATCAAGATGACGCCGGTTCTGCATATCAAACGCACTGTGGAGTGGCGAAAACAACCAGATAACGAGTTTCTCACATTAAATAGCTCGAAAAGAGCGACCCCGATGATTCTGCATACTTCTGACAGAAGACTCACCAAGATTATCGCAGAACATGCATATCGCAGCTGGAAACACCACGAAAATCAAGATAGCGCCGGTTCCGCATATCAAACGCACTGTGGAATGTTGAAAACACCGGGAAACTTGTTTTTTTGCATTAAATAGCTCGACAAGAGCGATCTAGATGATTCTGCATACTTCTGAATGAGGTCTCACCACGATTATCGCAGAAAATGCATATCTCAGCTGGAAACACCACGAAAATCAAGATATCGCCGGTTCTGCATATCAAACGCACTGTGGAGTGGTGAAAACACCAGATAACGTGTTTCTCGCATTAAATAGCCCGAAAAGAGGGATCTCGATGATTCTGCATACTTCTGACAGATGACTCACCAAGATTATCGCAGAAAATGCATATCTCTACTGGAAACACCACGAAAATCGAGATATCGCCGGTTCTGAATATCAAACGCACTGTGGAATGTTGAAAACACCAGGAAACTTGTTTTTTTGCATTAAATAGCTCGACAAGAGCGATCTAGATGATTCTGCATACTTCTGACTGAAGTCTCACCAAGATAATCGCAGAAAATGCATATCTCAGCTTGAAACCCGACGAAATCCAAGATGTCGCCGGTTCTGCATATCAAACGCACTGTGGAGTGGTGAAAATACCAGATAACGTGTTTCTCGCATTAAACAGCTCGGAAAGAGCGTTCTCGATGATTCTGCATACTTCTGACAGAAGAATCACCAGGATTATCGCAGAAAATGCATGTCTCAGTTAGAACCCCGACTAAAGCCAAGATGTCGCCGGTTCTGCATATCAAACGCACTGTGGAGTGGTGAAAACACCAGATAACGTGTTTCTCGCGTTAAATAGCTCGACAAGAGCGATCTAGATGATTCTGCATACTTCTGACTGAAGTCTCACCAAGATTATCGCAGAAAATGCATATCTCAGCTTGAATCCCGCACGTAACCAAGATATCTGCGGTTCTGCATGTCAAACGCACTGTGGAGTGGCGAAAACACCAGATAACGTGTTTCTCGCATTAAGTAGCTCGAAAGGAGCGATCTCGATGATTCTGCATACTTCTGACAGAAGTCTCACCAAGATAATCGCAGAAAATGCATATCTCAGCTTGAAACCCGACGAAATCCAAGATGTCGCCGGTTCTGCACATAAAACGTTCTGTGGAGTGGTGAAAACACCAGAAAACGTGTTTCTCGCATTAAGTAGCTCGAAACGAGCGATCTAGATGATTCTGCATACTTCTGACTGAACTCTCACCAATATTATCGCAAAAAATGCATATCTCACCTTGAAACCTCACGAAAATCAAGATTACGCCGGTTCTGCATATCAAACGCAATGTGGAGTGGTGAAAACAACCAGATAACGAGTTTCTCGCATTAAATAGCTCGAAAAGAGCGATCCCGATGATTCTGCATACTTCTGACAGAAGACTCACCAAGATTATCGCAGAAAATGCATATCTCAGCTTGAAACCCGACGAAATCCAAGATGTCGCCGGTTCTGCACATAAAACGTTCTGTGGAGTGGTGAAAACACCAGAAAACGTGTTTCTCGCATTATGTAGCTCGAAACGAGTGATCTAGATGATTCTGCATACTTCTGACTGAAGTCTCACCAATATTATCGCAAAAAATGCATATCTCAACTTGAAACCTCACGAAAATCAAGATGGCGCCGGTTCTGCATATCAAACGCAATGTAGAGTGGTGAAAACAACCAGATAACGAGTTTCTCGCATTAAATAGCTCGAAAAGAGCGATCCCGATGATTCTGCATACTGCTGACTGAAGTCTCACCAAGATAATCGCAGAAAATGCATATCTCAGCTTGAAACCCGACGAAATCCAAGATGTCGCCGGTTCTGCATATCAAACGCACTGTGGAGTGGTGAAAACACCAGATAACGTGTTTCTCGCATTAAACAGCTCGAAAAGAGCGTTCTCGATGATTCTGCATACTTCTGACAGAAGAATCACCAGGATTATCGCAGAAAATGCATATCTCTCCTAGAAACCCCACGAAAACCAAGATATCTCCTGTTCTGCATATCCAACGAACTGTGGAGTGGTGAAAACACCAGAAAACGTGTTTCTCGCATTAAGCAGCTCGAAACGAGCGATCTAGATGATTCTGCATACTTCGGACAGAAGTCTCACCAAGATTATCGCAGAAAATGCATATCTCAGCTGGAAACACCACGAATATCAAGATATCGCCGGTTCTGCATATCAAACGCTCTGTGCGGTGGTGAATACACCAGAAAACGTGTTTCTCGCATTAAATAGCTCGAAACGAGCGATCTAGATGATTCTGCATACTTCTGACTGATGTCTCACCAAGATAATCGCAGAAAATGCATATCTCAGCTTGAAACCCGACCGAAACCAAGATATCTTTGGTTCTGCATGTCAAACGTACTGTGGAGTGGTGAATACACCAGAAAACGTGTTTCTCGCATTAAATAGCTCGAATAGAGCGAACTCGTTGATTCTGCATACTTCTAACTGAAGTCTCACCAATTTTATCGCAGAAAATGCATATCTCAGCTTGAAACCTCACGAAAATCAAGATGTCGCCGGTTCTGCATATCAAACGCACTGTGGAGTGGTGAAAGCAACCAGATAACGTGTTTCTCACATTAAATAGCTCGAAACGAGCGAACTAGATGATTCTGCATACTTCTGACTGAAGTCTCACCAAGTTTATCGCAGAAAATCCATATCTCAGCTTGAAACCCCTCGAAACCCAAGATATCACCTGTTCTGCATATCCAACGAACTGCGGTGTGGTGAAAGCCCCAGAAAACGTGTTTCTCGCATTAAATAGCTTGAAAAGTGCGATCTCGATGATTCTGCACACTTCGGACAGAAGTCTCACCAAGATTATCGCAGATAATGCATATCTCAGCTTGAAACCCCACGAAAACCAAGATATCGCCGGTTCTGCATATCATACGCACTGTGGTGTGGTGAAAGCCCCAGAAAACGTGTTTCTCGCATTAAATAGCTTGAAAAGTGCGATCTCGATGATTCTGCACACTTCGGACAGAAGTCTCACCAATATTATCGCAGAAAATGCATATCTCAGCTTGAAACCTCACGAAAATCAAGATGTCGCCGGTTCTGCATATCAAACGCACTGTGGAGTAGTGAAAACACCGGATAACGTTTTGTCGCATTAAATAGCTCGAATAGAGCGATCTCGATGATTCTGCATACTTCGGACAGAAGTCTCACCAAGATTATCGTAGATAATGCATATCTCACCATGAAACCCCACGAAAACCAAGATATCGCCGGTTCTGCATATCATACGCACTGTGGAGTGGTGAAAACACCAGATAACGTGTTTCTCGCATTAAATAGCTCGAAAAGAGCGCTCTTGATGTTTCTGCATACTTCGGACAGACGTTTCACCAAGAGTATCGTAGAAAATGCATATCTCAACTTGAAACCCGACGAAAACCAAACATCGCCGGTTCTGCATATCAAACCAACTGTGGAGTGGTGAAAACACCAGACAACGTGTTTCTCGCATTAAATAGATCGAAAAGTGCGATCTCGATGATTCTGCATACTTCTAACAGAAGTCTCACCATGATTATCGCAGAAAATGCATATCTCTGCTAGAAATCCCACGAAAACCAAGATATCTCCTGTCCTGCATATCCAACGAACTGTGGAGTGGTGAAAACCCCAGAAAACGTGTTTCTCGCATTAAATAGCTCGAAAAGAGCGCTCTCGATGTTTCTGCATTCTTCGGACAAACGTCTCACCAAGCTTATCGCTGAAAATGCATATCTCAGCTTGAAACCCCACGAAAGCCAAGATATATCCGGTTCTGCATATCAAACGCACTGTGGAGTGGTGAAAGCAACCAGATAACGTGTTTCTCGCATTAAATAGCTCGAAAAGAGCGATCTCGAAGATTCTGCATACTTCGGACAGAAGTCTCACCAATATTATCGCAGAAAATGCATATCTCAGCTTGAAACCCGTCGAAAAAAAAGATGTCGCCGGTTCTGCATATCAAACGCACTGTGGGGTGGTGAAAACACCAGAAAACGTGTTTCTCGCATTAAATAGCTCGAAAAGAGCGATCTCGAAGATTCTGCATACTTCGGACAGAAGTCTCACCAAGATTATCGCAGAAAATGCATATCTCAGCTTGATACCCCACGAAAACCAAGATATCGTCGGTTTTGCGTATCATACGCACTGTGGAGTAGTGAAAACACCGGATAACGTTTTGTCGCATTAAATAGCTCGAATAGAGCGATCTCGATGATTCTGCATACTTCGGACAGAAGTCTCACCAAGATTATCGTAAAAAATGCATATCTCAGCTTGAAACCCCACGAAAACCAAGATATCGCTGGTACTGCATATCAAACGCACTGTGGAGTGGTGAAAACAGCAGATAACGTGTTTCTCGCATTAAATAGCTTGAAAAGAGCAATCTCGATGATTCTGCACACTTCGGACAGAAGTCTCACCAAGATTATCGTAGATAATGCATATCTCACCATGAAACCCCACGAAAACCAAGATATCGCCGGTTCTGCATATCATACGCACTGTGGAGTGGTGAAAACACCAGATAACGTGTTTCTCGCATTAAATAGCTCGAAAAGAGCGATCTCGATGATTCTGCATACTTCTAACAGAAGTCTCACCGAGATTATCGCAGAAAATGCATATCTCTGCTTGAAACCCCACGCAAACCAAGATATCTCCTGTTCTGCATATCCAACGAACTGTGGTGTGGTGAAAACCCCAGAAAACGTGTTTCTCGCATTAAATAGCTCGAAAAGAGCGCTCTCGATGTTTCTGCATACTTCGTACAGAAGTCTCACCAGGATTATCGCAGAAAATGCATATCTCAGCTTGAAACCCCACGAAAACCAAGATATCTCCTGTCCTGCATATCCAACGAACTGTGGAGTGGTGAAAGCAACCAGATAACGTGTTTCTCGCATTAAATAGCTCGAAAGGAGCGATCTCGATGATTCTGCATACTTCGGACAGAAGTCTCACCAAGATTATCGTAAAAAATGCATATCTCAGCTTGAAACCCCACGAAAACCAAGATATCGTCGGTTCTGCATATCATACGCACTGTGGAGTGGTGAAAACACCGGATAACGTTTTGTAGCATTAAATATCTCGAATAGAGCGATCTCGATGAATCTGCATACTTCGGAAAGAAGTCTCACCAAGATTATCGTAAAAAATGCATATCTCAGCTTGAAACTCCACGAAAACCAAGATATCGCTGGTACTGCATATCAAACGCACTGTGGAGTGGTGAAAACACCAGATAACGTGTTTCTCGAATTAAATAGCTCGAAAAGAGCGATCTCGATGATTCTGCATACTTCGGACAGAAGTATCACCAAGTTTAACGCAGAAAATCCATATCTCAGCTTGAAACCCCACGAAAACCAAGATATCGCCGGTCCTGCATATCATACGCACTGTGGAGTGGTGAAAACACCAGATAACGTGTTTCTCGCATTAAATAGCTCGAAAAGAGCGATGTCGATGATTCTGCATACTTCTAACAGAAGTCTCACCAAGGTTATCGCAGAAAATGCATATCTCTGCTTGAAACCCCACGCAAACCAAGATATCTCCTGTTCTGCATATCCAAAGAACTGCGGAGTGGTGAAAAACCCAGAAAACGTGTTTCGCGCATTAAATAGCTCGAAAAGAGCGCTCCCGATGTTTCTGCATACTTCGGACAAATGTCTCACCAAGCTTATCGCAGAAAATGCATATCTCAGCTTGAAACCCCACGAAAGATAAGATATCGCTGGTTCTGCATATCAAACGCACTGTGGAGTGGTGAATACACCAGAAAACGTGTTTCTCGCATTAAATAGCTCGAAAAGAGCGATGTCGATGATTCTGCATACTTCGGACAGAAGTATCACCAAGTTTATCGCAGAAAATCCATATCTCAGCTTGAAACCCCTCGAAACCCAAGATATCACCTGTTCTGCATATCCAACGAACTGTGGTGTGGTGAAAGCCCCAGAAAACGTGTTTCTCGCATTAAATAGCTCGAAAAGAGCGATCTAGATGATTCTGCCTACTTCGGACAGAAGTCTCACCAATATTATCGCAGAAAATGCATAACTCAGCTTGAAACCTCACGAAAATCAAGATGTCGCCGGTTCTGCATATCAAACGCACTGTGGAGTGGTGAAAGCTACCAGATAACGTGTTTCTCGCTTTAAATAGCTCGAAACGAGCGAACAAGATGATTCTGCATACTTCTGACTGAAGTCTCACCAATATTATCGCAGAAAATGCATATCTCAGCTTGAAACCCGTCGAAAAAAAAGATGTCGCCGGTTCTGCATATCAAACGCACTGTGGGGTGGTGAAAACACCAGAAAACGTGTTTCTCGCATTAAATAGCTCGAAAAGAGCGATCTCGATGATTCCGCATACTTCGGACAGAAGTCTCACCAAGATTATCCTAAAAAATTCATATCTCAGCTTGAAACCCCACGAAAACCAAGATATCGCTGGTACTGCATATCAAACGCACTGTGGAGTGGTGAAAACACCAGATAACGTGTTTCTCGCATTAAATAGCTCGAATAGAGCGATCTCGATGATTCTGCATACTTCTAACTGAAGTCTCACCAAGATTATCGCAGGAAATGCATATCTCAGATGGAAACCCCACGAAAACCAAGATATCGCCGGTTCTGCATATCAAACGCCCTGTGGAGTGATGAAAACACCAGATAACGTGTTTCTCGCATTAAATAGCTCGAATAGAGCGATCTCGATGAATCTGCATACTTCTAACTGAAGTCTCACCAATATTATCGCAGAAAATGCATATCTCAGCTTGAAACCCGACCGAAACCAAGGTATCTCCGTTTCTGCATGTCAAACGTACTGTGGAGTGGTCAAAACACCAGAAAACTTGTTTTTTCGCATTAAATAGCTCGAAACGAACGATCTAGATGATTCTGCATACTTCTGACTGAAGTCTCACCAAGATTATCGCAGGAAATGCATATCTCAGATGGAAACCCCACGAAAACCAAGATATCGCCGGTTCTGCATATCAAACGCCCTGTGGAGTGATGAAAACACCAGATAACGTGTTTCTCGCATTAAATAGCTCGAATAGAGCGATCTCGAAGATTCTGCATACTTCTAACTGAAGTCTCACCAATATTATCGTAAAAAATACATATGTCATCTTGAAACCCCACGAAAACCATGATATCTCCGGTTCTGCACATCCAACGAACTGTGGTGTGGTGAAAACCCCAGAAAACGGGTTTCTCGCATTAAATAGCTCGAAAAGAGCGCTCTTGATGTTTCTGCATACTTCGGACAGACGTTTCACCAAGAGTATCGTAGAAAATGCATATCTCAACTTGAAACCCGACGAAAACCAGACATCGCCGGTTCTGCATATCAAACCAACTGTGGAGTGGTGAAAACACCAGACAACGTGTTTCTCGCATTAAATAGCTCGAAACGAGCGATCTCGATGATTCTGCATACTTCGGACAGAAGTCTCACCAAGATAATCGCAGATAATGCATATCTCAGCTCGAAACCCCACGAAAACCAAGATATCGCCGGTTCTGCATATCACACGCACTGTGGAGTGGTGAAAACACCAGATAACGTGTTTCCCGCATTAAATAGCACGAAACGAGCGATCTCGATGATTAAGCATACTTCGGACAGAAGTCTCACCAAGATTATCGCAGAAATTGCATATCTCAGCTTGAATCCCCAAGAAAACCAAGATATCGATGTTTCTGCATATCAAACGCACTGTGGAGTGCTGAAAACACCAGATAACGTGTTTCGCGCATTAAATAGCTCGAATAGAGCGATCTCGATGATTAAGCATACTTCGGACAGAAGTCTCACCAAGATTATCGCAGAAAATACATATTTCAGCTGGAAACCCCACGAAAACCAAGATATCGCTGGTACTGCATATCAAACGCACTGTGGAGTTGTGAAAACACCAGATAACGTGTTTCTCGCATTAAATAGCTCGAAAAGAGCGATCTCGATGATGCTGCATACTTCGGACAGAAGTCTCACCAAGTTTATCGCAGAAAATGCATATCTCAGCTTGAAACCCCTCGAAAACCAAGATATCACCTGTTCTGCATATCCAACGAACTGTGGTGCGGTGAAAACCCCAGAAAACGTGTTTCTCGCATTAAATAGCTTGAAAAGAGCGATCTCGATGATTCTGCACACTTCGGACAGAAGTCTCACCAAGATTATCGCAGATAATGCATATCTCAGCTCGAAACCCCACGAAAACCAAGATATCGCCGGTTCTGCATATCATACGCACTGTGGAGTGGTGAAAACACCAGATAACGTGTTTGTCGCATTAAATAGGTCGAAACGAGCGATCTCGATGATTAAGCATACTTCGGACAGAAGTCTCACCAACATTATCGCAGGAATTGCATATCTCAGCTTGAAACCACACGAAAACCAAGATATCGCTGGTTCTCCATATCAAACCAAATGTGGAGTGGTGAAAACCCCAGAAAACGTGTTCCTCGCATTAAATAGCTCGAAAAGTACGATCTCGATGACTCTGCATACTTCGGACAGAAGTCTCACCAAGATTATCGCAGAAAATGCATAT
This sequence comes from Anthophora plumipes, assembly GCA_951804975.1. Lineage (NCBI taxonomy): Eukaryota > Metazoa > Arthropoda > Insecta > Hymenoptera > Apidae > Anthophora > Anthophora plumipes. Next base: position 448,149 of record CATORF010000697.1, read on the forward strand.
CTGAGCTTGAATCCCCACGAAAACCAAGATATCGCCGGTTCTGCATATCAGACGCACTGTGGAGTGGTCAAAACACCAGAAAACTGGTTTTTTTCGCATTAAATAGCTCGAAACGAGCGATCTAGATGATTCTGCATACTTCGGACAGAAGTCTCACCAAGATTATCGCAGATAATGCATATCTCAGCTCGAAACCCCACGAAAACCAAGATATCGCCGGTTCTGCATATCATACGCACTGTGGAGTGGTGAAAACACCAGATAACGTGTTTCTCGAATTAAATAGCTCGAAAAGAGCGATCTCGATGATTCTGCATACTTCGGACAGAAGTATCACCAAGTTTAACGCAGAAAATCCATATCTCAGCTTGAAACCCCTCGAAACCCAAGATATCACCTGTTCTGCATATCCAACGAACTGTGGTGTGGTGAAAGCCCCAGAAAACGTGTTTCTCGCACTAAATAGCGTGAAAAGTGCGATCTCGATGATTCTGCACACTTCGGACAGAAGTCTCACCAAGATTATCGCAGATAATGCATATCTCAGCTTGAAACCCCACGAAAACCAAGATATCGCCGGTCCTGCATATCATACGCACTGTGGAGTGGTGAAAACACCAGATAACGTGTTTCTCGCATTAAATAGCTCGAAAAGAGCGATGTCGATGATTCTGCATACTTCTAACAGAAGTCTCACCAAGGTTATCGCAGAAAATGCATATCTCTGCTTGAAACCCCACGCAAACCAAGATATCTCCTGTTCTGCATATCCAAAGAACTGCGGAGTGGTGAAAAACCCAGAAAACGTGTTTCGCGCATTAAATAGCTCGAAAAGAGCGCTCCCGATGTTTCTGCATACTTCGGACAAATGTCTCACCAAGCTTATCGCAGAAAATGCATATCTCAGCTTGAAACCCCACGAAAGATAAGATATCGCTGGTTCTGCATATCAAACGCACTGTGGAGTGGTGAATACACCAGAAAACGTGTTTCTCGCATTAAATAGCTCGAAAAGAGCGATGTCGATGATTCTGCATACTTCGGACAGAAGTATCACCAAGTTTATCGCAGAAAATCCATATCTCAGCTTGAAACCCCTCGAAACCCAAGATATCACCTGTTCTGCATATCCAACGAACTGTGGTGTGGTGAAAGCCCCAGAAAACGTGTTTCTCGCATTAAATAGCTCGAAAAGAGCGATCTAGATGATTCTGCCTACTTCGGACAGAAGTCTCACCAATATTATCGCAGAAAATGCATAACTCAGCTTGAAACCTCACGAAAATCAAGATGTCGCCGGTTCTGCATATCAAACGCACTGTGGAGTGGTGAAAGCTACCAGATAACGTGTTTCTCGCTTTAAATAGCTCGAAACGAGCGAACAAGATGATTCTGCATACTTCTGACTGAAGTCTCACCAATATTATCGCAGAAAATGCATATCTCAGCTTGAAACCCGTCGAAAAAAAAGATGTCGCCGGTTCTGCATATCAAACGCACTGTGGGGTGGTGAAAACACCAGAAAACGTGTTTCTCGCATTAAATAGCTCGAAAAGAGCGATCTCGATGATTCCGCATACTTCGGACAGAAGTCTCACCAAGATTATCCTAAAAAATTCATATCTCAGCTTGAAACCCCACGAAAACCAAGATATCGCTGGTACTGCATATCAAACGCACTGTGGAGTGGTGAAAACACCAGATAACGTGTTTCTCGCATTAAATAGCTCGAATAGAGCGATCTCGATGATTCTGCATACTTCTAACTGAAGTCTCACCAAGATTATCGCAGGAAATGCATATCTCAGATGGAAACCCCACGAAAACCAAGATATCGCCGGTTCTGCATATCAAACGCCCTGTGGAGTGATGAAAACACCAGATAACGTGTTTCTCGCATTAAATAGCTCGAATAGAGCGATCTCGATGAATCTGCATACTTCTAACTGAAGTCTCACCAATATTATCGCAGAAAATGCATATCTCAGCTTGAAACCCGACCGAAACCAAGGTATCTCCGTTTCTGCATGTCAAACGTACTGTGGAGTGGTCAAAACACCAGAAAACTTGTTTTTTCGCATTAAATAGCTCGAAACGAACGATCTAGATGATTCTGCATACTTCTGACTGAAGTCTCACCAAGATTATCGCAGGAAATGCATATCTCAGATGGAAACCCCACGAAAACCAAGATATCGCCGGTTCTGCATATCAAACGCCCTGTGGAGTGATGAAAACACCAGATAACGTGTTTCTCGCATTAAATAGCTCGAATAGAGCGATCTCGAAGATTCTGCATACTTCTAACTGAAGTCTCACCAATATTATCGTAAAAAATACATATGTCATCTTGAAACCCCACGAAAACCATGATATCTCCGGTTCTGCACATCCAACGAACTGTGGTGTGGTGAAAACCCCAGAAAACGGGTTTCTCGCATTAAATAGCTCGAAAAGAGCGCTCTTGATGTTTCTGCATACTTCGGACAGACGTTTCACCAAGAGTATCGTAGAAAATGCATATCTCAACTTGAAACCCGACGAAAACCAGACATCGCCGGTTCTGCATATCAAACCAACTGTGGAGTGGTGAAAACACCAGACAACGTGTTTCTCGCATTAAATAGCTCGAAACGAGCGATCTCGATGATTCTGCATACTTCGGACAGAAGTCTCACCAAGATAATCGCAGATAATGCATATCTCAGCTCGAAACCCCACGAAAACCAAGATATCGCCGGTTCTGCATATCACACGCACTGTGGAGTGGTGAAAACACCAGATAACGTGTTTCCCGCATTAAATAGCACGAAACGAGCGATCTCGATGATTAAGCATACTTCGGACAGAAGTCTCACCAAGATTATCGCAGAAATTGCATATCTCAGCTTGAATCCCCAAGAAAACCAAGATATCGATGTTTCTGCATATCAAACGCACTGTGGAGTGCTGAAAACACCAGATAACGTGTTTCGCGCATTAAATAGCTCGAATAGAGCGATCTCGATGATTAAGCATACTTCGGACAGAAGTCTCACCAAGATTATCGCAGAAAATACATATTTCAGCTGGAAACCCCACGAAAACCAAGATATCGCTGGTACTGCATATCAAACGCACTGTGGAGTTGTGAAAACACCAGATAACGTGTTTCTCGCATTAAATAGCTCGAAAAGAGCGATCTCGATGATGCTGCATACTTCGGACAGAAGTCTCACCAAGTTTATCGCAGAAAATGCATATCTCAGCTTGAAACCCCTCGAAAACCAAGATATCACCTGTTCTGCATATCCAACGAACTGTGGTGCGGTGAAAACCCCAGAAAACGTGTTTCTCGCATTAAATAGCTTGAAAAGAGCGATCTCGATGATTCTGCACACTTCGGACAGAAGTCTCACCAAGATTATCGCAGATAATGCATATCTCAGCTCGAAACCCCACGAAAACCAAGATATCGCCGGTTCTGCATATCATACGCACTGTGGAGTGGTGAAAACACCAGATAACGTGTTTGTCGCATTAAATAGGTCGAAACGAGCGATCTCGATGATTAAGCATACTTCGGACAGAAGTCTCACCAAGATTATCGCAGGAATTGCATATCTCAGCTTGAAACCACACGAAAACCAAGATATCGCTGGTTCTCCATATCAAACCAAATGTGGAGTGGTGAAAACCCCAGAAAACGTGTTCCTCGCATTAAATAGCTCGAAAAGTACGATCTCGATGACTCTGCATACTTCGGACAGAAGTCTCACCAAGATTATCGCAGAAAATGCATATCTGAGCTTGAATCCCCACGAAAACCAAGATATCGCCGGTTCTGCATATCAGACGCACTGTGGAGTGGTCAAAACACCAGAAAACTGGTTTTTTTCGCATTAAATAGCTCGAAACGAGCGATCTAGATGATTCTGCATACTTCTGACTGAAGTCTCAACAATATTATCGCAGAAAATGCATATCTCAGCTAGAAACATTACGAAAATCAAGATGTCGCCGGTTCTGCATATCAAACGTACTGTGGAGTGGTGAAAACACCAGATAACGTGTTTCTCGCATTAAATAGGTCGAAAAGAGCGATCTCGATGTTTCTGCATACTTCGGACAGAGGTCACACCAAGATTATCGCAGAAAATGCATATCTCAGCTTGAAACCCCACGGAAACCAAGATATCTCCGGTTCTCCACATCCAACGAACTGTGGTGTGGTGAAAACCCCAGAAAACGTGTTTCTCACTTTAAATAGCTCGAAAAGAGCGCTCTTGATGTTTCTGCATACTTCGGACAGATGTTACACCAAGATTATCGTAGAAGATGCATATCTCAACTTGAAACCCGACGAAAACCAAACATCGCCGGTTCTGCATATCAAACGCACTGTGGAGTGGCGAAAACACCAGATAACGTGTTTCTCGCATTAAGTAGCTCGAAAAGAGCGATCTCGATGATCCTGCATATTTCTGACAGAAGTTTCACCAAGATTATCGTAGAGAATGCATATCTCAGCTTGAAACCCGTCCGAAACCAAGATATCTCCGGTTCTGCATATCAAACGTACTGTGGAGTGGTGAATACACCAGAAAACGTGTTTCTCGCATTAAATAGCTCGAAAGGAGCGTTCTCGGTGATTCTGCATACTTCTGACAGAAGAAACACCAAGATTATCGCAGAAAATGCATATCTCAGCTGGAAACCCCACGAAAACCAAGATATCGCCGGTTCTGCATATCAAACGCACTGTGGAGTGGTCAAAACACCAGATAACGTGTTTCCCGCATTAAATAGCTCGAAAAGAGCGATCTCGATGATTCTGCATACTTCGGACAGAAGTCTCACCAAGAATGCCGCAGAAAATGCATATCTCAGCTGGAAATCCCACGAAAACCAAGATATCGCCGGTTCTGCATATCAGACGCACTGTGGAGTGGTGAAAACAACCAGAGAACGTGTTTCTCGCATTAAATGGCTCGAAAAGAGGGATCTCGATGATTCTGCATACTTCTGACAGAAGACTCTCCAAGATTATCGCAGAAAATGCATATCTCAGCTGGAAACACCACGAAAATCAAGATATCGCCGGTTCTGCATACCAAACGCACTGTGGAATGTTGAAAACACCAGAAAACTTGTTTTTTCGCATTAAATAGCTCGAAAAGAGCGATCTAGATGATTCAGCATACTTCGGACAGAAGTCTCACCAAGATTATCCTAGAAAATGCATATCTCAGCTTGAAACCCTACGAAAACCAAGATATCGATGGTACTGCATATCAAACGCTCTGTGGAGTGGTGGAAACACCAGATAACGTGTTTCTCGCATTAAATAGCTCGAAAAGTGCGATCTCGATGATTCTGCATACTTCGGACAGATGTCTCACCAAGGTTATCGTAAAAAATGCATATCTCAGCTTGAAACCCCACGAAAGCAAAGATATCGCTGGTTCTGCATATCAAACGCACTGTGGAGTGGTGAAAACACCAGGAAAGGTTTTTCTCGCATTAACTAGCTCGAAAAGAGCGATCTCGATGATTCAGCATACTTCGGACAGAAGTCTCTCCATGTTTATCGCAGAAAATGCATATCTCAGCTTGAAACCCCTCGAAAACCAAGATATCACCTGTTCTGCATATCCAACGAACTGTGGTGTGGTGAAAACCCCAGAAAACGTGTTTCTCGCATTAAATAGCTCGAAAAGTGCGATCTCGATGATTCTGCATACTTCGGACAGAAGTCTCACCATGATTATCGTAAAAAATGCATATCTCAGCTTGAAACCACACGAAAACCAAGATTTCGCTGGGTCTGCATATCAAACGCACTGTGGAGTGGTGAAAACACCAGATAACGTGTTTCTCTCATTAAATAGTTCGAAAAGAGCGATCTCGATGTTTCTGCATACTTCGGACAGAGGTGTCACCAAGATTATCGCAGAAAATGCATATCTAAGCTTGAAACCAAGATATTTCCGGTTCTGCACATCCAACGAACTGTGGTGTGGTGAAAACCCCAGAAAACGTGTTTCTCGCATTAAATAGCTCGAAAAGAGCGATCTAGATGATTCTGCATACTTCTAACATAAGGCTCACCAAGATTATCGCAGAAAATGCATATCTCAGCTTGAAACCTCACGAAAATCAAGATGTCGCCGGTTCTGCACATCAAACGCACTGTAGAGTGGTGAAAACAACCAGATAACGTCTTTCTCGCATTAAATAGCTCGAAAAGAGCTATCTAGATGATTCTGCATACTTCTAACATAAGGCTCACCGAGATAATCGCTGAAAATGCATATCTCAGCTTGAAACCCCACGAAAGCCAAGATATCGCTGGTTCTGCATATCAATCGCACTGTGGAGTGGTGAAAACAACCACAGAACGTGTTTCTCGCATTAAATAGCTCGAAAAGCGAGATCCCGATGATTCTGCATACTTCTGACAAAAGACTCACCAAGATTATCGCTGAAAATGCATATCTCAGCTTGAAACCCCACGAAAACCCAGATATCGCCGGTTCTGCATATCAAACCAACTGTAAAGTGGTGAAAACAACCAGAAAAATTGTTTTTTCGCATTAAATCGCTCGAAAAGAGCGATCTAGATGATTCTGCATACTTCTGACAAAAGACTCACCAAGATTATCGCTGAAAATGCATATCTCATCTTGAAACCCCACGAAAACCCAGATATCGCCGGTTCTGCATATCAAACCAACTGTGGAGTGGTGAAAACACCAGACAACGTGTTTCTCGCATTAAATAGATCGAAATGTGCGATCTCGATGATTCTGCATACTTCTAACAGAAGTCTCACCATCATTATCGCAGAAAATGCATATCTCTGCTAGAAACTCCACGAAAACCAAGATATCTCCTGTTCTGCATATCCAACGAACTGTGGTGTGGTGAAAACCCCAGAAAACGTGTTTCTCGCATTAAATAGCTCGAAAAGTGCGATCTCGATGATTCTGCATACTTCGGACAGAAGTCTCACCATGATTATCGTAAAAAATGCATATCTCAGCTTGAAACCACACGAAAACCAAGATTTCGCTGGTTCTGCATATCAAACGCACTGTGGAGTGGTGAAAACACCAGATAACGTGTTTCTCTCATTAAATAGTTCGAAAAGAGCGATCTCGATGTTTCTGCATACTTCGGACAGAGGTGTCACCAAGATTATCGCAGAAAATGCATATCTAAGCTTGAAACCAAGATATTTCCGGTTCTGCACATCCAACGAACTGTGGTGTGGTGAAAACCCCAGAAAACGTGTTTCTCGCATTAAATAGCTCGAAAAGAGCGATCTAGATGATTCTGCATACTTCTAACATAAGGCTCACCAAGATTATCGCAGAAAATGCATATCTCAGCTTGAAACCTCACGAAAATCAAGATGTCGCCGGTTCTGCACATCAAACGCACTGTAGAGTGGTGAAAACAACCAGATAACGTCTTTCTCGCATTAAATAGCTCGAAAAGAGCGATCTAGATGATTCTGCATACTTCTAACATAAGGCTCACCAAGATAATCGCTGAAAATGCATATCTCAGCTTGAAACCCCACGAAAACCAAGATATCGCTGGTACTGCATATCAAACGCTCTGTGGAGTGGTCAAAACACCAGATAACGTGTTTCTCGCATTAAATACCTCGAAAGGAGCGATCTAGATGATTCTGCATACTTCTGACAAAAGACTCACCAAGATGATCGCTGAAAATGCATATCTCAGCTTGAATCCCCACGAAAACCCAGATATCGCCGGTTCTGCATATCAAACCAACTGTGGAGTGGTGAAAACAACCAGAAAAATTGTTTTTTCGCATTAAATCGCTCGAAAAGAGCGATCTAGATGATTCTGCATACTTCTGACAAAAGACTCACCAAGATTATCGCTGAAAATGCATATCTCATCTTGAAACCCCACGAAAACCCAGATATCGCCGGTTCTGCATATCAAACCAACTGTGGAGTGGTGAAAACACCAGACAACGTGTTTCTCGCATTAAATAGATCGAAATGTGCGATCTCGATGATTCTGCATACTTCTAACAGAAGTCTGACCATCATTATCGCAGAAAATGCATATCTCTGCTAGAAACTCCACGAAAACCAAGATATCTCCTGTTCTGCATATCCAACGAACTGTGGAGTGGTGAAATCCCCAGAAAACATGTTTCTCGCATTAAATAGCTCGAAAAGAGCGATCTAGATGATTCAGCATACTTCTGACAGAAGTCTCACCAAGATTATCGTAGAAAATGCATATCTCAGCTTGATACCCTACGACAGCCAAGATGTCGCCGGTTCTGCATATCAAACGCACTGTGGAGTGGTGAAAACGCCAGATAACGTGTTTCTCGCATTAAATAGCTCGAAAAGAGCGATCTCGATGATTCTGCATACTTCTGACAGAACACTCACCAAGATTATCGCAGAAAATGCATATCTCAGCTTGAAACCCGTCCGAAACCAAGATATCTCCGGTTCTGCATGTCAAACGTACTGTGGAGTGGTGAATACACCAGAAAACGTGTTTCTCGCATTAAGTAGCTCGAAAGGAGCGTTCTCGATGATTCTGCATACTTCTGACAGAAGAATCACCAAGATTATCGCAGAAAATGCATATCTCAGCTGGAAACCCCACGAAAACCAAGATATCGCCGGTTCAGCATATCAGACGCACTGTGGAGTGGTGAAAACACCATAAAACGTGTTTCTCGCATTAACTATCTCGAAAAGAGCGTTCTCGATGATTCTGCATACTTCGGACAGAAGTCTCACCAAGATTGCCGCTGAAAATGCATATCCCAGCTGGAAACCCCACGAAAACCAAGATATCGCCGGTTCTGCATATCAGACGCACTGTGGAGTGGTGAAAACGCCAGAAAACGTGTTTCTCGCATCAACTAGCTCGAAAAGAGCGATCTCGATTATTCTGCATACTTCTGACTGAAGTCTCAGCAAGATTATCGCAGAAAATGCATATCTCAGCTTGAAACCCGACCGAAACCAAGATATCTCCGGTTCTGCATATCAAACGCACTGTGGGGTAGTGAACACACAAGAAAACGTGTTTCTCGCATTAAATAGCTCGAAAAGAGAGATCTAGACGATTCTGCATACTTCTGACAGAAGACTCACCAAGATTATCGCAGAAAATGCATATCTCAGCTACAAACCCCACGAAAACCAAGATATCGCCGGTTCTGCATTTCAGACGCACTGTGGAGTGGTGAAAAAACCAGAAAACGTGTTTCTCGCATTAGGTAGTTCGAAAAGAGCGTTCTCGATGTTTCTGCATCCTTCTGACAGAAGAATCACCAAGATTATCGCAGAAAATGCATGTCTCAGCTTGATACCCGACGAAAGCCAAGATATCGCCGGTTCTGCATTTCAGACGCACTGTGGAGTGGTGAAAAAACCAGAAAATGTGTTTCTCGCATTAAGTAGCTCGAAAAGAGCGTGCTCGATGATTCTGCATACTTCTCATAGCTGAAACACCAAGCTGATCGCAGAAAATGCATATATCAGCTGGAAACCCCACGAAAACCAAGTTGTCGGCGGCTCTACATATCAAACGCACTGTGGAGTGGTCAAAACACCAGATAACGTGTTTCCCGCATTAAATAGCTCGAAATGAGCGATCTCGATGATTCTGCATACTTCGGACAGAAGTCTCACCAAGATTATCGTAGAAAATGCATATCTCAACTTGAAACCCGACGAAAACCAAACATCGCGGGTTCTGCATATCAAACGCACTGTGGAGTGGTGAAAACACCAGATAAGGTTTTTCTCGCATTAACTAGCTTGAAAAGTGCGATCTCGATGATTCAGCATACTTCGGACAGAAGTCTCTACAAGTTTATCGCAGAAAATGCATATCTCAGCTTGAAACCCCTCGAAAACCAAGATATCACCTGTTCTGCATATCCAACGAACTGTGGTGTGGTGAAAACCCCAGAAAACGTGTTTCTCGCATTAAATAGCTCGAGATGAGCGATCTCGATGATTCTGCACACTTCGGACAGAAGTCTCACCAAGATTATCGCAGAAAATGCATATCTCAGCTACAAACCCCACGAAAACCAAGATATCGCCGGTTCTGCATTTCAGACGCACTGTGGAGTGGTGAAAAAACCAGAAAACATGTTTCTCGCATTAGGTAGTTCGAAAAGAGCGTTCTCGATGTTTCTGCATCCTTCTGACAGAAGAATCACCAAGATTATCGTAAAAAATGCATATCTCAGCTTGAAACCCAACGAAAGCCAAGATATCGCTGGTTCTGCATATCAAACGCACTGTGGAGTGGTGAAAACACCAGACAAGGTTTTTCTCGCATTAACTAGCTCGAAAAGAGCGATCTCGATGATTCAGCATACTTCGGACAGAAGTCTCATCAAGTTAATCGCAGAAAATGCATATCTCAGCTTGAAACCCCTCGAAAACCAAGATATCACCTGTTCTGCATATCCAACGAACTGTGGTGTGGTGAAAACCCCAGAAAACGCGTTTCTCGCATTAAATAGCTCGAAAAGTGCGCTGTTGATGTTTCTGCATACTTCGGACAGATGTTTCACCAAGATTATCGTAGAAAATGCATATCTCAACTTGAAACCCGACGAAAACCAAACATCGCGGGTTCTGCATATCATACGCACTGTGGAGTGGTGAAAACACCAGATAAGGTTTTTCTCGCATTAACTAGCTTGAAAAGTGAGATCTCGAAGGTTCAGCATACTTCGGACAGAAGTCTCTACAAGTTTATCGCAGAAAATGCATATCTCAGCTTGAAACCCCACGAAAACCAAGATATCACCTGTTCTGCATATCCAACGAACTGTGGTGTGGTGAAAACCCCAGAAAACGTGTTTCTCGCATTAAATAGCTCGAAATGAGAGATCTCGATGATTCTGCACGCTTCTTACAGAAGTCTCACCAAGATTATCGTAGAAAATGCATGTCTCGGCTTGAAATCCGACGAAATCTAAGATGTCGCCGGTTCAGCATATCAAACGCACTGCGGAGTGGTGAAAACACCGGATAACGTGTTTCTCGCATTAAATAGCTCGAAAAGAGCGATCCCGATGATTCTGCATACTTCTGACAGAAGTCTCAGCAAGACTATCGTAGAAAATGCATATCTCAGCTTGATACCCTACGACAGCAAATATGTGGCAGGTTCTGCATATCAAACGCACTGTGGAGTGGTGAAAACGCCAGATAACATGTTTCTCGCATTAACTAGCTCGAAAAGAGCGATCCCGAAGATTCTGCATACTTCTGACAGACGTCTCACCAAGATTATCGTAGAAAATGCTATCTCAGCTTGAAACCCGACCGAAACCAAGATATCTCCGGTTCTGCATGTCAAACGTACTGTGGAGTGGTGAATACACCAGAAAACGTGTTTCTCGCATTAAATAGCTCGAAAAGAGCGATCTAGATGATTCTGCATACTTCTGACAGAAGTCTCACCACGATTATCCTAGAATGTGCATATCTCAGCTTGAACCCCGACGAAATCCAAGATGTCGCCGGCTCTGCATATCAAACGCACTGTGGAGTGGTGAAAACACCAGAGAACTTGTTTTTTCGCATTAAATAGCTCGAAACGAGCGATCCCGATGATTCTGCATACTTCTGACTGAAGTCTCACCAAGATTCTCGTAGAAAATGCATATCTGAGCTTGAAACCCGACGAAATCCAAGATGTCGCCGGTTCTGAATGTCAAACGCACTGTGGAGTGGTGAAAACACCAGATAACGTGTTTCTCGCATTAAATAGCTCGAAAAGAGGGGTCTCGAAGATTCTGCATACTACTGACAGAAGACTCACCAAGATTATCTACGAAAATGCATATCTCAGGTTGAAATCTCACGAAAATCAAGATTTCGCCGGTTCTGCATATCAAACGCACTGTGGAGTGGTGAAAACACCAGATAACGTGTTTCTCGCATTAAATAGCTCGAAAAAAGCGATCCCGATGATTCTGCATACTTCTGACAGACGGCTCACCAAGATTATCGTAGAAAATGCTATCTCAGCTTGAAACCCGACCGAAACCAAGATATCTCCGGTTCTGCATGTCAAACGTACTGTGGAGTGGTGAATACACCAGAAAACGTGTTTCTCGCATTAAATAGCTCGAAAAGAGCGATCTAGATGATTCTGCATACTTCTGACAGAAGTCTCACCAAGATTATCCTAGAATGTGCATATCTCAGCTTGAACCCCGACGAAATCCAAGATGTCGCCGGCTCTGCATATCAAACGCACTGTGGAGTGGTGAAAACACCAGAGAACTTGTTTTTTCGCATTAAATAGCTCGAAACGAGCGACCCCGATGATTCTGCATACTTCTGACTGAAGTCTCACCAAGATTCTCGTAGAAAATGCATATCTGAGCTTGAAACCCGACGAAATCCAAGATGTCGCCGGTTCTGAATGTCAAACGCACTGTGGAGTGGTGAAAACATCAGCTAACGTGTTTCTCGCATTAAATAGCTCGTAAAGAGGGATCTCGATGATTCTGCATACTTCTGACAGATGACTCACCAAGATTATCGCACAAAATGCATATCTCAGCTGGAAACACCACGAAAATCAAGATATCGCCGGTTCTGCATATAAATCGCTCTGTGGAGTGGTGAAAACACCAGATAACCTGTTTCTCGCATTAAATAGCTCGAAAAGAGCAATCTAGATGATTCTGCATACTTCTGACAGAAGTCTCACCAAGATTATCGCGGAAAATGCATACCTCAGCTTGAAATCTCACGAAAATCAAGATGTCGCCGCTTCTGCATATCAAACGCACTGTGGAGTGGTGAAAACAACCAGATAACGTGTTTCTCGAATTAAATAGCTCGAAAAGAACGATATAGATGATTCTGCATACTTCTGACAGAAGTCTCAACAAGATTATCGTAGAAAATGCATTTCTCAGCTTGAACCCCGACGAAATCCAAGATGTCGCCGGTTCTGCATATCAAACGCACTGTGGAGTGGTGAAAACACCAGATAACGTGTTTCTCGCATTAAATAGCTCGAAAAAAGCGATCCCGATGATTCTGCATACTTCTGACAGACGGCTCACCAAGATTATCGTAGAAAATGCATATCTCAGCTAGAAAACCCGACCGAAACCAAGATATCTCCGGTTCTGCATGTCAAACGTACTGTGGAGTGGTGAATACACCAGAAAACGTGTTTCTCGCATTAAGTAGCTCGAAAAGAGCGTTCTCGAAGATTCTGCATACTTCTGACTGAAGTCTCACCAAGATTATCGCAGAAAATGCATACCTCAGCTTGAAATCTCACGAAAATCAAGATGTCGCCGCTTCTGCATATCAAACGCACTGTGGAGTGGTGAATACACCAGAAAACGTGTTTCTCGCATTAAATAGCTCGAAAAGAGCGATCTAGATGATTCTGCATACTTCTGACAGAAGTCTCACCAAGATTATCCTAGAATGTGCATATCTCAGCTTGAACCCCGACGAAATCCAAGATGTCGCCGGTTCTGCATATCAAACGCACTGTGGAGTGGTGAAAACACCAGAGAACTTGTTTTTTCGCAGTAGATAGCTCGAAACGGGCGATCTAGATGATTCTGCATACTTCTGACAGAAGTCTCACCAAGATTATCGCAGAAAATGCATATCTCAGCTTGAAACCCGACCGAAACCAAGATATCTCCGGTTCTGCATATCAAACGCACTGTGGGGTGGCGAAAACACCAGAAAACGTGTTTCTCGATTTAAATAGCTCGAAAAGAGCGATATCTAGATGATTCTGCATACTTCTGACAGAAGTCTCACCAAGATTATCGCAGAAAATGCATACCTGAGCTTGAAATCTCACGAAAATCAAGATGTCGCCGCTTCTGCATATCAAACGCACTGTGGAGTGGTGAAAACAACCAGATAACGTGTTTCTCGAATTAAATAGCTCGAAAAGAACGATCTAGATGATTCTGCATACTTCTGACAGAAGTCTCACCAAGATTATCGTAGAAAATGCATATCTCAGCTTGATACCCGAAGACAGCCAAGATGTCGCCGGTTCTGCATATCAAACGCACTGTGGAGTGGTGAAAACACCAGATAACGTGTTTCTCGCATTAAATAGCTCGAAAAGAGCAATCCCGATGATTCTGCAAACTTCTGACAGACGTCACACCAAGATTATCGTAGAAAATGCATATCTCAGCATGAAACCCGACCGAAACCAAGATATCTCCGGTTCTGCATGTCAAACGTACTGTGGAGTGGTGAATACACCAGAAAACGTGTTTCTCGCATTAAATAGCTCGAAAAGAGCGATCCCGATGATTCTGCATACTTCTGACTGAAGTCTCACCAAGATTCTCGTAGAAAATGCATATCTGAGCTTGAAACCCGACGAAATCCAAGATGTCGCCGGTTCTGCATGTCAAACGCACTGTGGAGTGGTGAAAACACCAGATAACGTGTTTCTCGCATTAAATAGCTCGAAAAGAGCGATCCCGATAATTCTGCATACTTCTGACAGACGTCTCACCAAGATTATCGTAGAAAATGCATATCTCAGCTTGAAACCCGACCGAAACCAAGATATCTCCGGTTCTGCATGTCAAACGTACTGTGGAGTGGAGAATACACCAGACAACGTGTTTCACGCATTAAATAGCTCGAAAAGAGCGATCCCGATAATTCTGCATACTTCTGACAGACGTCTCACCAAGATTATCCTGGAATGTGCATATCTCAGCTTGAACCCCGACGAAATCCAAGATGTCGCCGGTTCTGCATATCAAACGCACTGTGGAGTGGTGAAAACACCAGATAACGTGTTTCTCGCATTAAATAGCTCGAAAAGAGCGATCCCGATAATTCTGCATACTTCTGACAGACGTCTCACCAAGATTATCCTAGAATGTGCATATCTCAGCTTGAACCCCGACGAAATCCAAGATGTCGCCGGTTCTGCATATCAAACGCACTGTGGAGTGGTGAAAACACCAGAGAACTTGTTTTTTCGCAGTAGATAGCTCGAAACGGGCGATCTAGATGATTCTGCATACTTCTGACAGAAGTCTCACCAAGATTATCGCAGAAAATGCATATCTCAGCTTGAAACCCGACCGAAACCAAGATATCTCCGGTTCTGCATATCAAACGCACTGTGGGGTGGCGAAAACACCAGAAAACGTGTTTCTCGATTTAAATAGTTCGAACAGAGCGATCTAGATGATTCTGCATACTTCTGACTGAAGTCTCACCAAGATTATCGCAGAAAATGCATATCTCAGCTTGAAACCTCACGAAAACCAAGTTATCTCCGGTTCTGCGCATCAAACGGACTGTGGTGTGGTGAAAACACCAGAAAACTTGTTTTTTCGCATTAGATAGCTCGAAACGGGCGATCTAGATGATTCTGCATACTTCTGACAGAAGTCTCACCAAGATTATCGCAGAAAATGCATACCTGAGCTTGAAATCTCACAAAAATCAAGATTTCGCCGCTTCTGCATATCAAACGCACTGTGGAGTCGTGAAAACAACCAGATAACGTGCTTCTCGCATTAAATAGCTCGAAAAGAGCGACCCCGATGATTCTGCATACTTCTGACAGAAGTCTCACCAAGATTATCGTAGAATGTGCATATCTCAGCTTGAACCCCGACGAAATCCAAGATGTCGCCGGTTCTGCATATCAAACGCACTGTGGAGTGGTGAAAACACCAGATAACGTGTTTCTCGCATTAAATAGCTCGAAAAAAGCGATCCCGATGATTCTGCATACTTCTGACAGACGGCTCACCAAGATTATCGTAGAAAATGCTATCTCAGCTTGAAACCCGACCGAAACCAAGATATCTCCGGTTCTGCATGTCAAACGTACTGTGGAGTGGTGAATACACCAGAAAACGTGTTTCTCGCATTAAATAGCTCGAAAAGAGCGATCTAGATGATTCTGCATACTTCTGACAGATGACTCACCAAGATTATCGCACAAAATGCATATCTCAGCTGGAAACACCACGAAAATCAAGATATCGCCGGTTCTGCATATAAATCGCTCTGTGGAGTGGTGAAAACACCAGATAACCTGTTTCTCGCATTAAATAGCTCGAAAAGAGCAATCTAGATGATTCTGCATACTTCTGACAGAAGTCTCACCAAGATTATCGCGGAAAATGCATACCTCAGCTTGAAATCTCACGAAAATCAAGATGTCGCCGCTTCTGCATATCAAACGCACTGTGGAGTGGTGAAAACAACCAGATAACGTGTTTCTCGAATTAAATAGCTCGAAAAGAACGATATAGATGATTCTGCATACTTCTGACAGAAGTCTCACCAAGATTATCGTAGAAAATGCATTTCTCAGCTTGAACCCCGACGAAATCCAAGATGTCGCCGGTTCTGCATATCAAACGCACTGTGGAGTGGTGAAAACACCAGATAACGTGTTTTTTCGCATTAAATAGCTCGAAACGAGCGATCCCGATGATTCTGCATACTTCTTACTGAAGTCTCACCAAGCTTCTCGTAGGAAATGCATATCTCAGCTTGAAACCTCACGAAAATCAAGATGTCGCCGCTTCTGCATAGCAAACGCACTGTGGAATGTTGAAAACACCAGAAATCTTGTTTTTTCGCATTAGATAGCTCGAAACGAGCGATCTAGATGATTCTGCATACTTCTGCCTGAAGTCTCACCAATATTATAGGAGAAAATGCATATCTCAGCTTGAAATCTCACGAAAATCATGATGTCGCCGGTTCTGCATGTCAAACGTACTGAGGAGTGGTGAAAACACCAGAAAACTTGTTTTATCGCATTAGATAGCTCGAAACGAGCGATCTAGATGATTCTGCATACTTCTGCCTGAAGTCTCACCAATATTATAGGAGAAAATGCATATCTCAGCTTGAAATCTCACGAATATCAAGATGTCGCCGCTTCTGCATAGCAAACGCACTGTGGAATGTTGAAAACACCAGAAATCTTGTTTTTTCGCATTAGATAGCTCGAAACGAGCGATCTAGATGATTCTGCATACTTCTGCCTGAAGTCTCACCAATATTATAGGAGAAAATGCATATCTCAGCTTGAAATCGCACGAAAATCAAGATGTCGCCGGTTCTGCATGTCAAACGTACTGAGGAGTGGTGAAAACACCTGAAAACTTGTTTTTTCGCATTAAATAGCTCGAAACGAGAGATATAGATGATTCTGCATACATATGACTGAAGTCTCACCAATATTATCGCAGAAAATGCATATCTCAGCTTGAAACCTCACCAAAATCATGATGTCGCCGGTTCTGCATATAAAACGCCCTGTGGAGTGCTGAAAACACCAGATAACGTGTTTCTCGCATTAAATAGCTCGAAAAGAGGGGTCTCGATGATTCTGCATACTACTGACAGAAGTCTCACCAAGATTATCGTAGAATGTGCATATCTCAGCTTGAACCCCGACGAAATCCAAGATGTCGCCGGTTCTGCATATCAAACGCACTGTGGAGTGGTGAAAACACCAGATAACGTGTTTCTCGCATTAAATAGCTCGAAAAAAGCGATCCCGATGATTCTGCATACTTCTGACAGACGGCTCACCAAGATTATCGTAGAAAATGCTATCTCAGCTTGAAACCCGACCGAAACCAAGATATCTCCGGTTCTGCATGTCAAACGTACTGTGGAGTGGTGAATACACCAGAAAACGTGTTTCTCGCATTAAATAGCTCGAAAAGAGCGATCTAGATGATTCTGCATACTTCTGACAGATGACTCACCAAGATTATCGCACAAAATGCATATCTCAGCTGGAAACACCACGAAAATCAAGATATCGCCGGTTCTGCATATAAATCGCTCTGTGGAGTGGTGAAAACACCAGATAACCTGTTTCTCGCATTAAATAGCTCGAAAAGAGCAATCTAGATGATTCTGCATACTTCTGACAGAAGTCTCACCAAGATTATCGCGGAAAATGCATACCTCAGCTTGAAATCTCACGAAAATCAAGATGTCGCCGCTTCTGCATATCAAACGCACTGTGGAGTGGTGAAAACAACCAGATAACGTGTTTCTCGAATTAAATAGCTCGAAAAGAACGATATAGATGATTCTGCATACTTCTGACAGAAGTCTCACCAAGATTATCGTAGAAAATGCATTTCTCAGCTTGAACCCCGACGAAATCCAAGATGTCGCCGGTTCTGCATATCAAACGCACTGTGGAGTGGTGAAAACACCAGATAACGTGTTTTTTCGCATTAAATAGCTCGAAACGAGCGATCCCGATGATTCTGCATACTTCTTACTGAAGTCTCACCAAGCTTCTCGTAGGAAATGCATATCTCAGCTTGAAACCTCACGAAAATCAAGATGTCGCCGCTTCTGCATAGCAAACGCACTGTGGAATGTTGAAAACACCAGAAATCTTGTTTTTTCGCATTAGATAGCTCGAAACGAGCGATCTAGATGATTCTGCATACTTCTGCCTGAAGTCTCACCAATATTATAGGAGAAAATGCATATCTCAGCTTGAAATCTCACGAAAATCATGATGTCGCCGGTTCTGCATGTCAAACGTACTGAGGAGTGGTGAAAACACCAGAAAACTTGTTTTATCGCATTAGATAGCTCGAAACGAGCGATCTAGATGATTCTGCATACTTCTGCCTGAAGTCTCACCAATATTATAGGAGAAAATGCATATCTCAGCTTGAAATCTCACGAATATCAAGATGTCGCCGCTTCTGCATAGCAAACGCACTGTGGAATGTTGAAAACACCAGAAATCTTGTTTTTTCGCATTAGATAGCTCGAAACGAGCGATGTAGATGATTCTGCATACTTCTGCCTGAAGTCTCACCAATATTATAGGAGAAAATGCATATCTCAGCTTGAAATCGCACGAAAATCAAGATGTCGCCGGTTCTGCATGTCAAACGTACTGAGGAGTGGTGAAAACACCTGAAAACTTGTTTTTTCGCATTAAATAGCTCGAAACGAGAGATATAGATGATTCTGCATACATATGACTGAAGTCTCACCAATATTATCGCAGAAAATGCATATCTCAGCTTGAAACCTCACCAAAATCATGATGTCGCCGGTTCTGCATATAAAACGCCCTGTGGAGTGCTGAAAACACCAGATAACGTGTTTCTCGCATTAAATAGCTCGAAAAGAGGGGTCTCGATGATTCTGCATACTACTGACAGAAGTCTCACCAAGATTATCGTAGAATGTGCATATCTCAGCTTGAACCCCGACGAAATCCAAGATGTCGCCGGTTCTGCATATCAAACGCACTGTGGAGTGGTGAAAACACCAGAAAACGTGATTCTCGCATTAAGTAGCTCGAAAAGAGCGATCCCGATGATTCTACATACTTCTGACAGAAGTCTCACCAAGATTATCGCAGAAAATGCATATCTCAGCTGGACACACCACGAAAATCAAGATATCGCCGGTTCTGCATATCAAACGCACTGTGGAATGTTGAAAGCACCAGAAAACTTGTTTTTTCGAATTAAATATTTCGAAAAGAGCGATCCCGATGATTCTGCATACTTCTGACTGAAGTCTCACCAAGATTATCGCAGAAAATGCATATCTCAGCTTGAAACCTCACGAAAACCAAGTTATCTCCGGTTCTGCACATCAAACGGACTGTAGTGTGGTGAAAACACCAGAAAACGTGTTTCTCGAATTAAATAGCTCGAAAAGAGCGATCTAGATGATTCTACATACTTCTGACAGAAGTCTCACCAAGATTATCGTAGAATGTGCATATCTCAGCTTGAACCCCGACGAAATCCAAGATGTGGCCGGTTCTGCATATCAAACGCACTGTGGAGTGGTGAAAACACCAGAAAACTTGTTTTTTCGCATTAAATACCTCGAAACGAGCGATCCCGATGATTCTGCATACTTCTTACTGAAGTCTCACCAAGCTTCTCGTAGGAAATGCATATCTCAGCTTGAAACCTCACAAAAATCAAGATGTCGCCGCTTCTGCATAGCAAACGCACTGTGGAATGTTGAAAACACCAGAAATCTTGTTTTTTCGCATTAGATAGCTCGAAACGAGCGATCTAGATGATTCTGCATACTTCTGCCTGAAGTCTCACCAATATTATAGGAGAAAATGCATATCTCAGCTTGAAATCTCACGAAAATCAAGATGTCGCCGCTTCTGCATAGCAAACGCACTGTGGAATGTTGAAAACACCAGAAATCTTGTTTTTTCGCATTAGATAGCTCGAAACGAGCGATCTAGATGATTCTGCATACTTCTGCCTGAAGTCTCACCAATATTATAGGAGAAAATGCATATCTCAGCTTGAAATCTCACGAAAATCAAGATGTCGCCGGTTCTGCATGTCAAACGTACTGAGGAGTGGTGAAAACACCAGAAAACTTGTTTTTTCGCATTAAATAGCTCGAAACGAGAGATCTAGATGATTCTGCATACATATGACTGAAGTCTCACCAATATTATCGCAGAAAATGCATATCTCAGCTTGAAACCTCACCAAAATCATGATGTCGCCGGTTCTGCATATAAAACGCACTGTGGAGTGGTGAAAACACCAGATAACGTGTTTCTCGCATTAAATAGCTCGAAAAGAGGGGTCTCGATGATTCTGCATACTACTGACAGAAGTCTCACCAAGATTATCGTAGAATGTGCATATCTCAGCTTGAACCCCGACGAAATCCAAGATGTCGCCGGTTCTGCATATCAAACGCACTGTGGAGTGGTGAAAACACCAGAAAACGTGATTCTCGCATTAAGTAGCTCGAAAAGAGCGATCCCGATGATTCTGCATACTTCTGACAGACGTCTCACCAAGATTATCGCAGAAAATGCATATCTCAGCTTGAAACCCGACCGAAACCAAGATATCTCCGGTTCTGCATATCAAACGCACTGTGGGGTGGCGAAAACACCAGAAAACGTGTTTCTCGCATTAAATAGCTCGAAAAGAGCGATCCCGATGATTCTGCATACTTCTGACAGAAGTCTCACCAAGATTATCGTAGAATGTGCATATCTCAGCTTGAACCCCGACGAAATCCAAGATGTCGACGGTACTGCATATCAAACGGACTGTGGTGTGGTGAAAACACCAGAAAACTTGTTTTTTCGCATTAGATAGCTCGAAACGGGCGATCTAGATGATTCTGCATCCTTCTGACAGAAGTCTCACCAAGATTATAGCAGAAAATGCATACCTGAGCTTGAAATCCCACGAAAATCAAGATGTCGCCGCTTCTGCATAGCAAACGCACTGTGGAATGTTGAAAACACCAGAAATCTTGTTTTTTCGCATTAGATAGCTCGAAACGAGCGATCTAGATGATTCTGCATACTTCTGCCTGAAGTCTCACCAATATTATAGGAGAAAATGCATATCTCAGCTTGAAATCTCACGAAAATCAAGATGTCGCCGGTTCTGCATGTCACACGTACTGAGGAGTGGTGAAAACACCAGAAAACTTGTTTTTTCGCATTAAATAGCTCGAAACGAGAGATCTAGATGATTCTGCATACATATGACTGAAGTCTCACCAATATTATCGCAGAAAATGCATATCTCAGCTTGAAACCTCACCAAAATCATGATGTCGCCGGTTCTGCATATAAAACGCACTGTGGAGTGGTGAAAACACCAGATAACGTGTTTCTCGCATTAAATAGCTCGAAAAGAGGGGTCTCGATGATTCTGCATACTACTGACAGAAGTCTCACCTAGATTATCGTAGAATGTGCATATCTCAGCTTGAACCCCGACGAAATCCAAGATGTCGCCGGTTCTGCATATCAAACGCACTGTGGAGTGGTGAAAACACCAGAAAACGTGATTCTCGCATTAAGTAGCTCGAAAAGAGCGATCCCGATGATTCTGCATACTTCTGACAGACGTCTCACCAAGATTATCGCAGAAAATGCATATCTCAGCTTGAAACCCGACCGAAACCAAGATATCTCCGGTTCTGCATATCAAACGCACTGTGGGGTGGCGAAAACACCAGAAAACGTGTTTCTCGCATTAAATAGCTCGAAAAGAGCGATCCCGATGATTCTGCATACTTCTGACAGAAGTCTCACCAAGATTATCGTAGAATGTGCATATCTCAGCTTGAACCCCGACGAAATCCAAGATGTCGCCGGTACTGCATATCAAACGGACTGTGGTGTGGTGAAAACACCAGAAAACTTGTTTTTTCGCATTAGATAGCTCGAAACGGGCGATCTAGATGATTCTGCATACTTCTGACAGAAGTCTCACGAAGATTATCGCAGAAAATGCATACCTGAGCTTGAAATCTCACGAAAATCAAGATGTCGCCGCTTCTGCATAGCAAACGCACTGTGGAATGTTGAAAACACCAGAAATCTTGTTTTTTCGCATTAGATAGCTCGAAACGAGCGATCTAGATGATTCTGCATACTTCTGCCTGAAGTCTCACCAATATTATAGGAGAAAATGCATATCTCAGCTTGAAATCTCACGAAAATCAAGATGTCGCCGGTTCTGCATGTCAAACGTACTGAGGAGTGGTGAAAACACCAGAAAACTTGTTTTTTCGCATTAAATAGCTCGAAACGAGAGATCTAGATGATTCTGCATACATATGACTGAAGTCTCACCAATATTATCGCAGAAAATGCATATCTCAGCTTGAAACCTCACCAAAATCATGATGTCGCCGGTTCTGCATATAAAACGCACTGTGGAGTGGTGAAAACACCAGATAACGTGTTTCTCGCATTAAATAGCTCGAAAAGAGGGGTCTCGATGATTCTGCATACTACTGACAGAAGTCTCACCAAGATTATCGTAGAATGTGCATATCTCAGCTTGAACCCCGACGAAATCCAAGATGTCGCCGGTTCTGCATATCAAACGCACTGTGGAGTGGTGAAAACACCAGAAAACGTGATTCTCGCATTAAGTAGCTCGAAAAGAGCGATCCCGATGATTCTGCATACTTCTGACAGACGTCTCACCAAGATTATCGCAGAAAATGCATATCTCAGCTTGAAACCCGACCGAAACCAAGATATCTCCGGTTCTGCATATCAAACGCACTGTGGGGTGGCGAAAACACCAGAAAACGTGTTTCTCGCATTAAATAGCTCGAAAAGAGCGATCCCGATGATTCTGCATACTTCTGACAGAAGTCTCACCAAGATTATCGTAGAATGTGCATATCTCAGCTTGAACCCCGACGAAATCCAAGATGTCGCCGGTACTGCATATCAAACGGACTGTGGTGTGGTGAAAACACCAGAAAACTTGTTTTTTCGCATTAGATAGCTCGAAACGGGCGATCTAGATGATTCTGCATACTTCTGACAGAAGTCTCACCAAGATTATCGCAGAAAATGCATACCTGAGCTTGAAATCTCACGAAAATCAAGATGTCGCCGGTTCTGCATGTCAAACGTACTGAGGAGTGGTGAAAACACCAGAAAACTTGTTTTTTCGCATTAAATAGCTCGATACGAGAGATCTAGATGATTCTGCATACTTCTGACAGATGACTCACCAAGATTATCGCAGAAAATGCATATCTCAGCTGGACACACCACGAAAATCAAGATATCGCAGGTTATGCATATCAAACGCACTGTGGAATGTTGAAAGCACCAGAAAACTTGTTTTTTCGAATTAAATAGTTCGAATAGAGCGATCCCGATGATTCTGCATACTTCTGACTGAAGTCTCACCAAGATTATCGCAGAAAATGCATATCTCAGCTTGAAACCTCACGAAAACCAAGTTATCTCCGGTTCTGCACATCAAACGGACTGTAGTGTGGGGAAAACACCAGAAAACGTGTTTCTCGAATTAAATAGCTCGAAAAGAGCGATCTAGATGATTCTACATACTTCTGACAGAAGTCTCACCAAGATTATCGCAGAAAATGCATATCTCAGGTTGAAATCTCACGAAAATCAAGATTTCGCCGGTTCTGCATATCAAACGCACTGTGGAGTCGTGAAAACATCAGATAACGTGTTTCTCGCATTAAATAGCTCGAAAAGAGGGATCTCGATGATTCTGCATACTTCTGACAGATGACTCACCAAGATTATCGCACAAAATGCATATCTCAGCTGGAAACACCACGAAAATCAAGATATCGCCGGTTCTGCATATAAATCGCTCTGTGGAGTGGTGAAAACACCAGATAACCTGTTTCTCGCATTAAATAGCTCGAAAAGAGCAATCTAGATGATTCTGCATACTTCTGACAGAAGTCTCACCAAGATTATCGCAGAAAATGCATACCTCAGCTTGAAATCTCACGAAAATCAAGATGTCGCCGCTTCTGCATATCAAACGCACTGTGGAGTGGTGAAAACAACCAGATAACGTGTTTCTCGAATTAAATAGCTCGAAAAGAACGATCTAGGTGATTCTGCATACTTCTGACAGAAGTCTCACCAAGATTATCGTAGAAAATGCATTTCTCAGCTTGAACCCCGACGAAATCCAAGATGTCGCCGGTTCTGCATATCAAACGCACTGTGGAGTGTTGAAAACACCAGATAACGTGTTTCTCGCATTAAATAGCTCGAAAAAAGCGATCCCGATGATTCTGCATACTTCTGACAGACGGCTCACCAAGATTATCGTAGAAAATGCATATCTCAGCTTGAAACAAGACGAAATCCAAGATGTCGCCGGTTCTGCATAGCAAACGCACTGTGGAATGTTGAAAACACCAGAAATCTTGTTTTTTCCCATTAGATAGCTCGAAACGAGCGATCTAGATGATTCTGCATACTTCTGCCTGAAGTCTCACCAATATTATAGGAGAAAATGCATATCTCAGCTTGAAATCTCACGAAAATCAAGATGTCGCCGGTTCTGCATGTCAAACGTACTGAGGAGTGGTGTAAACACCAGAAAACTTGTTTTTTCGCATTAAATAGCTCGAAACGAGAGATCTAGATGATTCTGCATACATATGACTGAAGTCTCACCAATATTATCGCAGAAAATGCATATCTCAGCTTGAAACCTCACCAAAATCATGATGTCGCCGGTTCTGCATATAAAACGCACTGTGGAGTGGTGAAAACACCAGATAACGTGTTTCTCGCATTAAATAGCTCGAAAAGAGGGGTCTCGATGATTCTGCATACTACTGACAGAAGTCTCACCAAGATTATCGTAGAATGTGCATATCTCAGCTTGAACCCCGACGAAATCCAAGATGTCGCCGGTTCTGCATATCAAACGCACTGTGGAGTGGTGAAAGCACCAGAAAACGTGATTCTCGCATTAAGTAGCTCGAAAAGAGCGATCCCGATGATTCTGCATACTTCTGACAGACGTCTCACCAAGATTATCGTAGAAAATGCATATCTCAGCTTGAAACCCGACCGAAACGAAGATATCTCCGGTTCTGCATGTCAAACGTACTGTGGAGTGGTGAATACACCAGAAAACGTGTTTCTCGCATTAAATAGCTCGAAAAGAGCGATCTAGATGGTTCTGCATACTTCTGACAGAAGTCTCACCAAGATTCTCGCAGAAAATGCATATCTCAGCTGGACACACCACGAAAATCAAGATATCGCCGGTTCTGCATATCAAACGCACTGTGGAATGTTAAAAGCACCAGAAAACTTGTTTTTTCGAATTAAATAGTTCGAAAAGAGCGATCCCGATGATTCTGCATACTTTTGACTGAAGTCTCACCAAGATTATCGCAGAAAATGCATATCTCAGCTTGAAACCTCACGAAAACCAAGTTATCTCCGGTTCTGCACATCAAACGGACTGTAGTGTGGTGAAAACACCAGAAAACGTGTTTCTCGAATTAAATAGCTCGAAAAGAGCGATCTAGATGATTCTACATACTTCTGACAGAAGTCTCACCAAGATTATCGTAGAATGTGCATATCTCAGCTTGAACCCCGACGAAATCCAAGATGTCGCCGGTTCTGCATATCAAACGCACTGTGGAGTGGTGAAAACAGCAGAAAACTTGTTTTTTCGCATTAAATAGCTCGAAACGAGCGATCCCGATGATTCTGCATACTTCTTACTGAAGTCTCACCAAGCTTCTCGTAGGAAATGCATATCTCAGCTTGAAACCTCACGACAATCAAGATGTCGCCGCTTCTGCATAGCAAACGCACTGTGGAATGTTGAAAACACCAGAAATCTTGTTTTTTCGCATTAGATAGCTCGAAACGAGCGATCTAGATGATTCTGCATACTACTGACAGAAGTCTCACCAAGATTATCGTAGAATGTGCATATCTCAGCTTGAACCCCGACGAAATCCAAGATGTCGCCGGTTCTGCATATCAAACGCACTGTGGAGTGGTGAAAACACCAGAAAACGTGATTCTCGCATTAAGTAGCTCGAAAAGAGCGATCCCGATGATTCTACATACTTCTGACAGAAGTCTCACCAAGATTATCGCAGAAAATGCATATCTCAGCTGGACACACCACGAAAATCAAGATATCGCCGGTTCTGTATATCAAACGCACTGTGGAATGTTGAAAGCACCAGAAAACTTGTTTTTTCGAATTAAATAGTTCGAAAAGAGCGATCCCGATGATTCTGCATACTTCTGACTGAAGTCTCACCAAGATTATCGCAGAAAATGCATATCTCAGCTTGAAACCTCACGAAAACCAAGTTATCTCCGGTTCTGCACATCAAACGGACTGTAGTGTGGTGAAAACACCAGAAAACGTGTTTCTCGAATTAAATAGCTCGAAAAGAGCGATCTAGATGATTCTACATACCTCTGACAGAAGTCTCACCAAGATTATCGCAGAAAATGCATATCTCAGCTGGACACACCACGAAAATCAAGATATCGCCGGTTCTGCATATCAAACGCACTGTGGAATGTTGAAAGCACCAGAAAACTTGTTTTTTCGAATTAAATAGTTCGAAAAGAGCGATCCCGATGATTCTGCATACTTCTGACAGACGTCTCACCAAGATTATCGTAGAAAATGCATATCTCAGCTTGAAACCCGACCGAAACCAAGATATCTCCGGTTATGCATGTCAAACGTACTGTGGATTGGTGAATACACCAGAAAACGTGTTTGTCGCATTAAATAGCTCGAAAAGAGCGATCTAGATGATTCTGCATACTTCTGACAGAAGTCTCACCAAGATTATCGTAGAATGTGCATATCTCAGCTTGAACCCCGACGAAATCCAAGATGTCGCCGGTTCTGCATATCAAACGCACTGTGGGGTGGCGAAAACACCAGAAAACGTGTTTCTCGCATTAAATAGCTCGAAAAGAGCGATCCCGATGATTCTGCATACTTCTGACAGAAGTCTCACCAAGATTATCGTAGAATGTGCATATCTCAGCTTGAAACCTCACGAAAACCAAGTTATCTCCGGTTCTGCACATCAAACGGACTGTAGTGTGGTGAAAACACCAGAAAACGTGTTTCTCGAATTAAATAGCTCGAAAAGAGCGATCTAGATGATTCTACATACTTCTGACAGAAGTCTCACCAAGATTATCGTAGAATGTGCATATCTCAGCTTGAACCCCGACGAAATCCAAGATGTCGCCGGTTCTGCATATCAAACGCACTGTGGAGTGGTGAAAACACCAGAAAACTTGTTTTTTCGCATTAAATAGCTCGAAACGAGCGATCCCGATGATTCTGCATACTTCTTACTGAAATCTCACCAAGCTTCTCGTAGGAAATGCATATCTCAGCTTGAAACCTCACGACAATCAAGATGTCGCCGCTTCTGCATAGCAAACGCACTGTGGAATGTTGAAAACACCAGAAATCTTGTTTTTTCGCATTAGATAGCTCGAAACGAGCGATCTAGATGATTCTGCATACTTCTGCCTGAAGTCTCACCAATATTATAGGAGAAAATGCATATCTCAGCTTGAAATCTCACGAAAATCATGATGTCGCCGGTTCTGCATGTCAAACGTACTGAGGAGTGGTGAAAACACCAGAAAACTTGTTTTTTCGCATTCGATAGCTCGAAACGAGCGATCTAGATGATTCTGCATACTTCTGCCTGAAGTCTCACCAATATTATAGGAGAAAATGCATATCTCAGCTTGAAATCTCACGAAAATCAAGATGTCGCCGCTTCTGCATAGCAAACGCACTGTGGAATGTTGAAAACACCAGAAATCTTGTTTTTTCGCATTAGATAGCTCGAAACGAACGATCTAGATGATTCTGCATACTTCTGCCTGAAGTCTCACCAATATTATAGGAGAAAATGCATATCTCAGCTTGAAATCTCACGAAAATCAAGATGTCGCCGGTTCTGCATGTCAAACGTACTGAGGAGTGGTGAAAACACCAGAAAACTTGTTTTTTCGCATTAAATAGCTCGAAACGAGAGATCTTGATGATTCTGCATACATATGACTGAAGTCTCACCAATATTCTCGCAGAAAATGCATATCTCAGCTTGAAACCTCACCAAAATCATGATGTCGCCGGTTCTGCATATAAAACGCACTGTGGAGTGGTGAAAACACCAGATAACGTGTTTCTCGCATTAAATAGCTCGAAAAGAGGGGTCTCGATGATTCTGCATACTACTGACAGAAGTCTCACCAAGATTATCGTAGAATGTGCATACCTCAGCTTGAACCCCGACGAAATCCAAGATGTCGCCGGTACTGCATATCAAACGGACTGTGGTGTGGTGAAAACACCAGAAAACTTTTTTTTTCGCATTAGATAGCTCGAAACGGGCGATCTAGATGATTCTGCATACTTCTGACAGAAGTCTCACCAAGATTATCGTAGAATGTGCATACCTCAGCTTGAACCCCGACGAAATCCAAGATGTCGCCGGTACTGCATATCAAACGGACTGTGGTGTGGTGAAAACACCAGAAAACTTTTTTTTTCGCATTAGATAGCTCGAAACGGGCGATCTAGATGATTCTGCATACTTCTGACAGAAGTCTCACCAAGATTATCGCAGAAAATGCATACCTGAGCTTGAAATCTCACGAAAATCAAGATGTCGCCGCTTCTGCATAGCAAACGCACTGTGGAATGTTGAAAACACCAGAAATCTTGTTTTTTCGCATTAGATAGCTCGAAACGGGCGATCTAGATGATTCTGCATACTTCTGACAGAAGTCTCACCAAGATTATCGCAGAAAATGCATACCTGAGCTTGAAATCTCACGAAAATCAAGATGTCGCCGCTTCTGCATAGCAAACGCACTGTGGAATGTTGAAAACACCAGAAATCTTGTTTTTTCGCATTAGATAGCTCGAAACGAGCGATCTAGATGATTCTGCATACTTCTGCCTGAAGTCTCACCAATATTATCGGAGAAAATGCATATCTCAGCTTGAAATCTCACGAAAATCAAGATGTCGCCGGTTCTGCATGTCAAACGTACTGAGGAGTGGTGAAAACACCAGAAAACTTGTTTTTTCGCATTAAATAGCTCGAAACGAGAGATCTAGATGATTCTGCATACATATGACTGAAGTCTCACCAATATTATCGCAGAAAATGCATATCTCAGCTTGAAACCTCACCAAAATCATGATGTCGCCGGTTCTGCATATAAAACGCCCTGTGGAGTGCTGAAAGCACCAGAAAACTTGTTTTTTCGAATTAAATAGTTCGAAAAGAGCGATCCCGATGATTCTGCATACTTCTGACTGAAGTCTCACCAAGATTGTCGCAGAAAATGCATATCTCAGCTTGAAACCTCACGAAAACCAAGTTATCTCCGGTTCTGCACATCAAACGGACTGTAGTGTGGTGAAAACACCAGAAAACGTGTTTCTCGAATTAAATAGCTCGACAAGAGCGATCTAGATGATTCTACATACTTCTGACAGAAGTCTCACCAAGATTATCGCAGAAAATGCATATCTCAGCTGGACACACCACGAAAATCAAGATATCGCAGGTTCTGCATATCAAACGCACTGTGGAATGTTGAAAGCACCAGAAAACTTGTTTTTTCGAATTAAATAGTTCGAATAGAGCGATCCCGATGATTCTGCATACTTCTGACTGAAGTCTCACCAAGATTATCGCAGAAAATGCATATCTCAGCTTGAAACCTCACGAAAACCAAGTTATCTCCGGTTCTGCACATCAAACGGACTGTAGTGTGGTGAAAACACCAGAAAACGTGTATCTCGAATTAAATAGCTCGAAAAGAGCGATCTAGATGATTCTACATACTTCTGACAGAAGTCTCACCAAGATTATCGCAGAAAATGCATATCTCAGGTTGAAATCTCACGAAAATCAAGATTTCGCCGGTTCTGCATATCAAACGCACTGTGGAGTCGTGAAAACATCAGATAACGTGTTTCTCGCATTAAATAGCTCGAAAAGAGGGATCGCGATGATTCTGCATACTTCTGACAGATGACTCACCAAGATTATCGCACAAAATGCATATCTCAGCTGGAAACACCACGAAAATCAAGATATCGCCGGTTCTGCATATAAATCGCTCTGTGGAGTGGTGAAAACACCAGATAACCTGTTTCTCGCATTAAATAGCTCGAAAAGAGCAATCTAGATGATTCTGCATACTTCTGACAGAAGTCTCACCAAGATTATCGCAGAAAATGCATACCTCAGCTTGAAATCTCACGAAAATCAAGATGTCGCCGCTTCTGCATATCAAACGCACTGTGGAGTGGTGAAAACAACCAGATAACGTGTTTCTCGAATTAAATAGCTCGAAAAGAACGATCTAGGTGATTCTGCATACTTCTGACAGAAGTCTCACCAAGATTATCGTAGAAAATGCATTTCTCAGCTTGAACCCCGACGAAATCCAAGATGTCGCCGGTTCTGCATATCAAACGCACTGTGGAGTGTTGAAAACACCAGATAACGTGTTTCTCGCATTAAATAGCTCGAAAAAAGCGATCCCGATGATTCTACATACTTCTGACAGAAGTCTCACCAAGCTTCTCGTAGGAAATGCATATCTCAGCTTGAAACCTCACGACAATCAAGATGTCGCCGCTTCTGCATAGCAAACGCACTGTGGAATGTTGAAAACACCAGAAATCTTGTTTTTTCGCATTAGATAGCTCGAAACGAGCGATCTAGATGATTCTGCATACTACTGACAGAAGTCTCACCAAGATTATCGTAGAATGTGCATATCTCAGCTTGAACCCCGACGAAATCCAAGATGTCGCCGGTTCTGCATATCAAACGCACTGTGGAGTGGTGAAAACACCAGAAAACGTGATTCTCGCATTAAGTAGCTCGAAAAGAGCGATCCCGATGATTCTACATACTTCTGACAGAAGTCTCACCAAGATTATCGCAGAAAATGCATATCTCAGCTGGACACACCACGAAAATCAAGATATCGCCGGTTCTGTATATCAAACGCACTGTGGAATGTTGAAAGCACCAGAAAACTTGTTTTTTCGAATTAAATAGTTCGAAAAGAGCGATCCCGATGATTCTGCATACTTCTGACTGAAGTCTCACCAAGATTATCGCAGAAAATGCATATCTCAGCTTGAAACCTCACGAAAACCAAGTTATCTCCGGTTCTGCACATCAAACGGACTGTAGTGTGGTGAAAACACCAGAAAACGTGTTTCTCGAATTAAATAGCTCGAAAAGAGCGATCTAGATGATTCTACATACCTCTGACAGAAGTCTCACCAAGATTATCGCAGAAAATGCATATCTCAGCTGGACACACCACGAAAATCAAGATATCGCCGGTTCTGCATATCAAACGCACTGTGGAATGTTGAAAGCACCAGAAAACTTGTTTTTTCGAATTAAATAGTTCGAAAAGAGCGATCCCGATGATTCTGCATACTTCTGACAGACGTCTCACCAAGATTATCGTAGAAAATGCATATCTCAGCTTGAAACCCGACCGAAACCAAGATATCTCCGGTTATGCATGTCAAACGTACTGTGGATTGGTGAATACACCAGAAAACGTGTTTGTCGCATTAAATAGCTCGAAAAGAGCGATCTAGATGATTCTGCATACTTCTGACAGAAGTCTCACCAAGATTATCGTAGAATGTGCATATCTCAGCTTGAACCCCGACGAAATCCAAGATGTCGCCGGTTCTGCATATCAAACGCACTGTGGGGTGGCGAAAACACCAGAAAACGTGTTTCTCGCATTAAATAGCTCGAAAAGAGCGATCCCGATGATTCTGCATACTTCTGACAGAAGTCTCACCAAGATTATCGTAGAATGTGCATATCTCAGCTTGAAACCTCACGAAAACCAAGTTATCTCCGGTTCTGCACATCAAACGGACTGTAGTGTGGTGAAAACACCAGAAAACGTGTTTCTCGAATTAAATAGCTCGAAAAGAGCGATCTAGATGATTCTACATACTTCTGACAGAAGTCTCACCAAGATTATCGTAGAATGTGCATATCTCAGCTTGAACCCCGACGAAATCCAAGATGTCGCCGGTTCTGCATATCAAACGCACTGTGGAGTGGTGAAAACACCAGAAAACTTGTTTTTTCGCATTAAATAGCTCGAAACGAGCGATCCCGATGATTCTGCATACTTCTTACTGAAATCTCACCAAGCTTCTCGTAGGAAATGCATATCTCAGCTTGAAACCTCACGACAATCAAGATGTCGCCGCTTCTGCATAGCAAACGCACTGTGGAATGTTGAAAACACCAGAAATCTTGTTTTTTCGCATTAGATAGCTCGAAACGAGCGATCTAGATGATTCTGCATACTTCTGCCTGAAGTCTCACCAATATTATAGGAGAAAATGCATATCTCAGCTTGAAATCTCACGAAAATCATGATGTCGCCGGTTCTGCATGTCAAACGTACTGAGGAGTGGTGAAAACACCAGAAAACTTGTTTTTTCGCATTCGATAGCTCGAAACGAGCGATCTAGATGATTCTGCATACTTCTGCCTGAAGTCTCACCAATATTATAGGAGAAAATGCATATCTCAGCTTGAAATCTCACGAAAATCAAGATGTCGCCGCTTCTGCATAGCAAACGCACTGTGGAATGTTGAAAACACCAGAAATCTTGTTTTTTCGCATTAGATAGCTCGAAACGAACGATCTAGATGATTCTGCATACTTCTGCCTGAAGTCTCACCAATATTATAGGAGAAAATGCATATCTCAGCTTGAAATCTCACGAAAATCAAGATGTCGCCGGTTCTGCATGTCAAACGTACTGAGGAGTGGTGAAAACACCAGAAAACTTGTTTTTTCGCATTAAATAGCTCGAAACGAGAGATCTTGATGATTCTGCATACATATGACTGAAGTCTCACCAATATTCTCGCAGAAAATGCATATCTCAGCTTGAAACCTCACCAAAATCATGATGTCGCCGGTTCTGCATATAAAACGCACTGTGGAGTGGTGAAAACACCAGATAACGTGTTTCTCGCATTAAATAGCTCGAAAAGAGGGGTCTCGATGATTCTGCATACTACTGACAGAAGTCTCACCAAGATTATCGTAGAATGTGCATACCTCAGCTTGAACCCCGACGAAATCCAAGATGTCGCCGGTACTGCATATCAAACGGACTGTGGTGTGGTGAAAACACCAGAAAACTTTTTTTTTCGCATTTGATAGCTCGAAACGGGCGATCTAGATGATTCTGCATACTTCTGACAGAAGTCTCACCAAGATTATCGTAGAATGTGCATACCTCAGCTTGAACCCCGACGAAATCCAAGATGTCGCCGGTACTGCATATCAAACGGACTGTGGTGTGGTGAAAACACCAGAAAACTTTTTTTTTCGCATTAGATAGCTCGAAACGGGCGATCTAGATGATTCTGCATACTTCTGACAGAAGTCTCACCAAGATTATCGCAGAAAATGCATACCTGAGCTTGAAATCTCACGAAAATCAAGATGTCGCCGCTTCTGCATAGCAAACGCACTGTGGAATGTTGAAAACACCAGAAATCTTGTTTTTTCGCATTAGATAGCTCGAAACGGGCGATCTAGATGATTCTGCATACTTCTGACAGAAGTCTCACCAAGATTATCGCAGAAAATGCATACCTGAGCTTGAAATCTCACGAAAATCAAGATGTCGCCGCTTCTGCATAGCAAACGCACTGTGGAATGTTGAAAACACCAGAAATCTTGTTTTTTCGCATTAGATAGCTCGAAACGAGCGATCTAGATGATTCTGCATACTTCTGCCTGAAGTCTCACCAATATTATAGGAGAAAATGCATATCTCAGCTTGAAATCTCACGAAAATCAAGATGTCGCCGGTTCTGCATGTCAAACGTACTGAGGAGTGGTGAAAACACCAGAAAACTTGTTTTTTCGCATTAAATAGCTCGAAACGAGAGATCTAGATGATTCTGCATACATATGACTGAAGTCTCACCAATATTATCGCAGAAAATGCATATCTCAGCTTGAAACCTAACCAAAATCATGATGTCGCCGGTTCTGCATATAAAACGCCCTGTGGAGTGCAGAAAACACCAGATAACGTGTTTCTCGCATTAAATAGCTCGAAAAGAGAGGTCTCGATGATTCTGCATACTACTGACAGAAGTCTCACCAAGATTATCGCAGAAAATGCATATCTCAGCTTGAAACCTCACGAAAACCAAGTTATCTCCGGTTCTGCACATCAAACGGACTGTAGTGTGGTGAAAACACCAGAAAACGTGTTTCTCGAATTAAATAGCTCGAAAAGAGCGATCTAGATGATTCTACATACTTCTGACAGAAGTCTCACCAAGATTATCGCAGAAAATGCATATCTCAGCTGGACACACCACGAAAATCAAGATATCGCCGGTTCTGCATATCAAACGCACTGTGGAATGTTGAAAGCACCAGAAAACTTGTTTTTTCGAATTAAATAGTTCGAAAAGAGCGATCCCGATGATTCTGCATACTTCTGACTGAAGTCTCACCAAGATTATCGCAGAAAATGCATATCTCAGCTTGAAACCTCACGAAAACCAAGTTATCTCCGGTTCTGCACATCAAACGGACTGTAGTGTGGTGAAAACACCAGAAAACGTGTTTCTCGAATTAAATAGCTCGAAAAGAGCGATCTAGATGATTCTACATACTTCTGACAGAAGTCTCACCAAGATTATCGCAGAAAATGCATATCTCAGCTGGACACACCACGAAAATCAAGATATCGCCGGTTCTGCATATCAAACGCACTGTGGAATGTTGAAAGCACCAGAAAACTTGTTTTTTCGAATTAAATAGTTCGAAAAGAGCGATCCCGATGATTCTGCATACTTCTGACTGAAGTCTCACCAAGATTATCGCAGAAAATGCATATCTCAGCTTGAAACCTCACGAAAACCAAGTTATCTCCGGTTCTGCACATCAAACGGACTGTAGTGTGGTGAAAACACCAGAAAACGTGTTTCTCGAATTAAATAGCTCGAAAAGAGCGATCTAGATGATTCTACATACTTCTGACAGAAGTCTCACCAAGATTATCGCAGAAAATGCATATCTCAGCTGGACACACCACGAAAATCAAGATATCGCCGGGTCTGCATATCAAACGCACTGTGGAGTGGTGAAAACACCAGAGAACTTGTTTTTTCGCATTAAGTAGCTCGAAAAGAGCGATCCCGATGATTCTGCATACTTCTGACAGACGTCTCACCAAGATTATCGTAGAAAATGCATATCTCAGCTTGAAACCCGACCGAAACGAAGATATCTCCGGTTCTGCATGTCAAACGTACTGTGGATTGGTGTATACACCAGAAAACGTGTTTCTCGCATTAAATAGCTCGAAAAGAGCGATCTAGATGGTTCTGCATACTTCTGACAGAAGTCTCACCAAGATTATCGTAGAATGTGCATATCTCAGCTTGAACCCCGACGAAATCCAAGATGTCGCCGGTTCTGCATATCAAACGCACTGTGGAGTGGTGAAAACACCAGATAACGTGTTTCTCGGATTAAATAGCTCGAAAAGAGGGGTCTCGGTGATTCTGCATACTACTGACAGAAGTCTCACCAAGATTATCGTAGAATGTGCATATCTCAGCTTGAACCCCGACGAAATCCAAGATGTCGCCGGTTCTGCATATCAAACGCACTGTGGAGTGGTGAAAACACCAGAAAACGTGATTCTCGCATTAAATAGCTCGAAAAGAGTGGTCTCGATGATTCTGCATACTACTGACAGAAGTCTCACCAAGATTATCCTAGAATGTGCATATCTCAGCTTGAACCCCGACGAAATCCAAGATGTCGCCGGTTCTGCATATCAAACGCACTGTGGAGTGGTGAAAACACCAGAGAACTTGTTTTTTCGCATTAAATA
The DNA here is from genome assembly GCA_951804975.1 of Anthophora plumipes. Lineage (NCBI taxonomy): Eukaryota > Metazoa > Arthropoda > Insecta > Hymenoptera > Apidae > Anthophora > Anthophora plumipes. The sequence goes on from CATORF010000697.1 coordinate 484,492, forward strand.
GCTCGAAACGAGCGATACCGATGATTCTGCATACTTCTGACTGAAGTCTCAACAAGATTCTCGTAGAAAATGCATATCTGAGCTTGAAACCCGACGAAATCCAAGATGTCGCCGGTTCTGAATGTCAAACGCACTGTGGAGTGGTGAAAACACCAGATAACGTGTTTCTCGCATTAAATAGCTCGAAAAGAGGGGTCTCGATGGTTCTGCATACTACTGACAGAAGACTCACCAAGATTATCGACGAAAATGCATATCTCAGGTTGAAATCTCACGAAAATCAAGATTTCGCCGGTTCTGCATATCAAACGCACTGTGGAGTCGTGAAAACATCAGATAACGTGTTTCTCGCATTAAATAGCTCGAAAAGAGGGATCTCGATGATTCTGCGTACTTCTGACAGATGACTCACCAAGATTATCGCACAAAATGCATATCTCAGCTGGAAACACCACGAAAATCAAGATATCGCAGGTTCTGCATATAAATCGCTCTGTGGAGTGGTGAAAACACCGGATAACCTGTTTCTCGCATTAAATAGCTCGAAAAGAGCAATCTAGATGATTCTGCATACTTCTGACAGAAGTCTCACCAAGATTATCGCAGAAAATGCATATCTCAGCTTGAAAGCTCACGAAAACCAAGTTATCTCCGGTTCTGCACATCAAACGGACTGTAGTGTGGTGAAAACACCAGAAAACGTGTTTCTCGAATTAAATAGCTCGAAAAGAGCGATCTAGATGATTCTGCATACTTCTGTCAGAAGTCTCACCAAGATTATCTCAGAAAATGCATATCTCAGCTGGACACACCACGAAAATCAAGATATCGCCGGTTCTGCATATCAAACGCACTGTGGAATGTTGAAAGCACCAGAAAACTTGTTTTTTCCAATTAAATAGTTCGAAAAGAGCGATCCCGATGATTCTGCATACTTCTGACAGACGTCTCACCAAGATTATCGTAGAAAATGCATATCTCAGCTTGAAACCCGACCGAAACCAAGATATCTCCGGTTCTGCATGTCAAACGTACTGTGGAGTGGTGAATACACCAGAAAACGTGTTTGTCGCATTAAATAGCTCGAAAAGAGCGATCTAGATGATTCTGCATACTTCTGACAGAAGTCTCACCAAGATTATCCTAGAATGTGCATATCTCAGCTTGAACCCCGACGAAATCCAAGATGTCGCCGGTTCTGCATATCAAACGCACTGTGGAGTGGTGAAAACACCAGAGAACTTGTTTTTTCGCATTAAATAGCTCGAAACGAGCGATCCCGATGATTCTGCATACTTCTGACTGAAGTCTCACCAAGATTCTCGTAGAAAATGCATATCTGAGCTTGAAACCCGACGAAATCCAAGATGTCGCCGGTTCTGAATGTCAAACGCACTGTGGAGTGTTGAAAACACCAGATAACGTGTTTCTCGCATTAAATAGCTCGAAAAGAGGGGTCTCGATGATTCTGCATACTACTGACAGAAGACTCACCAAGATTATCGACGAAAATGCATATCTCAGGTTGAAATCTCACGAAAATCAAGATATCGCAGGTTCTGCATATAAATCGCTCTGTGGAGTGGTGAAAACACCAGATAACCTGTTTCTCGCATTAAATAGCTCGAAAAGAGCAATCTAGATGATTCTGCATACTTCTGACAGAAGTCTCACCAAGATTATCGCAGAAAATGCATATCTCAGCTTGAAATCTCACGAAAATCAAGATGTCGCCGCTTCTGCATATCGAACGCACTGTGGAGTGGTGAAAACAACCAGATAACGTGTTTCTCGAATTAAATAGCTCGAAAAGAACGATCTAGATGATTCTGCATACTTCTGACAGAAGTCTCACCAAGATTATCGTAGAAAATGCATTTCTCAGCTTGAACCCCGACGAAATCCAAGATGTCGCCGGTTCTGCATATCAAACGCACTGTGGAGTGGTGAAAACACCAGATAACGTGTTTCTCGCATTAAATAGCTCGAAAAAAGCGATCCCGATGATTCTGCATACTTCTGACAGACGGCTCACCAAGATTATCGTAGAAAATGCATATCTCAGCTTGAAACCCGACCGAAACCAAGATATCTCCGGTTCTGCATGTCAAACGTACTGTGGAGTGGTGAATACACCAGAAAACGTGTTTCTCGCATTAAGTAGCTCGAAAAGAGCGTTCTCGAAGATTCTGCATACTTCTGACTGAAGTCTCACCAAGATTATCGCAGACAATGCATACCTCAGCTTGAAATCTCACGAAAATCAAGATTTCGCCGGTTCTGCATATCAAACGCACTGTGGAGTCGTGAAAACATCAGATAACGTGTTTCTCGCATTAAATAGCTCGAAAAGAGGGATCTCGATGATTCTGCGTACTTCTGACAGATGACTCACCAAGATTATCGCACAAAATGCATATCTCAGCTGGAAACACCACGAAAATCAAGATATCGCAGGTTCTGCATATAAATCGCTCTGTGGAGTGGTGAAAACACCAGATAACCTGTTTCTCGCATTAAATAGCTCGAAAAGAGCAATCTAGATGATTCTGCATACTTCTGACAGAAGTCTCACCAAGATTATCGCAGAAAATGCATATCTCAGCTTGAAATCTCACGAAAATCAAGATGTCGCCGCTTCTGCATATCAAACGCACTGTGGAGTGGTGAAAACAACCAGATAACGTGTTTCTCGAATTAAATAGCTCGAAAAGAACGATCTAGATGATTCTGCATACTTCTGACAGAAGTCTCACCAAGATTATCGTAGAAAATGCATTTCTCAGCTTGAACCCCGACGAAATCCAAGATGTCGCCGGTTCTGCATATCAAACGCACTGTGGAGTGGTGAAAACACCAGATAACGTGTTTCTCGCATTAAATAGCTCGAAAAAAGCGATCCCGATGATTCTGCATACTTCTGACAGACGGCTCACCAAGATTATCGTAGAAAATGCATATCTCAGCTTGAAACCCGACCGAAACCAAGATATCTCAGGTTCTGCATGTCAAACGCACTGTGGAGTGGTGAAAACACCAGATAACGTGTTTCTCGCATTAAATAGCTCGAAAAAAGCGATCCCGATGATTCTGCATACTTCTGACAGACGGCTCACCAAGATTATCGTAGAAAATGCATATCTCAGCTTGAAACCCGACCGAAACCAAGATATCTCCGGTTCTGCATGTCAAACGTACTGTGGAGTGGTGAATACACCAGAAAACGTGTTTCTCGAATTATATAGCTCGAAAAGAATGATCTAGATGATTCTGCATACTTCTGACAGAAGTCTCACCATGATTCTTGTAGAAAATGCATTTCTCAGCTTGAACCCCGACGAAATCCAAGATGTCGCCGGTTCTGCATATCAAACGCACTGTGGAGTGGTGAAAAAACCAGATAACGTGTTTCTCGGATTAAATAGCTCGAAAAGAGGGGTCTCGATGATTCTGCATACTACTGACAGAAGTCTCACCAAGATTATCGTAGAATGTGCATATCTCAGCTTGAACCCCGACGAAATCCAAGATATCTCCGGTTCTGCATGTCAAACGTACTGTGGAGTGGTGAATACACCAGAAAACGTGTTTCTCGCATTAAATAGCTCGAAAAGAGCGATCTAGATGATTCTGCATACTTCTGACAGAAGTCTCACCAAGATTATCCTAGAATGTGCATATCTCAGCTTGAACCCCGACGAAATCCAAGATGTCGCCGGTTCTGCATATCAAACGCACTGTGGAGTGGTGAAAACACCAGAGAACTTGTTTTTTCGCATTAAATAGCTCGAAACGAGCGATCCCGATGATTCTGCATACTTCTGACTGAAGTCTCACCAAGATTCTCGTAGAAAATGCATATCTGAGCTTGAAACCCGACGAAATCCAAGATGTCGCCGGTTCTGAATGTCAAACGCACTGTGGAGTGGTGAAAACACCAGATAACGTGTTTCTCGCATTAAATAGCTCGAAAAGAGGGATCTCGATGATTCTGCATACTTCTGACAGACGGCTCACCAAGATTATCGTAGAAAATGCATATCTCAGCTTGAAACCCGACCGAAACCAAGATATCTCCGGTTCTGCATGTCAAACGTACTGTGGAGTGGTGAATACACCAGAAAACGTGTTTCTCGCATTAAGTAGCTCGAAAAGAGCGTTCTCGAAGATTCTGCATACTTCTGACTGAAGTCTCACCAAGATTATCGCAGACAATGCATACCTCAGCTTGAAATCTCACGAAAATCAAGATGTCGCCGCTTCTGCATATCAAACGCACTGTGGAGTGGTGAAAAAAACCAGATAACGTGTTTCTCGAATTAAATAGCTCGAAAAGAACGATCTAGATGATTCTGCATACTTCTGACAGAAGTCTCACCAAGATTATCGTAGAAAATGCATATCTCAGCTTGATACCCGAAGACAGCCAAGATGTCGCCGGTTCTGCATATCAAACGCACTGTGGAGTGGTGAAAACACCAGATAACGTGTTTCTCGCATTAAATAGCTCGAAAAGAGCAATCCCGATGATTCTGCATACTTCTGACAGACGTCACACCAAGATTATCGTAGAAAATGCATATCTCAGCTTGAAACCTCACGAAAACCAAGTTATCTCCGGTTCTGCGCATCAAACGGACTGTGGTGTGGTGAAAACACCAGAAAACTTGTTTTTTCGCAGTAGATAGCTCGAAACGGGCGATCTATATGATTCTGCATACTTCTGACAGAAGTCTCACCAAGATTATCGCAGAAAATGCATACCTGTGCTTGAACCCCGACGAAATCCAAGATGTCGCCGGTACTGCATGTCAAACGCACTGTGGATTGGTGAAAACACCAGATAACGTGTTTCTCGCATTAAGTAGCTCGAAAAGAGCGATCTCGAAGATTCTGCATACTTCTGAGAGAAGTCTCACCAAGATTATCGTAGAAAATGCATATCTCAGCTTGATACCCGAAGACAGCCAAGATGTCGACGGTTCTGCATATCAAACGCACTGTGGAGTGATGAAAACACCAGATAACGTGTTTCTCGCATTAAATAGCTCGAAATGAGCAATCCCGATGATTCTGCATACTTCTGACAGACGTCACACCAAGATTATCGTAGAAAATGCATATCTCATCTTGAAACCCGACCGAAACCAAGATATCTCCGGTTCTGCATGTCAAACGTACTGTGGAGTGGCTGAATACACCAGACAACGTGTTTCTCGCATTAAATAGCTCGAAAAGAGCGATCTAGATGATTCTGCATACTTCTGACAGAAGTCTCACCAAGATTATCGTAGAATGTGCATATCTCAGCTTGAACCCCGACGAAATCCAAGATGTCGCCGGTTCTGCATATCAAACGCACTGTGGAGTGGTGAAAACACCAGAAAACATGTTTTTTCGCATTAAATAGCTCGAAACGAGCGATCCCGATGATTCTGCATACTTCTTACTGAAGTCTCACCAAGATTCTCGTAGGAAATGCATATCTCAGCTTGAAACCCGACGAAATCCAAGATGTCGCCGGTTCTGCATAGCAAACGCACTGTGGAATGTTGAAAACACCAGAAATCTTGTTTTTTCGCATTAGATACCTCGAAACGAGCGATCTAGATGATTCTGCATATTTCTGACTGAAGTCTCACCAATATTATAGGAGAAAATGCATATCTCAGCTTGAAATCTCACGAAAATCAAGATGTCGCCGGTTCTGCATGTCAAACGTACTGAGCAGTGGTGAAAACACCAGATAACGTGTTTCTCGCATTAAATAGCTCGAAAAGAGGGGTATCGATGATTCTGCATACTACTGACAGAAGTCTCACCAACATTATCGTAGAATGTGCATATCTCAGCTTGAACCCCGACGAAATCCAAGATGTCGCCGGTTCTGTATATCAAACGCACTGTGGAGTGGTGAAAACACCAGAAAACGTGATTCTGGCATTAAGTAGCTCGAAAAGAGCGATCTAGATGATTCTGCATACTTCTGACAGAAGTCTCACCAAGATTATCGTAGAATGTGCATATCTCAGCTTGAACCCCACGAAAACCAAGGTTTCGCTGGTTCTGCATATCAAACGCATTGTGGAGTGCTGAAAACACCAGATAACGTGTTTCTCGCATTAAATAGCTCGAAAAGAGCGATCTAGATAGTTCTGCATACTTCTGACAGAAGTCTCACCAAGATTATCGTAGAAAATGCAAATCTCAGCTTGAAATCTCACGAAAATCAAGATGTCGCCGGTTCTGCATATCAAACGCACTGTGGAGTGGTGAAAACACCAGATAACGTGTTTCTCGCATTAAATAGCTCGAAAAGAGCGATCCCGATGACTCTGCATACTTCTGACAGACGTCTGACCAAGATTATCGCAGAAAATGCATATCTCAGATTGAAACCTCACGAAAACCAAGTTATCTCCGGTTCTGCACATCAAACGGACTGTGGTCTGGTGAAAACACCAGAAAACGTGTTTCTCGAATTAAATAGCTCGAAAAAAGCGATCCCGATGATTCTGCATACTTCTGACAGACGGCTCACCAAGATTATCGTAGAAAATGCATATCTCAGCTTGAAACCCGACCGAAACCAAGATATCTCCGGTTCTGCATGTCAAACGTACTGTGGAGTGGTGAATACACCAGAAAACGTGTTTCTCGCATTAAGTAGCTCGAAAAGAGCGTTCTCGAAGATTCTGCATACTTCTGACTGAAGTCTCACCAAGATTATCGCAGACAATGCATACCTCAGCTTGAAATCTCACGAAAATCAAGATGTCGCCGCTTCTGCATATCAAACGCACTGTGGAGTGGTGAAAAAAACCAGATAACGTGTTTCTCGAATTAAATAGCTCGAAAAGAACGATCTAGATGATTCTGCATACTTCTGACAGAAGTCTCACCAAGATTATCGTAGAAAATGCATATCTCAGCTTGATACCCGAAGACAGCCAAGATGTCGCCGGTTCTGCATATCAAACGCACTGTGGAGTGGTGAAAACACCAGATAACGTGTTTCTCGCATTAAATAGCTCGAAAAGAGCAATCCCGATGATTCTGCATACTTCTGACAGACGTCACACCAAGATTATCGTAGAAAATGCATATCTCAGCTTGAAACCTCACGAAAACCAAGTTATCTCCGGTTCTGCGCATCAAACGGACTGTGGTGTGGTGAAAACACCAGACAACGTGTTTCTCGCATTAAATAGCTCGAAAAGAGCGATCTAGATGATTCTGCATACTTCTGACAGAAGTCTCACCAAGATTATCGTAGAATGTGCATATCTCAGCTTGAACCCCGACGAAATCCAAGATGTCGCCGGTTCTGCATATCAAACGCACTGTGGAGTGGTGAAAACACCAGAAAACATGTTTTTTCGCATTAAATAGCTCGAAACGAGCGATCCCGATGATTCTGCATACTTCTTACTGAAGTCTCACCAAGATTCTCGTAGGAAATGCATATCTCAGCTTGAAACCCGACGAAATCCAAGATGTCGCCGGTTCTGCATAGCAAACGCACTGTGGAATGTTGAAAACACCAGAAATCTTGTTTTTTCGCATTAGATACCTCGAAACGAGCGATCTAGATGATTCTGCATATTTCTGACTGAAGTCTCACCAATATTATAGGAGAAAATGCATATCTCAGCTTGAAATCTCACGAAAATCAAGATGTCGCCGGTTCTGCATGTCAAACGTACTGAGCAGTGGTGAAAACACCAGATAACGTGTTTCTCGCATTAAATAGCTCGAAAAGAGGGGTATCGATGATTCTGCATACTACTGACAGAAGTCTCACCAACATTATCGTAGAATGTGCATATCTCAGCTTGAACCCCGACGAAATCCAAGATGTCGCCGGTTCTGTATATCAAACGCACTGTGGAGTGGTGAAAACACCAGAAAACGTGATTCTGGCATTAAGTAGCTCGAAAAGAGCGATCTAGATGATTCTGCATACTTCTGACAGAAGTCTCACCAAGATTATCGTAGAATGTGCATATCTCAGCTTGAACCCCACGAAAACCAAGGTTTCGCTGGTTCTGCATATCAAACGCATTGTGGAGTGCTGAAAACACCAGATAACGTGTTTCTCGCATTAAATAGCTCGAAAAGAGCGATCTAGATAGTTCTGCATACTTCTGACAGAAGTCTCTCCAAGATTATCGTAGAAAATGCATATCTCAGCTTGAAATCTCACGAAAATCAAGATGTCGCCGGTTCTGCATATCAAACGCACTGTGGAGTGGTGAAAACACCAGATAACGTGTTTCTCGCATTAAATAGCTCGAAAAGAGCGATCCCGATGACTCTGCATACTTCTGACAGACGTCTGACCAAGATTATCGCAGAAAATGCATATCTCAGATTGAAACCTCACGAAAACCAAGTTATCTCCGGTTCTGCACATCAAACGGACTGTGGTCTGGTGAAAACACCAGAAAACGTGTTTCTCGAATTAAATAGCTCGAAAAGCGCGATCTGGATGATTCTGCATACTTCTGACAGACGTCTCACCAAGATTATCGTAGAAAATGCATATCTCAGCTTGAAACCCGACCGAAACCAAGATATCTCCGGTTCTGCATGTCAAACGTACTGTGGAGTGGTGAATACACCAGAAAACGTGTTTCTCGCATTAAATAGCTCGAAAAGAGCGGTCTCGATGATTCTGCATACTACTGACAGAAGACTCACCAAGATTATCGACGAAAATGCATATCTCAGGTTGAAATCTCACGAAAATCAAGATGTCGCCGGTTCTGCATATCAAACGCACTTTGGAGTCGTGAAAACATCAGATAACGTGTTTCTCGCATTAAATAGCTCAAAAAAGAGGGATCTCGATGATTCTGCATACTTCTGACAGAAGACTCACCCAGATTATCGCAGAAAATGCATATCTCAGCTGGAAACACCACGAAAATCAAGATATCGCCGGTTCTGCATATAAAACGCACTGTGGAATGTTGAAAACACCAGAAAACTTGTTTTTTCGCATTACGTATCTCGAAAGGAGCGATCTAGATGATTCTGCATACTTCTGACTGAAGTCTCACCAAGATTATTGTAGATAATGCATATCTCAGCTTGAAACCCGACGAAATCTAAGATGTCGCCGGTTCTGCAAATCAAACGCACTGTGGAGTGGTGAAAACACCAGAAAACGTGTTTCTCGCATTAAGTAGCTCGAAAAGAGCGTTCTCGAAGATTCTGCATAGTTCTGACAGAAGGCTCAGCAAGATTATCGCAGAAAATGCATACCTCAGCTCGAAACACCACGAAAATCAAGATATCGCCGGTTCTGCATATGAAACGCACTGTGGAATGTTGAATGCACCAGAAAACTTGTTTTTTCGCATTAGATAGCTCGAAACGGGCGATCTAGATGATTCTGCATACTTCTGACAGAAGTCTCACCAAGATTATCGCAGATAATGCATACCTCAGCTTGAAATCTCACGAAAATCAAGATGTCGCCGCTTCTGCATATCAAACGCACTGTGGAGTGGTGAAAACCACCAGAATACGTGTTTCTCGCATTAAATAGCTCGAATAGAGCGATCTGGATGATTAAGCATACTTCGGACAGAAGTCTCACCAAGATTATCGTAAAAAATGCATATCTCAGCTTGAAACCCCACGAAAACCAAGGTTTCGCTGGTTCTGCATATCAAACGCACTGTGGAATGGTGAAAACACCAGATAACTTGTTTCTCGCATTAAATAGCTCGAAAAGTGCGATCTCGATGATTCTGCATACTTCGGACAGAAGTCTCAACAAGATTATCGCAGAAAATGCATATCTCTGCTAGAAACCCCACGAAAACCAAGATATCTCCTGTTCTGCATATCCAACGAACTGTGGAGTTGTGAAAACCCCAGAAAACGTGTTTGTCGCATTAAATAGCTCGAAAAGTACGATCTCGATGACTCTGCATACTTCGGACAGAAGTCTCACCAAGATTATCGCAGAAAATGCATATCTGAGCTTGAAACACCACGAAAACCAAGATATCGTCGGTTCTGCATATCATACGCACTGTGGAGTGGTGAAAACACCAGATAACATGTTTCTCGCATTAAATAGCTCGAAAAGTACGATCTCGATGACTCTGCATACTTCGGACAGAAGTCTCACCAAGATTATCGCAGAAAATGCATATCTGAGCTTGAACCCCACGAAAACCAAGATATCGCTGGTTCTGCATATCAAACGCACTGTGGAGTGCTGAAAACACCAGATAACGTGTTCCTGGCATTAAATAGCTCGAAAAGAGCGCTCTTGATGTTTCTGCATACCTCGGACAGACGTTTCACCAAGATTATCGTAGAAAATGCATATCTCAGCTTGAAAAACGACGAAAACCAAACATCGCCGGTTCTGCATATCAAACCAACTCTGGAGTGGTGAAAACACCAGACAACGTGTTTCTCGCATTAAATAGCTCGAATAGAGCGATCTCGATGATTAAGCATACTTCGGACAGAAGTCTCACCAAGATTATCGCAGAAATTGCATATCTCAGCTTGAAACCCCACGAAAACCAAGATATCGTCGGTTCTGCATATCATTCGCACTGTGGAGTGGTGAAAACACCAGATAACATGTTTCTCGCATTAAATAGCTCGAAACGAGCGATCTCGATGGTTAAGCATACTTCGGACAGAAGGCTCACCTAGATTATCGCAGAAATTGCATATCTGAGCTTCAAACCCCACGAAAACCAAGATATCTCCGGTTCTGCACATCCAACGAACTGTGGAGTGGTGAAAACAACCAGATAACGTGTTTCTCGAATTAAATAGCTCGAAAAGAACGATCTAGATGATTCTGCATACTTCTGACAGAAGTCTCACCAAGATTATCGTAGAAAATGCATTTCTCAGCTTGAACCCCGACGAAATCCAAGATGTCGCCGGTTCTGCATATAAATCGCTCTGTGGAGTGGTGAAAACACCAGATAACCTGTTTCTCGCATTAAATAGCTCGAAAAGAGCAATCTAGATGATTCTGCATACTTCTGACAGAAGTCTCACCAAGATTATCGCAGAAAATGCATATCTCAGCTTGAAATCTCACGAAAATCAAGATGTCGCCGCTTCTGCATATCAAACGCACTGTGGAGTGGTGAAAACAACCAGATAACGTGTTTCTCGAATTAAATAGCTCGAAAAGAACGATCTAGATGATTCTGCATACTTCTGACAGAAGTCTCACCAAGATTATCGTAGAAAATGCATTTCTCAGCTTGAACCCCGACGAAATCCAAGATGTCGCCGGTTCTGCATATCAAACGCACTGTGGAGTGGTGAAAACACCAGATAACGTGTTTCTCGCATTAAATAGCTCGAAAAAAGCGATCCCGATGATTCTGCATACTTCTGACAGACGGCTCACCAAGATTATCGTAGAAAATGCATATCTCAGCTTGAAACCCGACCGAAACCAAGATATCTCCGGTTCTGCATGTCAAACGCACTGTGGAGTGGTGAAAACACCAGATAACGTGTTTCTCTCATTAAATAGCTCGAAAAAAGCGATCCCGATGATTCTGCATACTTCTGACAGACGGCTCACCAAGATTATCGTAGAAAATGCATTTCTCAGCTTGAACCCCGACGAAATCCAAGATGTCGCCGGTACTGCATGTCAAACGCACTGTGGAGTGGTGAAAACACCAGATAACGTGTTTCTCGCATTAAGTAGCTCGAAAAGAGCGATCTCGAAGATTCTGCATACTTCTGAGAGAAGTCTCACCAAGATTATCGTAGAAAATGCATATCTCAGCTTGATACCCGAAGACAGCCAAGATGTCGCCGGTTCTGCATATCAAACGCACTGTGGAGTGATGAAAACACCAGATAACGTGTTTCTCGCATTAAATAGCTCGAAATGAGCAATCCCGATGATTCTGCATACTTCTGACAGACGTCACACCAAGATTATCGTAGAAAATGCATATCTCATCTTGAAACCCGACCGAAACCAAGATATCTCCGGTTCTGCATGTCAAACGTACTGTGGAGTGGCTGAATACACCAGACAACGTGTTTCTCGCATTAAATAGCTCGAAAAGAGCGATCTAGATGATTCTGCATACTTCTGACAGAAGTCTCACCAAGATTATCGTAGAATGTGCATATCTCAGCTTGAACCCCGACGAAATCCAAGATGTCGCCGGTTCTGCATATCAAACGCACTGTGGAGTGGTGAAAACACCAGAAAACATGTTTTTTCGCATTAAATAGCTCGAAACGAGCGATCCCGATGATTCTGCATACTTCTTACTGAAGTCTCACCAAGATTCTCGTAGGAAATGCATATCTCAGCTTGAAACCCGACGAAATCCAAGATGTCGCCGGTTCTGCATAGCAAACGCACTGTGGAATGTTGAAACCACCAGAAATCTTGTTTTTTCGCATTAGATACCTCGAAACGAGCGATCTAGATGATTCTGCATACTTCTGACTGAAGTCTCACCAATATTATAGGAGAAAATGCATATCTCAGCTTGAAATCTCACGAAAATCAAGATGTCGCCGGTTCTGCATGTCAAACGTACTGAGCAGTGGTGAAAACACCAGAAAACTTGTTTTTTCGCATTAAATAGCTCGAAACGAGAGATCTAGATGATTCTGCATACATATGACTGAAGTCAAACCAATATTATCGCAGAAAATGCATATCTCAGCTTGAAACCTCACCAAAATCATGATGTCGCCGATTCTGCATATAAAACGCACTGTGGAGTGGTGAAAACACCAGATAACGTGTTTCTCGCATTAAATAGCTCGAAAAGAGGGGTATCGATGATTCTGCATACTACTGACAGAAGTCTCACCAACATTATCGTAGAATGTGCATATCTCAGCTTGAACCCCGACGAAATCCAAGATGTCGCCGGTTCTGTATATCAAACGCACTGTGGAGTGGTGAAAACACCAGAAAACGTGATTCTGGCATTAAGTAGCTCGAAAAGAGCGATCTAGATGATTCTGCATACTTCTGACAGAAGTCTCACCAAGATTATCGTAGAATGTGCATATCTCAGCTTGAACCCCACGAAAACCAAGGTTTCGCTGGTTCTGCATATCAAACGCACTGTGGAGTGCTGAAAACACCAGATAACGTGTTTCTCGCATTAAATAGCTCGAAAAGAGCGATCTAGATAATTCTGCATACTTCTGAGAGAAGTCTCACCAAGATTATCGTAGAAAATGCATATCTCAGCTTGATACCCGAAGACAGCCAAGATGTCGCCGGTTCTGCATATCAAACGCACTGTGGAGTGATGAAAACACCAGATAACGTGTTTCTCGCATTAAATAGCTCGAAATGAGCAATCCCGATGATTCTGCATACTTCTGACAGACGTCACACCAAGATTATCGTAGAAAATGCATATCTCATCTTGAAACCCGACCGAAACCAAGATATCTCCGGTTCTGCATGTCAAACGTACTGTGGAGTGGCTGAATACACCAGACAACGTGTTTCTAGCATTAAATAGCTCGAAAAGAGCGATCTAGATGATTCTGCATACTTCTGACAGAAGTCTCACCAAGATTATCGTAGAATGTGCATATCTCAGCTTGAACCCCGACGAAATCCAAGATGTCGCCGGTTCTGCATATCAAACGCACTGTGGAGTGGTGAAAACACCAGAAAACATGTTTTTTCGCATTAAATAGCTCGAAACGAGCGATCCCGATGATTCTGCATACTTCTTACTGAAGTCTCACCAAGATTCTCGTAGGAAATGCATATCTCAGCTTGAAACCCGACGAAATCCAAGATGTCGCCGGTTCTGCATAGCAAACGCACTGTGGAATGTTGAAAACACCAGAAATCTTGTTTTTTCGCATTAGATACCTCGAAACGAGCGATCTAGATGATTCTGCATACTTCTGACTGAAGTCTCACCAATATTATAGGAGAAAATGCATATCTCAGCTTGAAATCTCACGAAAATCAAGATGTCGCCGGTTCTGCATGTCAAACGTACTGAGCAGTGGTGAAAACTCCAGAAAACTTGTTTTTTCGCATTAAATAGCTCGAAACGAGAGATCTAGATGATTCTGCATACTTCTGACAGAAGTCTCACCAAGATTATCGTAGAAAATGCATATCTCAGCTTGAAATCTCACGAAAACCAAGGTTTCGCTGGTTCTGCATATCAAACGCACTGTGGAGTGCTGAAAACACCAGATAACGTGTTTCTCGCATTAAATAGCTCGAAAAGAGCGATCTAGATAATTCTGCATACTTCTGACAGAAGTCTCACCAAGATTATCGTAGAAAATGCATATCTCAGCTTGAAATCTCACGAAAATCAAGATGTCGCCGGTTCTGCATATCAAACGCACTGTGGAGTGGTGAAAACACCAGATAACGTGTTTATCGCATTAAATAGCTCGAAAAGAGCGATCCCGATGACTCTGCATACTTCTGACAGACGTCTGACCAAGATTATCGCAGAAAATGCATATCTCAGATTGAAACCTCACGAAAACCAAGTAATCTCCGGTTCTGCACATCAAACGGACTGTGGTCTGGTGAAAACACCAGAAAACGTGTTTCTCGAATTAAATAGCTCGAAAAGCGCGATCTGGATGATTCTGCATACTTCTGACAGACGTCTCACCAAGATTATCGTAGAAAATGCATATCTCAGCTTGAAACCCGACCGAAACCAAGATATCTCCGGTTCTGCATGTCAAACGTACTGTGGAGTGGTGAATACACCAGAAAACGTGTTTCTCGCATTAAATAGCTCGAAAAGAGCGGTCTCGATGATTCTGCATACTACTGACAGAAGACTCACCAAGATTATCGACGAAAATGCATATCTCAGGTTGAAATCTCACGAAAATCAAGATGTCGCCGGTTCTGCATATCAAACGCACTTTGGAGTCGTGAAAACATCAGATAACGTGTTTCTCGCATTAAATAGCTCAAAAACGAGGGATCTCGATGATTCTGCATACTTCTGACAGATGACTCACCCAGATTATCGCAGAAAATGCATATCTCAGCTGGAAACACCACGAAAATCAAGATATCGCCGGTTCTGCATATAAAACGCACTGTGGAATGTTGAAAACACCAGAAAACTTGTTTTTTCGCATTACGTATCTCGAAAGGAGCGATCTAGATGATTCTGCATACTTCTGACTGAAGTCTCACCAAGATTATTGTAGATAATGCATATCTCAGCTTGAAACCCGACGAAATCTAAGATGTCGCCGGTTCTGCAAATCAAACGCACTGTGGAGTGGTGAAAACACCAGAAAACGTGTTTCTCGCATTAAGTAGCTCGAAAAGAGCGTTCTCGAAGATTCTGCATAGTTCTGACAGAAGGCTCAGCAAGATTATCGCAGAAAATGCATACCTCAGCTCGAAACACCACGAAAATCAAGATATCGCCGGTTCTGCATATCAAACGCACTGTGGAATGTTGAATGCACCAGAAAACTTGTTTTTTCGCATTAGATAGCTCGAAACGGGCGATCTAGATGATTCTGCATACTTCTGACAGAAGTCTCACCAAGATTATCGCAGAAAATGCATACCTCAGCTCGAAATCTCACGAAAATCAAGATGTCGCCGCTTCTGCATATCAAACGCACTGTGGAGTGGTGAAAACCACCAGAATACGTGTTTCTCGCATTAAATAGCTCGAATAGAGCGATCTGGATGATTAAGCATACTTCGGACAGAAGTCTCACCAAGATTATCGTAAAAAATGCATATCTCAGCTTGAAACCCCACGAAAACCAAGGTTTCGCTGGTTCTGCATATCAAACGCACTGTGGAATGGTGAAAACACCAGATAACTTGTTTCTCGCATTAAATAGCTCGAAAAGTGCGATCTCGATGATTCTGCATACTTCGGACAGAAGTCTCAACAAGATTATCGCAGAAAATGCATATCTCTGCTAGAAACCCCACGAAAACCAAGATATCTCCTGTTCTGCATATCCAACGAACTGTGGAGTTGTGAAAACCCCAGAAAACGTGTTTGCCGCATTAAATAGCTCGAAAAGCACGATCTCGATGACTCTGCATACTTCGGACAGAAGTCTCACCAAGATTATCGCAGAAAATGCATATCTGAGCTTGAAACACCACGAAAACCAAGATATCGTCGGTTCTGCATATCATACGCACTGTGGAGTGGTGAAAACACCAGATAACATGTTTCTCGCATTAAATAGCTCGAAAAGTACGATCTCGATGACTCTGCATACTTCGGACAGAAGTCTCACCAAGATTATCGCAGAAAATGCATATCTGAGCTTGAACCCCACGAAAACCAAGATATCGCTGGTTCTGCATATCAAACGCACTGTGGAGTGCTGAAAACACCAGATAACGTGTTCCTGGCATTAAATAGCTCGAAAAGAGCGCTCTTGATGTTTCTGCATACCTCGGACAGACGTTTCACCAAGATTATCGTAGAAAATGCATATCTCAGCTTGAAAAACGACGAAAACCAAACATCGCCGGTTCTGCATATCAAACCAACTCTGGAGTGGTGAAAACACCAGACAACGTGTTTCTCGCATTAAATAGCTCGAATAGAGCGATCTCGATGATTAAGCATACTTCGGACAGAAGTCTCACCAAGATTATCGCAGAAATTGCATATCTCAGCTTGAAACCCCACGAAAACCAAGATATCGTCGGTTCTGCATATCATTCGCACTGTGGAGTGGTGAAAACACCAGATAACATGTTTCTCGCATTAAATAGCTCGAAACGAGCGATCTCGATGGTTAAGCATACTTCGGACAGAAGGCTCACCTAGATTATCGCAGAAATTGCATATCTGAGCTTGAAACCCCACGAAAACCAAGATATCTCCGGTTCTGCACATCCAACGAACTGTGGAGTGGTGAAAACAACCAGATAACGTGTTTCTCGAATTAAATAGCTCGAAAAGAACGATTTAGATGATTCTGCATACTTCTGACAGAAGTCTCACCAAGATTATCGTAGAAAATGCATTTCTCAGCTTGAACCCCGACGAAATCCAAGATGTCGCCGGAACTGCATATAAATCGCTCTGTGGAGTGGTGAAAACACCAGATAACCTGTTTCTCGCATTAAATAGCTCGAAAAGAGCAATCTAGATGATTCTGCATACTTCTGACAGAAGTCTCACCAAGATTATCGCAGAAAATGCATATCTCAGCTTGAAATCTCACGAAAATCAAGATGTCGCCGCTTCTGCATATCAAACGCACTGTGGAGTGGTGAAAACAACCAGATAACGTGTTTCTCGAATTAAATAGCTCGAAAAGAACGATCTAGATGATTCTGCATACTTCTGACAGAAGTCTCACCAAGATTATCGTAGAAAATGCATTTCTCAGCTTGAACCCCGACGAAATCCAAGATGTCGCCGGTTCTGCATATCAAACGCACTGTGGAGTGGTGAAAACACCAGATAACGTGTTTCTCGCATTAAATAGCTCGAAAAAAGCGATCCCGATGATTCTGCATACTTCTGACAGACGGCTCACCAAGATTATCGTAGAAAATGCATATCTCAGCTTGAAACCCGACCGAAACCAAGATATCTCCGGTTCTGCATGTCAAACGTACTGTGGAGTGGTGAATACACCAGAAAACGTGTTTCTCGAATTATATAGCTCGAAAAGAATGATCTGGATGATTCTGCATACTTCTGACAGAAGTCTCACCAAGATTCTCGTAGAAAATGCATTTCTCAGCTTGAACCCCGACGAAATCCAAGATGTCGCCGGTTCTGCATATCAAACGCACTGTGGAGTGGTGAAAACACCAGATAACGTGTTTCTCGGATTAAATAGCTCGAAAAGAGGGGTCTCGATGATTCTGCATACTACTGACAGAAGTCTCACCAAGATTATCGTAGAATGTGCATATCTCAGCTTGAACCCCGACGAAATCCAAGATATCTCCGGTTCTGCATGTCAAACGTACTGTGGAGTGGTGAATACACCAGAAAACGTGTTTCTCGCATTAAATAGCTCGAAAAGAGCGATCTAGATGATTCTGCATACTTCTGACAGAAGTCTCACCAAGATTATCCTAGAATGTGCATATCTCAGCTTGAACCCCGACGAAATCCAAGATGTCGCCGGTTCTGCATATCAAACGCACTGTGGAGTGGTGAAAACACCAGAGAACTTGTTTTTTCGCATTAAATAGCTCGAAACGAGCGATCCCGATAATTCTGCATACTTCTGACTGAAGTCTCACCAAGATTCTCGTAGAAAATGCATATCTGAGCTTGAAACCCGACGAAATCCAAGATGTCGCCGGTTCTGAATGTCAAACGCACTGTGGAGTGGTGAAAACACCAGATAACGTGTTTCTCGCATTAAATAGCTCGAAAAGAGGGATCTCAATGATTCTGCATACTTCTGACAGATGACTCACCAAGATTATCGCACAAAATGCATTTCTCAGCTTGAACCCCGACGAAATCCAAGATGTCGCCGGTTCTGCATATCAAACGCACTGTGGAGTGGTGAAAACACCAGATAACGTGTTTCTCGCATTAAATAGCTCGAAAAAAGCGATCCCGATGATTCTGCATACTTCTGACAGACGGCTCACCAAGATTATCGTAGAAAATGCATATCTCAGCTTGAAACCCGACCGAAACCAAGATATCTCCGGTTCTGCATGTCAAACGTACTGTGGAGTGGTGAATACACCAGAAAACGTGTTTCTCGCATTAACTAGCTCGAAAAGAGCGTTCTCGAAGTTTCTGCATACTTCTGACTGAAGTCTCACCAAGATTATCGCAGACAATGCATACCTCAGCTTGAAATCTCACGAAAATCAAGATGTCGCCGCTTCTGCATATCAAACGCACTGTGGAGTGGTGAAAACAACCAGATAACGTGTTTCTCGAATTAAATAGCTCGAAAAGAACGATCTAGATGATTCTGCATACTTCTGACAGAAGTCTCACCAAGATTATCGTAGAAAATGCATATCTCAGCTTGATACCCGAAGACAGCCAAGATGTCGCCGTTTCTGCATATCAAACGCACTGTGGAGTGGTGAAAACACCAGATAACGTGTTTCTCGCATTAAAGAGCTCGAAAAGAGCAATCCCGATGATTCTGCATACTTCTGACAGACGTCACACCAAGATTATCGTAGAAAATGCATATCTCATCTTGAAACCCGACCGAAACCAAGATATCTCCGGTTCTGCATGTCAAACGTACTGTGGAGTGGCTGAATACACCAGACAACGTGTTTCTCGCATTAAATAGCTCGAAAAGAGCGATCTAGATGATTCTGCATACTTCTGACAGAAGTCTCACCAAGATTATCGTAGAATGTGCATATCTCAGCTTGAACCCCGACGAAATCCAAGATGTCGCCGGTTCTGCATATCAAACGCACTGTGGAGTGGTGAAAACACCAGAAAACATGTTTTTTCGCATTAAATAGCTCGAAACGAGCGATCCCGATGATTCTGCATACTTCTTACTGAAGTCTCACCAAGATTCTCGTAGGAAATGCATATCTCAGCTTGAACCCCGACGAAATCCAAGATGTCGCTGGTACTGCATGTCAAACGCACTGTGGAGTGGTGAAAACACCAGATAACGTGTTTCTCGAATTAAGTAGCTCGAAAAGAGCGATCTCGAAGATTCTGCATACTTCTGAGAGAAGTCTCACCAAGATTATCGTAGAAAATGCATATCTCAGCTTGATACCCGAAGACAGCCAAGATGTCGCCGGTTCTGCATATCAAACGCACTGTGGAGTGATGAAAACACCAGATAACGTGTTTCTCGCATTAAATAGCTCGAAATGAGCAATCCCGATGATTCTGCATACTTCTGACAGACGTCACACCAAGATTATCGTAGAATGTGCATATCTCAGCTTGAACCCCGACGAAATCCAAGATGTCGCCGGTTCTGCATATCAAACGCACTGTGGAGTGGTGAAAACACCAGAAAACATGTTTTTTCGCATTAGATACCTCGAAACGAGCGATCTAGATGATTCTGCATACTTCTGACTGAAGTCTCACCAATATTATAGGAGAAAATGCATATCTCAGCTTGAAATCTCACGAAAATCAAGATGTCGCCGGTTCTGCATGTCAAACGTACTGAGCAGTGGTGAAAACACCAGAAAACTTGTTTTTTTGCATTAAATAGCTCGAAACGAGAGATCTAGATGATTCTGCATACATATGACTGAAGTCTCACCAATATTATCGCAGAAAATGCATATCTCAGCTTGAAACCTTACCAAAATCATGATGTCGCCGATTCTGCATATAAAACGCACTGTGGAGTGGTGAAAACACCTGATAACGTGTTTCTCGCATTAAATAGCTCGAAAAGAGGGGTATCGATGATTCTGCATACTACTGACAGAAGTCTCACCAACATTATCGTAGAATGTGCATATCTCAGCTTGAACCCCGACGAAATCCAAGATGTCGCCGGTTCTGTATATCAAACGCACTGTGGAGTGGTGAAAACACCAGAAAACGTGATTCTGGCATTAAGTAGCTCGAAAAGAGCGATCTAGATGATTCTGCATACTTCTGACAGAAGTCTCACCAAGATTATCGTAGAATGTGCATATCTCAGCTTGAACCCCACGAAAACCAAGGTTTCGCTGGTTCTGCATATCAAACGCACTGTGGAGTGCTGAAAACACCAGATAACGTGTTTCTCGCATTAAATAGCTCGAAAAGAGCGATCTAGATAATTCTGCATACTTCTGACAGAAGTCTCACCAAGATTATCGTAGAAAATGCATATCTCAGCTTGAAATCTCACGAAAATCAAGATGTCGCCGGTTCTGCATATCAAACGCACTGTGGAGTGGTGAAAACACCAGATAACGTGTTTCTCGCATTAAATAGCTCGAAAAGAGCGATCCCGATGACTCTGCATACTTCTGACAGACGTCTGACCAAGATTATCGCAGAAAATGCATATCTCAGATTGAAACCTCACGAAAACCAAGTTATCTCCGGTTCTGCACATCAAACGGACTGTGGTCTGGTGAAAACACCAGAAAACGTGTTTCTCGAATTAAATAGCTCGAAAAGCGCGATCTAGATGATTCTGCATACTTCTGACGGACGTCTCACCAAGATTATCGTAGAAAATGCATATCTCAGCTTGAAACCCGACCGAAACCAAGATATCTCCGGTTCTGCATGTCAAACGTACTGTGGAGTGGTGAATACACCAGAAAACGTGTTTCTCGCATTAAATAGCTCGAAAAGAGCGGTCTCGATGATTCTGCATACTACTGACAGAAGACTCACCAAGATTATCGACGAAAATGCATATCTCAGGTTGAAATCTCACGAAAATCAAGATGTCGCCGGTTCTGCATATCAAACGCACTGTGGAGTCGTGAAAACATCAGATAACGTGTTTCTCGCATTAAATAGCTCAAAAAAGAGGGATCTCGATGATTCTGCATACTTCTGACAGATGACTCACCCAGATTATCGCAGAAAATGCATATCTCAGCTGGAAACACCACGAAAATCAAGATATCGCCGGTTCTGCATATAAAACGCACTGTGGAATGTTGAAAACACCAGAAAACTTGTTTTTTCGCATTACGTATCTCGAAAGGAGCGATCTAGATGATTCTGCATACTTCTGACTGAAGTCTCACCAAGATTATTGTAGATAATGCATATCTCAGCTTGAAACCCGACGAAATCTAAGATGTCGCCGGTTCTGCAAATCAAACGCACTGTGGAGTGGTGAAAACACCAGAAAACGTGTTTCTCGCATTAAATAGCTCGAATAGAGCGATCTGGATGATTAAGCATACTTCGGACAGAAGTCTCACCAAGATTATCGACGAAAATGCATATCTCAGATTGAAACCTCACGAAAACCAAGATATCTCCGGTTCTGCATGTCAAACGTACTGTGGAGTGGTGAATACACCAGAAAACGTGTTTCTCGCATTAAATAGCTCGAAAAGAGCGATCCCGATGACTCTGCATACTACTGACAGAAGACTCACCAAGATTATCGACGAAAATGCATATCTCAGGTTGAAATCTCACGAAAATCAAGATGTCGCCGGTTCTGCATATCAAACGCACTGTGGAGTGGTGAAAACACCAGATAACGTGTTTCTCGCATTAAATAGCTCGAAAAGAGCGATCCCGATGACTCTGCATACTTCTGACAGACGTCTGACCAAGATTATCGCAGAAAATGCATATCTCAGATTGAAACCTCACGAAAACCAAGATATCTCCGGTTCTGCATGTCAAACGTACTGTGGAGTGGTGAATACACCAGAAAACGTGTTTCTCGCATTAAATAGCTCGAAAAGAGCGGTCTCGATGATTCTGCATACTACTGACAGAAGACTCACCAAGATTATCGACGAAAATGCATATCTCAGGTTGAAATCTCACGAAAATCAAGATGTCGCCGGTTCTGCATATCAAACGCACTGTGGAGTCGTGAAAACATCAGATAACGTGTTTCTCGCATTAAATAGCTCAAAAAAGAGGGATCTCGAAGATTCTGCATACTTCTGACAGAAGGCTCAGCAAGATTATCGCAGAAAATGCATACCTCAGCTCGAAACACCACGAAAATCAAGATATCGCCGGTTCTGCATATCAAACGCACTGTGGAATGTTGAATGCACCAGAAAACTTGTTTTTTCGCATTAGATAGCTCGAAACGGGCGATCTAGATGATTCTGCATACTTCTGACAGAAGTCTCACCAAGATTATCGCAGAAAATGCATACCTCAGCTTGAAATCTCACGAAAATCAAGATGTCGCCGCTTCTGCATATCAAACGCACTGTGGAGTGGTGAAAACCACCAGGATACGTGTTTCTCGCATTAAATAGCTCGAATAGAGCGATCTGGATGATTAAGCATACTTCGGACAGAAGTCTCACCAAGATTATCGTAAAAAATGCATATCTCAGCTTGAAACCCCACGAAAACCAAGGTTTCGCTGGTTCTGCATATCAAACGCACTGTGGAATGGTGAAAACACCAGATAACTTGTTTCTCGCATTAAATAGCTCGAAAAGTGCGATCTCGATGATTCTGCATACTTCGGACAGAAGTCTCAACAAGATTATCGCAGAAAATGCATATCTCTGCTAGAAACCCCACGAAAACCAAGATATCTCCTGTTCTGCATATCCAACGAACTGTGGAGTTGTGAAAACCCCAGAAAACGTGTTTGTCGCATTAAATAGCTCGAAAAGTACGATCTCGATGACTCTGCATACTTCGGACAGAAGTCTCACCAAGATTATCGCAGAAAATGCATATCTGAGCTTGAAACACCACGAAAACCAAGATATCGTCGGTTCTGCATATCATACGCACTGTGGAGTGGTGAAAACACCAGATAACATGTTTCTCGCATTAAATAGCTCGAAAAGTACGATCTCGATGACTCTGCATACTTCGGACTGAAGTCTCACCAAGATTATCGTAAAAAATGCATATCTCAGCTTGAAACCCCACGAAAACCAAGGTTTCGCTGGTTCTGCATATCAAACGCACTGTGGAATGGTGAAAACACCAGATAACTTTTTTCTCGCATTAAATAGCTCGAATAGAGCGATCTCGATGATTAAGCATACTTCGGACAAAAGTCTCACCAAGATTATCGCAGAAAATACGTATTTCGGCTGGAAACCACACGAAAACCAAGATATCGCCGGTTCTGCATATCCAACGCACTGTGGAGTGGTGAAAACACCAGATAACGTGTTTCTCGCATTAAATAGCTCGAAACGAGCGATCTCGATGATTCTGCATACTTCTGACAGAAGTCTCACCAAGATTATCGCAGAAAATGCATATCTCAGCTTGAAACCCGACCGAAACCAAGATATCTCCGGTTCTGCGCATCAAACGGACTGTGGTGTGGTGAAAACACCAGAAAACGTGTTTCTCGCATTAGATAGCTCGAAAAGTGCGATCGCGATGATTCTGCATACTTCGGACTGAAGTCTCACCAAGATTATCGCAGAAAATGCATATCTGAGCTTGAACCCCACGAAAACCAAGATATCGCTGGTTCTGCATATCAAACGCACTGTGGAGTGCTGAAAACACCAGATAACGTGTTCCTGGCATTAAATAGCTCGAAAAGAGCGCTCTTGATGTTTCTGCATACCTCGGACAGACGTTTCACCAAGATTATCGTAGAAAATGCATATCTGAGCTTGAACCCCACGAAAACCAAGATATCGCTGGTTCTGCATATCAAACGCACTGTGGAGTGCTGAAAACACCAGATAACGTGTTCCTGGCATTAAATAGCTCGAAAAGAGCGCTCTTGATGTTTCTGCATACCTCGGACAGACGTTTCACCAAGATTATCGTAGAAAATGCATATCTCAGCTTGAAAAACGACGAAAACCAAACATCGCCGGTTCTGCATATCAAACCAACTCTGGAGTGGTGAAAACACCAGACAACGTGTTTCTCGCATTAAATAGCTCGAATAGAGCGATCTCGATGATTAAGCATACTTCGGACAGAAGTCTCACCAAGATTATCGCAGAAATTGCATATCTCAGCTTGAAACCCCACGAAAACCAAGATATCGTCGGTTCTGCATATCATTCGCACTGTGGAGTGGTGAAAACACCAGATAACATGTTTCTCGCATTAAATAGCTCGAAACGAGCGATCTCGATGGTTAAGCATACTTCGGACAGAAGGCTCACCTAGATTATCGCAGAAATTGCATATCTGAGCTTGAAACCCCACGAAAACCAAGATATCTCCGGTTCTGCACATCCAACGAACTGTGGAGTGGTGAAAACCCCAGAAAACGTGTTTCTCGCATTAAATAGCTCGAAAAGTGCGATCGCGATGATTCTGCATACTTCGGACAGAAGTCTCACCAAGATTATCGCAGAAAATCCATATCTGAGCTTGAAACACCACGAAAACCAAGATATCGTCGGTTCTGCATATCATACGCACTGTGGAGTGGTGAAAACACCAGATAACATGTTTCTCGCATTAAATAGCTCGAAAAGTACGATCTCGATGACTCTGCATACTTCGGACTGAAGTCTCACCAAGATTATCGTAAAAAATGCATATCTCAGCTTGAAACCCCACGAAAACCAAGGTTTCGCTGGTTCTGCATATCAAACGCACTGTGGAATGGTGAAAACACCAGATAACTTTTTTCTCGCATTAAATAGCTCGAATAGAGCGATCTCGATGATTAAGCATACTTCGGACAAAAGTCTCACCAAGATTATCGCAGAAAATACATATTTCGGCTGGAAACCACACGAAAACCAAGATATCGCCGGTTCTGCATATCCAACGCACTGTGGAGTGGTGAAAACACCAGATAACGTGTTTCTCGCATTAAATAGCTCGAAACGAGCGATCTCGATGATTCTGCATACTTCTGACAGAAGTCTCACCAAGATTATCGCAGAAAATGCATATCTCAGCTTGAAACCCGACCGAAACCAAGATATCTCCGGTTCTGCGCATCAAACGGACTGTGGTGTGGTGAAAACACCAGAAAACGTGTTTCTCGCATTAGATAGCTCGAAACGGGCGATCTAGATGATTCTGCATACTTCTGACAGAAGTCTCACCAAGATTATCGCAGAAAATGCATACCTCAGCTTGAAATCTCACGAAAATCAAGATGTCGCCGCTTCTGCATATCAAACGCACTGTGGAGTGGTGAAAACCACCAGAATACGTGTTTCTCGCATTAAATAGCTCGAATAGAGCGATCTGGATGATTAAGCATACTTCGGACAGAAGTCTCACCAAGATTATCGTAAAAAATGCATATCTCAGCTTGAAACCCCACGAAAACCAAGGTTTCGCTGGTTCTGCATATCAAACGCACTGTGGAATGGTGAAAACACCAGATAACTTGTTTCTCGCATTAAATAGCTCGAAAAGAGCGATCTCGATGACTCTGCATACTTCGGACAGAAGTCTCACCAAGATTATCGCAGAAAATGCATATCTCAGCTTGAAACCCCACGAAAACCAAGATATCGTCGGTTCTGCATATCATACGCACTGTGGAATGGTGAAAACACCAGAAAACGTGTTTGTCGCATTAAATAGCTCGAAAAGTACGATCTCGATGACTCTGCATACTTCGGACAGAAGTCTCACCAAGATTATCGCAGAAAATGCATATCTGAGCTTGAAACACCACGAAAACCAAGATATCGTCGGTTCTGCATATCATACGCACTGTGGAGTGGTGAAAGCACCAGATAACATGTTTCTCGCATTAAATAGCTCGAAAAGTACGATGTCGATGACTCTGCATACTTCGGACTGAAGTCTCACCAAGATTATCGCAGAAAATGCATATCTGAGCTTGAACCCCACGAAAACCAAGATATCGCTGGTTCTGCATATCAAACGCACTGTGGAGTGCTGAAAACACCAGATAACGTGTTCCTGGCATTAAATAGCTCGAAAAGAGCGCTCTTGATGTTTCTGCATACCTCGGACAGACGTTTCACCAAGATTATCGTAGAAAATGCATATCTCAGCTTGAAACCCCACGAAAACCAAGATATCTCCTATTCTGCATATCCAACGAACTGTGGAGTGGTGAAATCCCCAGAAAACGTGTTTCTCGCAATAAATAGCTCGAAAAGTACGATCTCGATGACTCTGCATACTTCGGACAGAAGTCTCACCAAGATTATCGCAGAAAATGCATATCTCTGCTAGAAACCCCACGAAAACCAAGATATCTCCTGTTCTGCATATCCAACGAACTGTGGAGTGGTGAAAACCCCAGAAAACGTGTTTGTCGCATTAAATAGCTCGAAAAGTACGATCTCGATGACTCTGCATACTTCGGACAGAAGTCTCACCAAGATTATCGCAGAAAATGCATATCTGAGCTTGAAACACCACGAAAACCAAGATATCGCTGGTTCTGCATATCAAACGCACTGTGGAGTGCTGAAAACACCAGATAACGTGTTTCTCGCATTAAATAGCTCGAATAGAGCGATCTCGATGATTAAGCATACTTCGGACAGAAGTCTCACCTAGATTATCGCAGAAATTGCATATCTCAGCTTGAATCCCCACGAAAACCAAGATATCGCTGGTTCTGCATATCAAACGCACTGTGGAGTGCTGAAAACACCAGATAACGTGTTTCTCGCATTAAATAGCTCGAAACGAGCGATCTCGATGATTCTGCATACTTCTGACAGAAGTCTCACCAAGATTATCGCAGAAAATGCATATCTCAGCTTGAAACCCGACCGAAACCAAGATATCTCCGGTTCTGCGCATCAAACGGACTGTGGTGTGGTGAAAACACCAGAAAACGTGTTTCTCGCATTAGATAGCTCGAAACGGGCGATCTAGATGATTCTGCATACTTCTGACAGAAGTCTCACCAAGATTATCGCAGAAAATGCATACCTCAGCTTGAAATCTCACGAAAATCAAGATGTCGCCGCTTCTGCATATCAAACGCACTGTGGAGTGGTGAAAACCACCAGAATACGTGTTTCTCGCATTAAATAGCTCGAATAGAGCGATCTGGATGATTAAGCATACTTCGGACAGAACTCTCACCAAGATTATCGTAAAAAATGCATATCTCAGCTTGAAACCCCACGAAAACCAAGGTTTCGCTGGTTCTGCATATCAAACGCACTGTGGAATGGTGAAAACACCAGATAACTTGTTTCTCGCATTAAATAGCTCGAAAAGAGCGATCTCGATGACTCTGCATACTTCGGACAGAAGTCTCACCAAGATTATCGCAGAAAATGCATATCTCAGCTTGAAACCCCACGAAAACCAAGATATCGTCGGTTCTGCATATCATACGCACTGTGGAATGGTGAAAACACCAGAAAACGTGTTTGTCGCATTAAATAGCTCGAAAAGTACGATCTCGATGACTCTGCATACTTCGGACAGAAGTCTCACCAAGATTATCGCAGAAAATGCATATCTGAGCTTGAAACACCACGAAAACCATGATATCGCTGGTTCTGCATATCAAACGCACTGTGGAGTGCTGAAAACACCAGATAACGTGTTTCTCGCATTAAATAGCTCGAATAGAGCGATCTCGATGATTAAGCATACTTCGGACAGAAGTCTCACCTAGATTATCGCAGAAATTGCATATCTCAGCTTGAATCCCCACGAAAACCAAGATATCGCTGGTTCTGCATATCAAACGCACTGTGGAGTGCTGAAAACACCAGATAAC
The DNA here is from genome assembly GCA_951804975.1 of Anthophora plumipes. Taxonomy (NCBI): domain Eukaryota; kingdom Metazoa; phylum Arthropoda; class Insecta; order Hymenoptera; family Apidae; genus Anthophora; species Anthophora plumipes. The sequence continues at coordinate 512,767 of CATORF010000697.1, forward strand.
GTGTTCCTGGCATTAAATAGCTCGAAAAGAGCGCTCTTGATGTTTCTGCATACTTCGGACAGACGTTTCACCAAGATTATCGTAGAAAATGCATATCTCAGCTTGAAAAACGACGAAAACCAAACATCGCCGGTTCTGCATATCAAACCAACTCTGGAGTGGTGAAAACACCAGACAACGTGTTTCTCGCATTAAATAGCTCGAATAGAGCGATCTCGATGATTAAGCATACTTCGGACAGAAGTCTCACCAAGATTAACGCAGAAATTGCATATCTCAGCTTGAAACCCCACGAAAACCAAGATATCTCCTGTTCTGCATATCCAACGAACTGTGGAGTGGTGAAAACCCCAGAAAACATGTTTCTCGCATTAGATAGCTCGAAACGGGCGATCTAGATGATTCTGCATACTTCTGACAGAAGTCTCACCAAGATTATCGCAGAAAATGCATACCTCAGCTTGAAATCTCACGAAAATCAAGATGTCGCCGCTTCTGCATATCAAACGCACTGTGGAGTGGTGAAAACCACCAGAATACGTGTTTCTCGCATTAAATAGCTCGAATAGAGCGATCTGGATGATTAAGCATACTTCGGACAGAAGTCTCACCAAGATTATCGTAAAAAATGCATATCTCAGCTTGAAACCCCACGAAAACCAAGGTTTCGCTGGTTCTGCATATCAAACGCACTGTGGAATGGTGAAAACACCAGATAACTTGTTTCTCGCATTAAATAGCTCGAAAAGAGCGATCTCGATGACTCTGCATACTTCGGACAGAAGTCTCACCAAGATTATCGCAGAAAATGCATATCTCAGCTTGAAACCCCACGAAAACCAAGATATCGTCGGTTCTGCATATCATACGCACTGTGGAATGGTGAAAACACCAGAAAACGTGTTTGTCGCATTAAATAGCTCGAAAAGTACGATCTCGATGACTCTGCATACTTCGGACAGAAGTCTCACCAAGATTATCGCAGAAAATGCATATCTGAGCTTGAAACACCACGAAAACCAAGATATCGTCGGTTCTGCATATCATACGCACTGTGGAGTGGTGAAAGCACCAGATAACATGTTTCTCGCATTAAATAGCTCGAAAAGTACGATCTCGATGACTCTGCATACTTCGGACTGAAGTCTCACCAAGATTATCGCAGAAAATGCATATCTGAGCTTGAACCCCACGAAAACCAAGATATCGCTGGTTCTGCATATCAAACGCACTGTGGAGTGCTGAAAACACCAGATAACGTGTTCCTGGCATTAAATAGCTCGAAAAGAGCGCTCTTGATGTTTCTGCATACCTCGGACAGACGTTTCACCAAGATTATCGTAGAAAATGCATATCTCAGCTTGAAACCCCACGAAAACCAAGATATCTCCTATTCTGCATATCCAACGAACTGTGGAGTGGTGAAATCCCCAGAAAACGTGTTTCTCGCAATAAATAGCTCGAAAAGTACGATCTCGATGACTCTGCATACTTCGGACAGAAGTCTCACCAAGATTATCGCAGAAAATGCATATCTCTGCTAGAAACCCCACGAAAACCAAGATGTCGCCGGTTCTGTATATCAAACGCACTGTGGAGTGGTGAAAACACCAGAAAACGTGATTCTGGCATTAAGTAGCTCGAAAAGAGCGATCTAGATGATTCTGCATACTTCTGACAGAAGTCTCACCAAGATTATCGTAGAATGTGCATATCTCAGCTTGAACCCCACGAAAACCAAGGTTTCGCTGGTTCTGCATATCAAACGCACTGTGGAGTGCTGAAAACACCAGATAACGTGTTTCTCGCATTAAATAGCTCGAAAAGAGCGATCTAGATAATTCTGCATACTTCTGACAGAAGTCTCACCAAGATTATCGTAGAAAATGCATATCTCAGCTTGAAATCTCACGAAAATCAAGATGTCGCCGGTTCTGCATATCAAACGCACTGTGGAGTGGTGAAAACACCAGATAACGTGTTTCTCGCATTAAATAGCTCGAAAAGAGCGATCCCGATGACTCTGCATACTTCTGACAGACGTCTGACCAAGATTATCGCAGAAAATGCATATCTCAGATTGAAACCTCACGAAAACCAAGTTATCTCCGGTTCTGCACATCAAACGGACTGTGGTCTGGTGAAAACACCAGAAAACGTGTTTCCGAATTAAATAGCTCGTAAAGCGCGATCTAGATGATTCTGCATACTTCTGACGGACGTCTCACCAAGATTATCGTAGAAAATGCATATCTCAGCTTGAAACCCGACCGAAACCAAGATATCTCCGGTTCTGCATGTCAAACGTACTGTGGAGTGGTGAATACACCAGAAAACGTGTTTCTCGCATTAAATAGCTCGAAAAGAGCGGTCTCGATGATTCTGCATACTACTGACAGAAGACTCACCAAGATTATCGACGAAAATGCATATCTCAGGTTGAAATCTCACGAAAATCAAGATGTCGCCGGTTCTGCATATCAAACGCACTGTGGAGTCGTGAAAACATCAGATAACGTGTTTCTCGCATTAAATAGCTCAAAAAAGAGGGATCTCGATGATTCTGCATACTTCTGACAGATGACTCACCCAGATTATCGCAGAAAATGCATATCTCATCTGGAAACACCACGAAAATCAAGATATCGCCGGTTCTGCATATAAAACGCACTGTGGAATGTTGAAAACACCAGAAAACTTGTTTTTTCGCATTACGTATCTCGAAAGGAGCGATCTAGATGATTCTGCATACTTCTGACTGAAGTCTCACCAAGATTATTGTAGATAATGCATATCTCAGCTTGAAACCCGACGAAATCTAAGATGTCGCCGGTTCTGCAAATCAAACGCACTGTGGAGTGGTGAAAACACCAGAAAACGTGTTTCTCGCATTAAGTAGCTCGAAAAGAGCGTTCTCGAAGATTCTGCATACTTCTGACAGAAGGCTCAGCAAGATTATCGCAGAAAATGCATACCTCAGCTCGAAACACCACGAAAATCAAGATATCGCCGGTTCTGCATATCAAACGCACTGTGGAATGTTGAATGCACCAGAAAACTTGTTTTTTCGCATTAGATAGCTCGAAACGGGCGATCTAGATGATTCTGCATACTTCTGACAGAAGTCTCACCAAGATTATCGCAGAAAATGCATACCTCAGCTTGAAATCTCACGAAAATCAAGATGTCGCCGCTTCTGCATATCAAACGCACTGTGGAGTGGTGAAAACCACCAGGATACGTGTTTCTCGCATTAAACAGCTCGAATAGAGCGATCTGGATGATTAAGCATACTTCGGACAGAAGTCTCACCAAGATTATCGTAACAAATGCATATCTCAGCTTGAAACCCCACGAAAACCAAGGTTTCGCTGGTTCTGCATATCAAACGCACTGTGGAATGGTGAAAACACCAGATAACTTGTTTCTCGCATTAAATAGCTCGAAAAGTGCGATCTCGATGATTCTGCATACTTCGGACAGAAGTCTCAACAAGATTATCGCAGAAAATGCATATCTCTGCTAGAAACCCCACGAAAACCAAGATATCTCCTGTTCTGCATATCCAACGAACTGTGGAGTTGTGAAAACCCCAGAAAACGTGTTTGTCGCATTAAATAGCTCGAAAAGTACGATCTCGATGACTCTGCATACTTCGGACAGAAGTCTCACCAAGATTATCGCAGAAAATGCATATCTGAGCTTGAAACACCACGAAAACCAAGATATCGTCGGTTCTGCATATCATACGCACTGTGGAGTGGTGAAAACACCAGATAACATGTTTCTCGCATTAAATAGCTCGAAAAGTATGATCTCGATGACTCTGCATACTTCGGACTGAAGTCTAACCAAGATTATCGCAGAAAATGCATATCTGAGCTTGAACCCCACGAAAACCAAGATATCGCTGGTTCTGCATATCAAACGCACTGTGGAGTGCTGAAAACACCAGATAACGTGTTCCTGGCATTAAATAGCTCGAAAAGAGCGCTCTTGATGTTTCTGCATACCTCGGACAGACGTTTCACCAAGATTATCGTAGAAAATGCATATCTGAGCTTGAACCCCACGAAAACCAAGATATCGCTGGTTCTGCATATCAAACGCACTGTGGAGTGCTGAAAACACCAGATAACGTGTTCCTGGCATTAAATAGCTCGAAAAGAGCGCTCTTGATGTTTCTGCATACCTCGGACAGACGTTTCACCAAGATTATCGTAGAAAATGCATATCTCAGCTTGAAAAACGACGAAAACCAAACATCGCCGGTTCTGCATATCAAACCAACTCTGGAGTGGTGAAAACACCAGACAACGTGTTTCTCGCATTAAATAGCTCGAATAGAGCGATCTCGATGATTAAGCATACTTCGGACAGAAGTCTCACCAAGATTATCGCAGAAATTGCATATCTCAGCTTGAAACCCCACGAAAACCAAGATATCGTCGGTTCTGCATATCATTCGCACTGTGGAGTGGTGAAAACACCAGATAACATGTTTCTCGCATTAAATAGCTCGAAACGAGCGATCTCGATGGTTAAGCATACTTCGGACAGAAGGCTCACCTAGATTATCGCAGAAATTGCATATCTGAGCTTGAAACCCCACGAAAACCAAGATATCTCCGGTTCTGCACATCCAACGAACTGTGGAGTGGTGAAAACCCCAGAAAACGTGTTTCTCGCATTAAATAGCTCGAAAAGTGCGATCGCGATGATTCTGCATACTTCGGACAGAAGTCTCACCAAGATTATCGCAGAAAATCCATATCTGAGCTTGAAACACCACGAAAACCAAGATATCGTCGGTTCTGCATATCATACGCACTGTGGAGTGGTGAAAACACCAGATAACATGTTTCTCGCATTAAATAGCTCGAAAAGTACGATCTCGATGACTCTGCATACTTCGGACTGAAGTCTCACCAAGATTATCGTAAAAAATGCATATCTCAGCTTGAAACCCCACGAAAACCAAGGTTTCGCTGGTTCTGCATATCAAACGCACTGTGGAATGGTGAAAACACCAGATAACTTTTTTCTCGCATTAAATAGCTCGAATAGAGCGATCTCGATGATTAAGCATACTTCGGACAAAAGTCTCACCAAGATTATCGCAGAAAATACATATTTCGGCTGGAAACCCCACGAAAACCAAGATATCGCCGGTTCTGCATATCCAACGCACTGTGGAGTGGTGAAAACTCCAGATAACGTGTTTCTCGCATTAAATAGCTCGAAACGAGCGATCTCGATGATTCTGCATACTTCTGACAGAAGTCTCACCAAGATTATCGCAGAAAATGCATATCTCAGCTTGAAACCCGACCGAAACCAAGATATCTCCGGTTCTGCGCATCAAACGGACTGTGGTGTGGTGAAAACACCAGAAAACGTGTTTCTCGCATTAGATAGCTCGAAACGGGCGATCTAGATGATTCTGCATACTTCTGACAGAAGTCTCACCAAGATTATCGCAGAAAATGCATACCTCAGCTTGAAATCTCACGAAAATCAAGATGTCGCCGCTTCTGCATATCAAACGCACTGTGGAGTGGTGAAAACCACCAGAATACGTGTTTCTCGCATTAAATAGCTCGAATAGAGCGATCTGGATGATTAAGCATACTTCGGACAGAAGTCTCACCAAGATTATCGTAAAAAATGCATATCTCAGCTTGAAACCCCACGAAAACCAAGGTTTCGCTGGTTCTGCATATCAAACGCACTGTGGAATGGTGAAAACACCAGATAACTTGTTTCTCGCATTAAATAGCTCGAAAAGAGCGATCTCGATGACTCTGCATACTTCGGACAGAAGTCTCACCAAGATTATCGCAGAAAATGCATATCTCAGCTTGAAACCCCACGAAAACCAAGATATCGTCGGTTCTGCATATCATACGCACTGTGGAATGGTGAAAACACCAGAAAACGTGTTTGTCGCATTAAATAGCTCGAAAAGTACGATCTCGATGACTCTGCATACTTCGGACAGAAGTCTCACCAAGATTATCGCAGAAAATGCATATCTGAGCTTGAAACACCACGAAAACCAAGATATCGTCGGTTCTGCATATCATACGCACTGTGGAGTGGTGAAAGCACCAGATAACATGTTTCTCGCATTAAATAGCTCGAAAAGTACGATGTCGATGACTCTGCATACTTCGGACTGAAGTCTCACCAAGATTATCGCAGAAAATGCATATCTGAGCTTGAACCCCACGAAAACCAAGATATCGCTGGTTCTGCATATCAAACGCACTGTGGAGTGCTGAAAACACCAGATAACGTGTTCCTGGCATTAAATAGCTCGAAAAGAGCGCTCTTGATGTTTCTGCATACCTCGGACAGACGTTTCACCAAGATTATCGTAGAAAATGCATATCTCAGCTTGAAACCCCACGAAAACCAAGATATCTCCTATTCTGCATATCCAACGAACTGTGGAGTGGTGAAATCCCCAGAAAACGTGTTTCTCGCAATAAATAGCTCGAAAAGTACGATCTCGATGACTCTGCATACTTCGGACAGAAGTCTCACCAAGATTATCGCAGAAAATGCATATCTGAGCTTGAAACACCACGAAAACCAAGATATCGCTGGTTCTGCATATCAAACGCACTGTGGAGTGCTGAAAACACCAGATAACGTGTTTCTCGCATTAAATAGCTCGAATAGAGCGATCTCGATGATTAAGCATACTTCGGACAGAAGTCTCACCTAGATTATCGCAGAAATTGCATATCTCAGCTTGAATCCCCACGAAAACCAAGATATCGCTGGTTCTGCATATCAAACGCACTGTGGAGTGCTGAAAACACCAGATAACGTGTTCCTGGCATTAAATAGCTCGAAAAGAGCGCTCTTGATGTTTCTGCATACTTCGGACAGACGTTTCACCAAGATTATCGTAGAAAATGCATATCTCAGCTTGAAAAACGACGAAAACCAAACATCGCCGGTCCTGCATATCAAACCAACTCTGGAGTGGTGAAAACACCAGACAACGTGTTTCTCGCATTAAATAGCTCGAATAGAGCGATCTCGATGATTAAGCATACTTCGGACAGAAGTCTCACCAAGATTAACGCAGAAATTGCATATCTCAGCTTGAAACCCCACGAAAACCAAGATATCGTCGGTTCTGCATATCATTCGCACTGTGGAGTGGTGAAAACACCAGATAACATGTTTCTCGCATTAGATAGCTCGAAACGGGCGATCTAGATGATTCTGCATACTTCTGACAGAAGTCTCACCAAGATTATCGCAGAAAATGCATACCTCAGCTTGAAATCTCACGAAAATCAAGATGTCGCCGCTTCTGCATATCAAACGCACTGTGGAGTGGTGAAAACCACCAGAATACGTGTTTCTCGCATTAAATAGCTCGAATAGAGCGATCTGGATGATTAAGCATACTTCGGACAGAAGTCTCACCAAGATTATCGTAAAAAATGCATATCTCAGCTTGAAACCCCACGAAAACCAAGGTTTCGCTGGTTCTGCATATCAAACGCACTGTGGAATGGTGAAAACACCAGATAACTTGTTTCTCGCATTAAATAGCTCGAAAAGAGCGATCTCGATGACTCTGCATACTTCGGACAGAAGTCTCACCAAGATTATCGCAGAAAATGCATATCTCAGCTTGAAACCCCACGAAAACCAAGATATCGTCGGTTCTGCATATCATACGCACTGTGGAATGGTGAAATCACCAGAAAACGTGTTTGTCGCATTAAATAGCTCGAAAAGTACGATCTCGATGACTCTGCATACTTCGGACAGAAGTCTCACCAAGATTATCGCAGAAAATGCATATCTGAGCTTGAAACACCACGAAAACCAAGATATCGTCGGTTCTGCATATCATACGCACTGTGGAGTGGTGAAAGCACCAGATAACATGTTTCTCGCATTAAATAGCTCGAAAAGTACGATCTCGATGACTCTGCATACTTCGGACTGAAGTCTCACCAAGATTATCGCAGAAAATGCATATCTGAGCTTGAACCCCACGAAAACCAAGATATCGCTGGTTCTGCATATCAAACGCACTGTGGAGTGCTGAAAACACCAGATAACGTGTTCCTGGCATTAAATAGCTCGAAAAGAGCGCTCTTGATGTTTCTGCATACCTCGGACAGACGTTTCACCAAGATTATCGTAGAAAATGCATATCTCAGCTTGAAACCCCACGAAAACCAAGATATCTCCTATTCTGCATATCCAACGAACTGTGGAGTGGTGAAATCCCCAGAAAACGTGTTTCTCGCAATAAATAGCTCGAAAAGTACGATCTCGATGACTCTGCATACTTCGGACAGAAGTCTCACCAAGATTATCGCAGAAAATGCATATCTCTGCTAGAAACCCCACGAAAACCAAGATATCTCCTGTTCTGCATATCCAACGAACTGTGGAGTGGTGAAAACCCCAGAAAACGTGTTTGTCGCATTAAATAGCTCGAAAAGTACGATCTCGATGACTCTGCATACTTCGGACAGAAGTCTCACCAAGATTATCGCAGAAAATGCATATCTGAGCTTGAAACACCACGAAAACCAAGATATCGCTGGTTCTGCATATCAAACGCACTGTGGAGTGCTGAAAACACCAGATAACGTGTTTCTCGCATTAAATAGCTCGAATAGAGCGATCTCGATGATTAAGCATACTTCGGACAGAAGTCTCACCTAGATTATAGCAGAAATTGCATATCTCAGCTTGAATCCCCACGAAAACCAAGATATCGCTGGTTCTGCATATCAAACGCACTGTGGAGTGGTGAAAACACCAGAAAACGTGATTCTGGCATTAAGTAGCTCGAAAAGAGCGATCTAGATGATTCTGCATACTTCTGACAGAAGTCTCACCAAGATTATCGTAGAATGTGCATATCTCAGCTTGAACCCCACGAAAACCAAGGTTTCGCTGGTTCTGCATATCAAACGCACTGTGGAGTGCTGAAAACACCAGATAACGTGTTTCTCGCATTAAATAGCTCGAAAAGAGCGATCTAGATAATTCTGCATACTTCTGACAGAAGTCTCACCAAGATTATCGTAGAAAATGCATATCTCAGCTTGAAATCTCACGAAAATCAAGATGTCGCCGGTTCTGCATATCAAACGCACTGTGGAGTGGTGAAAACACCAGATAACGTGTTTCTCGCATTAAATAGCTCGAAAAGAGCGATCCCGATGACTCTGCATACTTCTGACAGACGTCTGACCAAGATTATCGCAGAAAATGCATATCTCAGATTGAAACCTCACGAAAACCAAGTTATCTCCGGTTCTGCACATCAAACGGACTGTGGTCTGGTGAAAACACCAGAAAACGTGTTTCTCGAATTAAATAGCTCGAAAAGCGCGATCTAGATGATTCTGCATACTTCTGACGGACGTCTCACCAAGATTATCGTAGAAAATGCATATCTCAGCTTGAAACCCGACCGAAACCAAGATATCTCCGGTTCTGCATATCAAACGCACTGTGGAGTGGTGAAAACACCAGAAAACGTGTTTCTCGCATTAAGTAGCTCGAAAAGAGCGTTCTCGAAGATTCTGCATGCTTCTGACAGAAGGCTCAGCAAGATTATCGCAGAAAATGCATACCTCAGCTCGAAACACCACGAAAATCAAGATATCGCCGGTTCTGCATATCAAACGCACTGTGGAATGTTGAATGCACCAGAAAACTTGTTTTTTCGCATTAGATAGCTCGAAACGGGCGATCTAGATGATTCTGCATACTTCTGACAGAAGTCTCACCAAGATTATCGCAGAAAATGCATACCTCAGCTTGAAATCTCACGAAAATCAAGATGTCGCCGCTTCTGCATATCAAACGCACTGTGGAGTGGTGAAAACCACCAGGATACGTGTTTCTCGCATTAAATAGCTCGAATAGAGCGATCTGGATGATTAAGCATACTTCGGACAGAAGTCTCACCAAGATTATCGTAAAAAATGCATATCTCAGCTTGAAACCCCACGAAAACCAAGGTTTCGCTGGTTCTGCATATCAAACGCACTGTGGAATGGTGAAAACACCAGATAACTTGTTTCTCGCATTAAATAGCTCGAAAAGTGCGATCTCGATGATTCTGCATACTTCGGACAGAAGTCTCAACAAGATTATCGCAGAAAATGCATATCTCTGCTAGAAACCCCACGAAAACCAAGATATCTCCTGTTCTGCATATCCAACGAACTGTGGAGTTGTGAAAACCCCAGAAAACGTGTTTGTCGCATTAAATAGCTCGAAAAGTACGATCTCGATGACTCTGCATACTTCGGACAGAAGTCTCACCAAGATTATCGCAGAAAATGCATATCTGAGCTTGAAACACCACGAAAACCAAGATATCGTCGGTTCTGCATATCATACGCACTGTGGAGTGGTGAAAACACCAGATAACATGTTTCTCGCATTAAATAGCTCGAAAAGTACGATCTCGATGACTCTGCATACTTCGGACTGAAGTCTCACCAAGATTATCGCAGAAAATGCATATCTGAGCTTGAACCCCACGAAAACCAAGATATCGCTGGTTCTGCATATCAAACGCACTGTGGAGTGCTGAAAACACCAGATAACGTGTTCCTGGCATTAAATAGCTCGAAAAGAGCGCTCTTGATGTTTCTGCATACCTCGGACAGACGTTTCACCAAGATTATCGTAGAAAATGCATATCTGAGCTTGAACCCCACGAAAACCAAGATATCGCTGGTTCTGCATATCAAACGCACTGTGGAGTGCTGAAAACACCAGATAACGTGTTCCTGGCATTAAATAGCTCGAAAAGAGCGCTCTTGATGTTTCTGCATACCTCGGACAGACGTTTCACCAAGATTATCGTAGAAAATGCATATCTCAGCTTGAAAAACGACGAAAACCAAACATCGCCGGTTCTGCATATCAAACCAACTCTGGAGTGGTGAAAACACCAGACAACGTGTTTCTCGCATTAAATAGCTCGAATAGAGCGATCTCGATGATTAAGCATACTTCGGACAGAAGTCTCACCAAGATTATCAGAGAAATTGCATATCTCAGCTTGAAACCCCACGAAAACCAAGATATCGTCGGTTCTGCATATCATTCGCACTGTGGAGTGGTGAAAACACCAGATAACATGTTTCTCGCATTAAATAGCTCGAAACGAGCGATCTCGATGGTTAAGCATACTTCGGACAGAAGTCTCACCAAGATTATCGTAAAAAATGCATATCTCAGCTTGAAACCCCACGAAAACCAAGGTTTCGCTGGTTCTGCATATCAAACGCACTGTGGAATGGTGAAAACACCAGATAACTTTTTTCTCGCATTAAATAGCTCGAATAGAGCGATCTCGATGATTAAGCATACTTCGGACAAAAGTCTCACCAAGATTATCGCAGAAAATACATATTTCGGCTGGAAACCCCACGAAAACCAAGATATCGCCGGTTCTGCATATCCAACGCACTGTGGAGTGGTGAAAACACCAGATAACGTGTTTCTCGCATTAAATAGCTCGAAACGAGCGATCTCGATGATTCTGCATACTTCTGACAGAAGTCTCACCAAGATTATCGCAGAAAATGCATATCTCAGCTTGAAACCCGACCGAAACCAAGATATCTCCGGTTCTGCGCATCAAACGGACTGTGGTGTGGTGAAAACACCAGAAAACGTGTTTCTCGCATTAGATAGCTCGAAACGGGCGATCTAGATGATTCTGCATACTTCTGACAGAAGTCTCACCAAGATTATCGCAGAAAATGCATACCTCAGCTTGAAATCTCACGAAAATCAAGATGTCGCCGCTTCTGCATATCAAACGCACTGTGGAGTGGTGAAAACCACCAGAATACGTGTTTCTCGCATTAAATAGCTCGAATAGAGCGATCTGGATGATTAAGCATACTTCGGACAGAAGTCTCACCAAGATTATCGTAAAAAATGCATATCTCAGCTTGAAACCCCACGAAAACCAAGGTTTCGCTGGTTCTGCATATCAAACGCACTGTGGAATGGTGAAAACACCAGATAACTTGTTTCTCGCATTAAATAGCTCGAAAAGAGCGATCTCGATGACTCTGCATACTTCGGACAGAAGTCTCACCAAGATTATCGCAGAAAATGCATATCTCAGCTTCAAACCCCACGAAAACCAAGATATCGTCGGTTCTGCATATCATACGCACTGTGGAATGGTGAAAACACCAGAAAACGTGTTTGTCGCATTAAATAGCTCGAAAAGTACGATCTCGATGACTCTGCATACTTCGGACAGAAGTCTCACCAAGATTATCGCAGAAAATGCATATCTGAGCTTGAAACACCACGAAAACCAAGATATCGTCGGTTCTGCATATCATACGCACTGTGGAGTGGTGAAAGCACCAGATAACATGTTTCTCGCATTAAATAGCTCGAAAAGTACGATGTCGATGACTCTGCATACTTCGGACTGAAGTCTCACCAAGATTATCGCAGAAAATGCATATCTGAGCTTGAACCCCACGAAAACCAAGATATCGCTGGTTCTGCATATCAAACGCACTGTGGAGTGCTGAAAACACCAGATAACGTGTTCCTGGCATTAAATAGCTCGAAAAGAGCGCTCTTGATGTTTCTGCATACCTCGGACAGACGTTTCACCAAGATTATCGTAGAAAATGCATATCTCAGCTTGAAACCCCACGAAAACCAAGATATCTCCTATTCTGCATATCCAACGAACTGTGGAGTGGTGAAATCCCCAGAAAACGTGTTTCTCGCAATAAATAGCTCGAAAAGTACGATCTCGATGACTCTGCATACTTCGGACAGAAGTCTCACCAAGATTATCGCAGAAAATGCATATCTCTGCTAGAAACCCCACGAAAACCAAGATATCTCCTGTTCTGCATATCCAACGAACTGTGGAGTGGTGAAAACCCCAGAAAACGTGTTTGTCGCATTAAATAGCTCGAAAAGTACGATCTCGATGACTCTGCATACTTCGGACAGAAGTCTCACCAAGATTATCGCAGAAAATGCATATCTGAGCTTGAAACACCACGAAAACCAAGATATCGCTGGTTCTGCATATCAAACGCACTGTGGAGTGCTGAAAACACCAGATAACGTGTTTCTCGCATTAAATAGCTCGAATAGAGCGATCTCGATGATTAAGCATACTTCGGACAGAAGTCTCACCTAGATTATCGCAGAAATTGCATATCTCAGCTTGAATCCCCACGAAAACCAAGATATCGCTGGTTCTGCATATCAAACGCACTGTGGAGTGCTGAAAACACCAGATAACGTGTTCCTGGCATTAAATAGCTCGAAAAGAGCGCTCTTGATGTTTCTGCATACTTCGGACAGACGTTTCTCCAAGATTATCGTAGAAAATGCATATCTCAGCTTGAAAAACGACGAAAACCAAACATCGCCGGTTCTGCATATCAAACCAACTCTGGAGTGGTGAAAACACCAGACAACGTGTTTCTCGCATTAAATAGCTCGAATAGAGCGATCTCGATGATTAAGCATACTTCGGACAGAAGTCTCACCAAGATTAACGCAGAAATTGCATATCTCAGCTTGAAACCCCACGAAAACCAAGATATCGTCGGTTCTGCATATCATTCGCACTGTGGAGTGGTGAAAACACCAGATAACATGTTTCTCGCATTAGATAGCTCGAAACGGGCGATCTAGATGATTCTGCATACTTCTGACAGAAGTCTCACCAAGATTATCGCAGAAAATGCATACCTCAGCTTGAAATCTCACGAAAATCAAGATGTCGCCGCTTCTGCATATCAAACGCACTGTGGAGTGGTGAAAACCACCAGAATACGTGTTTCTCGCATTAAATAGCTCGAATAGAGCGATCTGGATGATTAAGCATACTTCGGACAGAAGTCTCACCAAGATTATCGTAAAAAATGCATATCTCAGCTTGAAACCCCACGAAAACCAAGGTTTCGCTGGTTCTGCATATCAAACGCACTGTGGAGTGCTGAAAACACCAGATAACGTGTTTCTCGCATTAAATAGCTCGAATAGAGCGATCTCGATGATTAAGCATACTTCGGACAGAAGTCTCACCTAGATTATCGCAGAAATTGCATATCTCAGCTTGAATCCCCACGAAAACCAAGATATCGCTGGTTCTGCATATCAAACGCACTGTGGAGTGCTGAAAACACCAGATAACGTGTTCCTGGCATTAAATAGCTCGAAAAGAGCGCTCTTGATGTTTCTGCATACTTCGGACAGACGTTTCACCAAGATTATCGTAGAAAATGCATATCTCAGCTTGAAAAACGACGAAAACCAAACATCGCCGGTTCTGCATATCAAACCAACTCTGGAGTGGTGAAAACACCAGACAACGTGTTTCTCGCATTAAATAGCTCGAATAGAGCGATCTCGATGATTAAGCATACTTCGGACAGAAGTCTCACCAAGATTAACGCAGAAATTGCATATCTCAGCTTGAAACCCCACGAAAACCAAGATATCGTCGGTTCTGCATATCATTCGCACTGTGGAGTGGTGAAAACACCAGATAACATGTTTCTCGCATTAGATAGCTCGAAACGGGCGATCTAGATGATTCTGCATACTTCTGACAGAAGTCTCACCAAGATTATCGCAGAAAATGCATACCTCAGCTTGAAATCTCACGAAAATCAAGATGTCGCCGCTTCTGCATATCAAACGCACTGTGGAGTGGTGAAAACCACCAGAATACGTGTTTCTCGCATTAAATAGCTCGAATAGAGCGATCTGGATGATTAAGCATACTTCGGACAGAAGTCTCACCAAGATTATCGTAAAAAATGCATATCTCAGCTTGAAACCCCACGAAAACCAAGGTTTCGCTGGTTCTGCATATCAAACGCACTGTGGAATGGTGAAAACACCAGATAACTTGTTTCTCGCATTAAATAGCTCGAAAAGAGCGATCTCGATGACTCTGCATACTTCGGACAGAAGTCTCACCAAGATTATCGCAGAAAATGCATATCTCAGCTTGAAACCCCACGAAAACCAAGATATCGTCGGTTCTGCATATCATACGCACTGTGGAATGGTGAAAACACCAGAAAACGTGTTTGTCGCATTAAATAGCTCGAAAAGTACGATCTCGATGACTCTGCATACTTCGGACAGAAGTCTCACCAAGATTATCGCAGAAAATGCATATCTGAGCTTGAAACACCACGAAAACCAAGATATCGTCGGTTCTGCATATCATACGCACTGTGGAGTGGTGAAAGCACCAGATAACATGTTTCTCGCATTAAATAGCTCGAAAAGTACGATCTCGATGACTCTGCATACTTCGGACTGAAGTCTCACCAAGATTATCGCAGAAAATGCATATCTGAGCTTGAACCCCACGAAAACCAAGATATCGCTGGATCTGCATATCAAACGCACTGTGGAGTGCTGAAAACACCAGATAACGTGTTCCTGGCATTAAATAGCTCGAAAAGAGCGCTCTTGATGTTTCTGCATACCTCGGACAGACGTTTCACCAAGATTATCGTAGAAAATGCATATCTCAGCTTGAAACCCCACGAAAACCAAGATATCTCCTATTCTGCATATCCAACGAACTGTGGAGTGGTGAAATCCCCAGAAAACGTGTTTCTCGCAATAAATAGCTCGAAAAGTACGATCTCGATGACTCTGCATACTTCGGACAGAAGTCTCACCAAGATTATCGCAGAAAATGCATATCTCTGCTAGAAACCCCACGAAAACCAAGATATCTCCTGTTCTGCATATCCAACGAACTGTGGAGTGGTGAAAACCCCAGAAAACGTGTTTGTCGCATTAAATAGCTCGAAAAGTACGATCTCGATGACTCTGCATACTTCGGACAGAAGTCTCACCAAGATTATCGCAGAAAATGCATATCTGAGCTTGAAACACCACGAAAACCAAGATATCGCTGGTTCTGCATATCAAACGCACTGTGGAGTGCTGAAAACACCAGATAACGTGGTTCTCGCATTAAATAGCTCGAATAGAGCGATCTCGATGATTAAGCATACTTCGGACAGAAGTCTCACCTAGATTATCGCAGAAATTGCATATCTCAGCTTGAATCCCCACGAAAACCAAGATATCGCTGGTTCTGCATATCAAACGCACTGTGGAGTGCTGAAAACACCAGATAACGTGTTCCTGGCATTAAATAGCTCGAAAAGAGCGCTCTTGATGTTTCTGCATACTTCGGACAGACGTTTCACCAAGATTATCGTAGAAAATGCATATCTCAGCTTGAAAAACGACGAAAACCAAACATCGCCGGTTCTGCATATCAAACCAACTCTGGAGTGGTGAAAACACCAGACAACGTGTTTCTCGCATTAAATAGCTCGAATAGAGCGATCTCGATGATTAAGCATACTTCGGACAGAAGTCTCACCAAGATTAACGCAGAAATTGCATATCTCAGCTTGAAACCCCACGAAAACCAAGATATCGTCGGTTCTGCATATCATTCGCACTGTGGAGTGGTGAAAACACCGGATAACATGTTTCTCGCATTAAATAGCTCGAAACGAGCGATCTCGATGGTTAAGCATACTTCGGACAGAAGTCTCACCTAGATTATCGCAGAAATTGCATATCTCAGCTTGAAACCCCGCAAAAACCAAGATATCGCCGGTTCTGCATATCATACGCACTGTGGAGTGGTGAAAACACCAGATAACGTGTTTCTCCCATTAAATAGCTCGAAAAGAGCGTTCTCGAATATCCTGCATACTTCTGACAGAAGTCTCACCAAGATTATCGTAGAAAATGCACATCTCAGCTTGAAACCCGACGAAAACCGAGTTATCTCCGGTTCTGCACATCAAACGTACCGTGGAGTGGTGAAAACCCCAGAAAACGTGTTTCTTGCATTAAATAGCTCGAAAAGTGCGCTCTCGACGTTTCTGCATATTTCGGACAGATGTTTCACCAAGATAATCGTAGAAAATGCATATCTCAGCTTGAAACCCGACGAAAACCAAAATATCGCCGGTTCTGCATATCAAACCAACTGTGGAGTGGTGAGAACACCAGAAAACGTGTTTATCGCATTAAATCGCTCGAAAAGTGCGATCACGATGATTTTGCATACTTCTAACAGGTGTCTCACCAAGATTATCGCAGAAAATGCATATCTCTGCTTGAAACCCCACGAAAACCAAGATATCGCCTGTTCTGCATATCAAACGCACTGTGGAATGGTGAAAAGCCCAGAAAACGAGTTTCTCGCATTAAATAGCTCGAAAAGAGCGCTCTCGATGTTTCTGCATACTTCGGACAGATGTTTCACCAAGATTATCGTAGAAAATGCATATCACAGCTTGAAACCCGACCGAAACCAAGATACCTCCGGTTCTGCATATCAAACGCACTGTGGAGTGGTGAAATCAACCAGAGAACGTGTTTCTCGCATTAAATAGCTCGAGAAGAGCGATCTCGATGATTCAGCATACTTCGGACAGAAGTCTCACCAAGATTATCGCAGGAAATGCATATCTCAGCTTGAAACCCGACCGAAACCAAGATATCTCCCGTTCTGCATGTCAAACGTACTGTGGAGTGGTGAAAACCCCAGAAAACGAGTTTCTCGCATTAAATAGCTCGAAAAGAGCGCGCTCGATGTTTCTGCATGCTTCGGACAGATGTTTCACCAAGATAATCGTAGAAAATGCATATCTCAGCGTGAAACCCGACCTAAACCAAGATATCTCCGGTTCTGCATGTCAAACGTACTGTGGAGTGGTGAATACACCAGAAAACGTGTTTCGTGCATTAAGTAGCTCGAAAAGAGCGATCTAGTTGATTCTGCATACTTCTGACAAAAGACCCACCAAGATTATCGCAGAAAATGCATATCTCAGCTGGAAATACCACGAAAATCAAGATATCGCCGGTTCTGCATATCAAACGCACTGTGGAGTGGTGAAAACACCGGATAAGGTTTTTCTCGCATTAACAAGCTCGAAAAGAGCGATCTCGATGTTTCAGCATACTTCGGACAGAAGTCTCACCAAGATTATCGCAGAAAATGCATATCTCAGCTTGAAACCCCGCGAAAACCAAGATATCGCAGGTTCTGCATATCATACGCACTGTGGAGTGGTGAAAACACCAGATAACGTGTTTCTCCCATTAAATAGCTCGACAAGAGCGTTCTCGAAGATCCTGCATACTTCTGACAGAAGTCTCACCAAGATTATCGTTGAAAATGCACATCTCAGCTTGAAACCCGACGAAAACCGAGTTATCTCCGGTTCTGCACATCAAACGTACCGTGGAATTGTGAAAACACCAGAAAACGTGTTTCGTGCATTAAGTAGCTCGAAAAGAGCGATCTAGATGATTCTGCATACTTCTGACAAGAGACCCACCAAGATTATCGCAGAAAATGCATATCTCAGCTGGAAACCCCACGAAAACCAAGATATCTCCGGTTCTG
Organism: Anthophora plumipes; assembly: GCA_951804975.1. Lineage (NCBI taxonomy): Eukaryota > Metazoa > Arthropoda > Insecta > Hymenoptera > Apidae > Anthophora > Anthophora plumipes. The sequence continues at coordinate 531,260 of CATORF010000697.1, forward strand.
CATATCCAGCGAACTGTGGAGTGGTGAAAACCCCAGAAAATGAGTTTCTCGCATTAAATAGCTCGAAAAGAGCGCTCTCGATGTTTCTGCATGCTTCGGACAGATGTTTCACCAAGATCATCGTAGAAAATGCATATCTCAGCATAAAACCCGACCGAAACCAAGATATCTCCGGTTCTGTATGTCAAACGTACTGTGGAGTCGTGAAAACACCAGAAAACATGTTTCGTGCATTAAGTAGCTCGAAAAGAGCGATCTAGTTGATTCTGCATACTTCTGACAAAAGACCCACCAAGATTATGGCAGAAAATGCATATCTCAGCTGGAAACACCACGAAAATCAAGATATCGCCTGTTCTGCATATCAAACGCACTGTGGAGTGGTGAAAACAACCTGAGAACGTGTTTCTCGCATTAACTAGCTCGAATAGTGCGATCTCGATGATTCAGCATACTTCGGACAGAAGTCTCACCAAGATTATCGCAGGAAATGCATATCTCAGCTTGAAACCCCACGAAAACCAAGATATCTCCGGTTCTGCATACCCAACGAACTGTGGAGTGGTGAAAACACCAGATAACGTGTTTCTCGCATTAAATAGCTCGAAAAGTGCGATCTCGATGATTCTGCATACTTCGGACAGAAGTCTCAACAAGATTATCGCAGAAAATCTATATCTCAGCTTGAAACCCCACGAAAACCAAGATATCTACTGTTCTGCATATCAAACGCACTGTGGAGTGGTGAAAGCACCAGATAACATGTTTCTCGCATTAAATAGCTCGAAAAGTACGATCTCGATGACTCTGCATACTTCGGACTGAAGTCTCACCAAGATTATCGCAGAAAATGCATATCTGAGCTTGAACCCCACGAAAACCAAGATATCGCTGGATCTGCATATCAAACGCACTGTGGAGTGCTGAAAACACCAGATAACGTGTTCCTGGCATTAAATAGCTCGAAAAGAGCGCTCTTGATGTTTCTGCATACCTCGGACAGACGTTTCACCAAGATTATCGTAGAAAATGCATATCTCAGCTTGAAACCCCACGAAAACCAAGATATCTCCTATTCTGCATATCCAACGAACTGTGGAGTGGTGAAATCCCCAGAAAACGTGTTTCTCGCAATAAATAGCTCGAAAAGTACGATCTCGATGACTCTGCATACTTCGGACAGAAGTCTCACCAAGATTATCGCAGAAAATGCATATCTCTGCTAGAAACCCCACGAAAACCAAGATATCTCCTGTTCTGCATATCCAACGAACTGTGGAGTGGTGAAAACCCCAGAAAACGTGTTTGTCGCATTAAATAGCTCGAAAAGTACGATCTCGATGACTCTGCATACTTCGGACAGAAGTCTCACCAAGATTATCGCAGAAAATGCATATCTGAGCTTGAAACACCACGAAAACCAAGATATCGCTGGTTCTGCATATCAAACGCACTGTGGAGTGCTGAAAACACCAGATAACGTGGTTCTCGCATTAAATAGCTCGAATAGAGCGATCTCGATGATTAAGCATACTTCGGACAGAAGTCTCACCTAGATTATCGCAGAAATTGCATATCTCAGCTTGAATCCCCACGAAAACCAAGATATCGCTGGTTCTGCATATCAAACGCACTGTGGAGTGCTGAAAACACCAGATAACGTGTTCCTGGCATTAAATAGCTCGAAAAGAGCGCTCTTGATGTTTCTGCATACTTCGGACAGACGTTTCACCAAGATTATCGTAGAAAATGCATATCTCAGCTTGAAAAACGACGAAAACCAAACATCGCCGGTTCTGCATATCAAACCAACTCTGGAGTGGTGAAAACACCAGACAACGTGTTTCTCGCATTAAATAGCTCGAATAGAGCGATCTCGATGATTAAGCATACTTCGGACAGAAGTCTCACCAAGATTAACGCAGAAATTGCATATCTCAGCTTGAAACCCCACGAAAACCAAGATATCGTCGGTTCTGCATATCATTCGCACTGTGGAGTGGTGAAAACACCAGATAACATGTTTCTCGCATTAAATAGCTCGAAACGAGCGATCTCGATGGTTAAGCATACTTCGGACAGAAGTCTCACCTAGATTATCGCAGAAATTGCATATCTCAGCTTGAAACCCCGCAAAAACCAAGATATCGCCGGTTCTGCATATCATACGCACTGTGGAGTGGTGAAAACACCAGATAACGTGTTTCTCCCATTAAATAGCTCGAAAAGAGCGTTCTCGAATATCCTGCATACTTCTGACAGAAGTCTCACCAAGATTATCGTAGAAAATGCACATCTCAGCTTGAAACCCGACGAAAACCGAGTTATCTCCGGTTCTGCACATCAAACGTACCGTGGAGTGGTGAAAACCCCAGAAAACGTGTTTCTTGCATTAAATAGCTCGAAAAGTGCGCTCTCGACGTTTCTGCATATTTCGGACAGATGTTTCACCAAGATAATCGTAGAAAATGCATATCTCAGCTTGAAACCCGACGAAAACCAAAATATCGCCGGTTCTGCATATCAAACCAACTGTGGAGTGGTGAGAACACCAGAAAACGTGTTTATCGCATTAAATCGCTCGAAAAGTGCGATCACGATGATTTTGCATACTTCTAACAGGTGTCTCACCAAGATTATCGCAGAAAATGCATATCTCTGCTTGAAACCCCACGAAAACCAAGATATCGCCTGTTCTGCATATCAAACGCACTGTGGAATGGTGAAAAGCCCAGAAAACGAGTTTCTCGCATTAAATAGCTCGAAAAGAGCGCTCTCGATGTTTCTGCATACTTCGGACAGATGTTTCACCAAGATTATCGTAGAAAATGCATATCACAGCTTGAAACCCGACCGAAACCAAGATACCTCCGGTTCTGCATATCAAACGCACTGTGGAGTGGTGAAATCAACCAGAGAACGTGTTTCTCGCATTAAATAGCTCGAGAAGAGCGATCTCGATGATTCAGCATACTTCGGACAGAAGTCTCACCAAGATTATCGCAGGAAATGCATATCTCAGCTTGAAACCCGACCGAAACCAAGATATCTCCCGTTCTGCATGTCAAACGTACTGTGGAGTGGTGAAAACCCCAGAAAACGAGTTTCTCGCATTAAATAGCTCGAAAAGAGCGCGCTCGATGTTTCTGCATGCTTCGGACAGATGTTTCACCAAGATAATCGTAGAAAATGCATATCTCAGCGTGAAACCCGACCTAAACCAAGATATCTCCGGTTCTGCATGTCAAACGTACTGTGGAGTGGTGAATACACCAGAAAACGTGTTTCGTGCATTAAGTAGCTCGAAAAGAGCGATCTAGTTGATTCTGCATACTTCTGACAAAAGACCCACCAAGATTATCGCAGAAAATGCATATCTCAGCTGGAAATACCACGAAAATCAAGATATCGCCTGTTCTGCATATCAAACGCACTGTGGAGTGGTGAAAACAACCAGAGAACGTGTTTCTCGCATTAACTAGCTCGAAAAGAGCGATCTCGATGATTCAGCATACTTCGGACAGAAGTCTCACCAAGATTATCGCTGGAAATGCATATCTCAGCTTGAAACCCCACGAAAACCAAGATATCTCCGGTTCTGCATATCCAACGAACTGTGGAGTGGTGAAAACACAAGATAACGTGTTTCTCGCATTAAATAGCTCCAAAAGTGCGATCTCGATGATTCTGCATACTTCTAACAGAAGTCTCACCAAGATTATCGCAGAAAATGCATATCTCAGCTTGAAACCCCACGAAAACCAAGATATCGCCGGTTCTGCATATCAAACGCACTGTGGAGTGGTGAAAACACCGGATAAGGTTTTTCTCGCATTAACAAGCTCGAAAAGAGCGATCTCGATGTTTCAGCATACTTCGGACAGAAGTCTCACCAAGATTATCGCAGAAAATGCATATCTCAGCTTGAAACCCCGCGAAAACCAAGATATCGCAGGTTCTGCATATCATACGCACTGTGGAGTGGTGAAAACACCAGATAACGTGTTTCTCCCATTAAATAGCTCGACAAGAGCGTTCTCGAAGATCCTGCATACTTCTGACAGAAGTCTCACCAAGATTATCGTTGAAAATGCACATCTCAGCTTGAAACCCGACGAAAACCGAGTTATCTCCGGTTCTGCACATCAAACGTACCGTGGAATTGTGAAAACACCAGAAAACGTGTTTCGTGCATTAAGTAGCTCGAAAAGAGCGATCTAGATGATTCTGCATACTTCTGACAAGAGACCCACCAAGATTATCGCAGAAAATGCATATCTCAGCTGGAAACCCCACGAAAACCAAGATATCTCCGGTTCTGCATATCCAGCGAACTGTGGAGTGGTGAAAACCCCAGAAAATGAGTTTCTCGCATTAAATAGCTCGAAAAGAGCGCTCTCGATGTTTCTGCATGCTTCGGACAGATGTTTCACCAAGATCATCGTAGAAAATGCATATCTCAGCATAAAACCCGACCGAAACCAAGATATCTCCGGTTCTGTATGTCAAACGTACTGTGGAGTCGTGAAAACACCAGAAAACATGTTTCGTGCATTAAGTAGCTCGAAAAGAGCGATCTAGTTGATTCTGCATACTTCTGACAAAAGACCCACCAAGATTATGGCAGAAAATGCATATCTCAGCTGGAAACACCACGAAAATCAAGATATCGCCTGTTCTGCATATCAAACGCACTGTGGAGTGGTGAAAACAACCTGAGAACGTGTTTCTCGCATTAACTAGCTCGAATAGTGCGATCTCGATGATTCAGCATACTTCGGACAGAAGTCTCACCAAGATTATCGCAGGAAATGCATATCTCAGCTTGAAACCCCACGAAAACCAAGATATCTCCGGTTCTGCATACCCAACGAACTGTGGAGTGGTGAAAACACCAGATAACGTGTTTCTCGCATTAAATAGCTCGAAAAGTGCGATCTCGATGATTCTGCATACTTCGGACAGAAGTCTCAACAAGATTATCGCAGAAAATCTATATCTCAGCTTGAAACCCCACGAAAACCAAGATATCTACTGTTCTGCATATCAAACGCACTGTGGAGTGGTGAAAACACCAGATAACGTGTTTCTCGCACTAACTAGCTCGAAAAGAGCAATCTAGATGATTCAGCATACTTCTGACAGAAGTCTCACCAAGATTATCGCAGAAAATGCATATCTCAGCTTGAAACCCCACGAAAACCAAGATATCGCCGGTTCTGCATATCAAATGCACTGTGGAGTGGTGAAAACACCGGATAAGGTTTTTCTGACATTAACTAGCTCGAAAAGAGCGATCTCGATGTTTCAGCATACTTCGGACAGAAGTCTCACCAAGATTATCGCAGAAAATGCATATCTCAGCTTGAAACCCCACGAAAACCAAGATATCGCCGGTTCTGCATATGATACGCACTGTGGAGTGGTGAAAACACCAGATAACGTGTTTCGTGCATTAAGTAGCTCGAGAAGAGCGATCTAGATGATTCTGCATACTTCTAACAGAAGTCTTACCAAGATTATCGCAGATAATGCATATCTCTGCTTGAAACCCCACGAAAACCAAGATATCTACTGTTCTGCAGATCCAACGATCTGTGGAGTGGTGAAAACCCCAGAAAAGGTGTTTCTCGCATTAAATAGCTCGAAAAGAGCGCTCTCGATGTTTCTGCATACTTCGGACAGATGTTTCACCAAGCTTATCGTAGAAAATGCATATCTCAGCTTGAAACCCGACGAAAACCAAAATATCGCCGTTTCTGCATATCCAACGCACTGTGGAGTGGTGAAAACACCAGATAACGTGTTTCTCGCATTAAGTAGCTCGAAACGAGCGATCTCGATGATTCTGCATACATCGGACAGAAGTCTCAACAAGATTATCGCGGAAAATGCATATCTCAGCTCGAAACCCCACGAAAACCAAGATATCTACTGTTCTGCATATCAAACGCACTGTGGAGTGGTGAAAACACCAGATAACGTGTTGCTCGCACTAACTAGCTCGAAAAGAGCGATCTCGATGATTCACCATACTTCGGACAGAAGTCTCACCAAGATTATCGCAGAAAATGCATATCTCAGCTTGAAACCCCACGAAAACCAAGATATCGCCGGTTCTGCATATCAAATGCACTGTGGAGTGGTGAAAACACCAGATAACGTGTTTCTCGAATTAAATAGCTCGAAAAGAGCGTTCTCTAAGATCCTGCAAACTTCTGACAGAAGTCTCACCAAGATTATCGTAGAAAATGCATATCTCAGCTTGAAACCCGGCGAAAACCGAGTTATCTCCGGTTCTGCACATCAAACGTACCGTGGAGTGGTGAAAACACCAGAAAACGTGTTTCGCACATTAAGTAGCTCGAAAAGAGCGTTCTCGAAGATTCTGCATACATCTGACAGAAGTCTCACCAGGATTATCGTAGAAAATGCATATCTCAGCTTGAAACCCCACGAAAACCAAGATATCTACTGTTCTGCATATCCAACGAACTGTGGAGTGGTGAAAACACCAGATAACGTGTTTCTCGCATTAAATAGCTCGAAAAGAGCGTTCTCGAAGAACCTGCATACTTCTGACAGAAGTCTCACCAAGATTATCGTAGAAAATGTATATCTCAGCTTGAAACCCGACGAAAACCGAGTTATCTCCGGTTCTGCACATCAAACGTACCGTGGAGTGGTGAAAACACCAGAAAACGAGTTTCACGCATTAAATAGCTCGAAAAGAGCGCTCTCGATATTTCTGCATACTTCGGACAGATGTTTCACCAAGATTATCGTAGAAAATGCATATCTCAGCTTGAAACCCGACCGAAACCAAGATATCTCCGGTTCTACATGTCAAACGTACTGTGGAGTGGTGAAAACACAAGAAAACGTGTTTCGTGAATTAAGTAGCTCGAAAAGAGCGATCTAGATGATTCTGCATACTTCTGACATAAGACCCACCAAGATTATCGCAGAAAATGCATATCTCAGCTGGAAACACCATGGAAATCAAGATATCGCCTGTTCTGCATATCAAACGCACTGTGGAAAGGTGAAAACAACCAGAGAACGTGTTTCTCGCATTATATAGCTCGAAAAGGGCGATCTCGATGATTCAGCATACTTCGGACAGAAGTCTCACCAAGATTATCGCAGAAAATGCATATTTCTGCTTGAAACACCACGAAAACCAAGATATAGACTATTCTGCATATCAAACGCACTGTGGAGTGGTGAAAACACCAGATAACGTGTTTCTCGCATTAAATAGCTCGAAAAGAGCGTTCTCGATGGTTTTGCATACTTCTAACAGGTGTCTCACCAAGATTATCGCAGAAAATGCATATCTCTGCTCGAAACCCCACGAAAACCAAGATATCGCCTGTTCTGCATATCAAACGCACTGTGGAGTGGTGAAAACCCCAGAAAACGAGTTTCTCGCATTAAATAGCTCGAAAAGAGCGCTCTCGATGTTTCTGCATACTTCGGACAGATGTTTCACCATTATTATCGTAGAAAATGCATATCTCAGCTTGAAACCCGACGAAAACCGAGTTATCTCCGGTTCTGCAAATCAAACGTACCGTGGAGTGGTGAAAACCCCAGAAAACGTGTTTCTTGCATTAAATAGCTCGAAAAGTGCGCTCTCGACGTTTCTGCATACTTCGGACAGATGTTTCACCAAGATTATCGTAGAAAATGCATATCTCAGCTTGAAACCCGACGAAAACCAAAATATCGCCGGTTCTGCATATCAAACCAACTGTGGAGTGGTGAAAACACCAGAAAACGTGTTTATCGCATTAAATAGCTCGAAAAGTGCGATCTCGATGATTTTGCATACTTCTAACAGGTGTCTCACCAAGATTATCGCAGAAAATGCATATCTCTGCTTGAAACCCCACGAAAACCAAGATATCGCCTGTTCTGCATATCAAACGCACTGTGGAGTGGTGAAAACCCCAGAAAACGAGTTTCTCGCATTAAATAGCTCGAAAAGAGCGCTCTCGATGTTTCTGCATACTTCGGACAGATGTTTCACCAAGATTATCGTAGAAAATGCATATCACAGCTTGAAACCCGACCGAAACCAAGATACCTCCGGTTCTGCATATCAAACGCACTGTGGAGTGGTGAAATCAACCAGAGAACGTGTTTCTCGCATTAAATAGCTCGAAAAGAGCGCGCTCGATGTTTCTGCATGCTTCGGACAGATGTTTCACCAAGATAATCGTAGAAAATGCATATCTCAGCGTGAAACCCGACCTAAACCAAGATATCTCCGGTTCTGCATGTCAAACGTACTGTGGAGTGGTGAATACACCAGAAAACGTGTTTCGTGCATTAAGTAGCTCGAAAAGAGCGATCTAGCTGATTCTGCATACTTCTGACAAAAGACCCACCAAGATTATCGCAGAAAATGCATATCTCAGCTGGAAATACCACGAAAATCAAGATATCGCCTGTTCTGCATATCAAACGCACTGTGGAGTGGTGAAAACAACCAGAGAACGTGTTTCTCGCATTAACTAGCTCGAAAAGAGCGATCTCGATGATTCAGCATACTTCGGACAGAAGTCTCACCAAGATTATCGCTGGAAATGCATATCACAGCTTGAAACCCCACGAAAACCAAGATATCTCCGGTTCTGCATATCCAACGAACTGTGGAGTTGTGAAAACACAAGATAACGTGTTTCTCGCATTAAATAGCTCGAAAAGTGCGATCTCGATGATTCTGCATACTTCTAACGGAAGTCTCACCAAGATTATCGCAGAAAATGCATATCTCAGCTTGAAACCCCACGAAAACCAAGATATCGCCGGTTCTGCATATCCAACGAACTGTGGAGTGGTGAAAACACCAGATAACGTGTTTCTCGCATTAAATAGCTCGAAAAGTGCGTTCTCGAAGAACCTGCATACTTCTGACAGAAGTCTCACCAAGATTATCGTAGAAAATGTATATCTCAGCTTGAAACCCGACGAAAACCGAGTTATCTCCGGTTCTGCACATCAAACGAACTGTGGAGTGGTGAAAACACCAGATAACGTGTTTCTCGCATTAAATAGCTCGAAAAGAGCGTTCTCGAAGAACCTGCATACTTCTGACAGAAGTCTCACCAAGATTATCGTAGAAAATGTATATCTCAGCTTGAAACCCGACGAAAACCGAGTTATCTCCGGTTCTGCACATCAAACGAACTGTGGAGTGGTGAAAACACCAGATAACGTGTTTCTCGCATTAAATAGCTCGAAAAGAGCGTTCTCGAAGAACCTGCATACTTCTGACAGAAGTCTCACCAAGATTATCGTAGAAAATGTATATCTCAGCTTGAAACCCGACGAAAACCGAGTTATCTCCGGTTCTGCACATCAAACGAACAGTGGAGTGGTGAAAACACCAGATAACGTGTTTCTCGCATTAAATAGCTCGAAAAGAGCGTTCTCGAAGAACCTGCATACTTCTGACAGAAGTCTCACCAAGATTATCGTAGAAAATGCATATCTCAGCTTGAAACCCGACGAAAACCGAGTTATCTCCGGTTCTGCACATCAAACGTACCGTGGAGTGGTGAAAACACCAGAAAACGTGTTTCGCACATTAAGTAGCTCGAAAAGAGCGTTCTCGAAGATTCTGCATACATCTGACAGAAGTCTCACCAGGATTATCGTAGAAAATGCATATCTCAGCTTGAAACCCCACGAAAACCAAGATATCTACTGTTCTGCATATCCAACGAACTGTGGAGTGGTGAAAACACCAGATAACGTGTTTCTCGCATTAAATAGCTCGAAAAGAGCGTTCTCGAAGAACCTGCATACTTCTGACAGAAGTCTCACCAAGATTATCGTAGAAAATGTATATCTCAGCTTGAAACCCGACGAAAACCGAGTTATCTCCGGTTCTGCACATCAAACGTACCGTGGAGTGGTGAAAACACCAGAAAACGAGTTTCTCGCATTAAATAGCTCGAAAAGAGCGCTCTCGATATTTCTGCATACTTCGGACAGATGTTTCACCAAGATTATCGTAGAAAATGCATATCTCAGCTTGAAACCCGACCGAAACCAAGATATCTCCGGTTCTACATGTCAAACGTACTGTGGAGTGGTGAAAACACAAGAAAACGTGTTTCGTGAATTAAGTAGCTCGAAAAGAGCGATCTAGATGATTCTGCATACTTCTGACATAAGACCCACCAAGATTATCGCAGAAAATGCATATCTCAGCTGGAAACACCATGAAAATCAAGATATCGCCTGTTCTGCATATCAAACGCACTGTGGAAAGGTGAAAACAACCAGAGAACGTGTTTCTCGCATTATATAGCTCGAAAAGGGCGATCTCGATGATTCAGCATACTTCGGACAGAAGTCTCACCAAGATTATCGCAGAAAATGCATATTTCTGCTTGAAACACCACGAAAACCAAGATATAGACTATTCTGCATATCAAACGCACTGTGGAGTGGTGAAAACACCAGATAACGTGTTTCTCGCATTAAATAGCTCGAAAAGAGCGTTCTCGATGGTTTTGCATACTTCTAACAGGTGTCTCACCAAGATTATCGCAGAAAATGCATATCTCTGCTTGAAACCCCACGAAAACCAAGATATCGCCTGTTCTGCATATCAAACGCACTGTGGAGTGGTGAAAACCCCAGAAAACGAGTTTCTCGCATTAAATAGCTCGAAAAGAGCGCTCTCGATGTTTCTGCATACTTCGGACAGATGTTTCACCATTATTATCGTAGAAAATGCATATCTCAGCTTGAAACCCGACGAAAACCGAGTTATCTCCGGTTCTGCAAATCAAACGTACCGTGGAGTGGTGAAAACCCCAGAAAACGTGTTTCTTGCATTAAATAGCTCGAAAAGTGCGCTCTCGACGTTTCTGCATACTTCGGACAGATGTTTCACCAAGATTATCGTAGAAAATGCATATCTCAGCTTGAAACCCGACGAAAACCAAAATATCGCCGGTTCTGCATATCAAACCAACTGTGGAGTGGTGAAAACACCAGAAAACGTGTTTATCGCATTAAATAGCTCGAAAAGTGCGATCTCGATGATTTTGCATACTTCTAACAGGTGTCTCACCAAGATTATCGCAGAAAATGCATATCTCTGCTTGAAACCCCACGAAAACCAAGATATCGCCTGTTCTGCATATCAAACGCACTGTGGAGTGGTGAAAACCCCAGAAAACGAGTTTCTCGCATTAAATAGCTCGGAAAGAGCGCTCTCGATGTTTCTGCATACTTCGGACAGATGTTTCACCAAGATTATCGTAGAAAATGCATATCACAGCTTGAAACCCGACCGAAACCAAGATACCTCCGGTTCTGCATATCAAACGCACTGTGGAGTGGTGAAATCAACCAGAGAACGTGTTTCTCGCATTAAATAGCTCGAAAAGAGCGCGCTCGATGTTTCTGCATGCTTCGGACAGATGTTTCACCAAGATAATCGTAGAAAATGCATATCTCAGCGTGAAACCCGACCTAAACCAAGATATCTCCGGTTCTGCATGTCAAACGTACTGTGGAGTGGTGAAAACACCAGAAAACGTGTTTCGTGCATTAAGTAGCTCGAAAAGAGCGATCTAGCTGATTCTGCATACTTCTGACAAAAGACCCACCAAGATTATCGCAGAAAATGCATATCTCAGCTGGAAATACCACGAAAATCAAGATATCGCCTGTTCTGCATATCAAACGCACTGTGGAGTGGTGAAAACAACCAGAGAACGTGTTTCTCGCATTAACTAGCTCGAAAAGAGCGATCTCGATGATTCAGCATACTTCGGACAGAAGTCTCACCAAGATTATCGCTGGAAATGCATATCACAGCTTGAAACCCCACGAAAACCAAGATATCTCCGGTTCTGCATATCCAACGAACTGTGGAGTTGTGAAAACACAAGATAACGTGTTTCTCGCATTAAATAGCTCGAAAAGTGCGATCTCGATGATTCTGCATACTTCTAACGGAAGTCTCACCAAGATTATCGCAGAAAATGCATATCTCAGCTTGAAACCCCACGAAAACCAAGATATCGCCGGTTCTGCATATCAAACGCACTGTGGAGTGGTGAAAACACCGGATACGGTTTTTCTCGCATTAACAAGCTCGAAAAGAGCGATCTCGATGTTTCAGCATACTTCGGACAGAAGTCTCACCAAGATTATCGCAGAAAATGCATATCTCAGCTTGAAACCCCGCGAAAACCAAGATATCGCCGGTTCTGCATATCATACGCACTGTGGAGTGGTGAAAACACCAGATAACGTGTTTCTCCCATTAAATAGCTCGAAAAGAGCGTTCTCGAATATCCTGCATACTTCTGACAGAAGTCTCACCAAGATTATCGTAGAAAATGCACATCTCAGCTTGAAACCCGACGAAAACCGAGTTATCTCCGGTTCTGCACATCAAACGTACCGTGGAGTGGTGAAAACCCCAGAAAACGTGTTTCTTGCATTAAATAGCTCGAAAAGTGCGCTCTCGACGTTTCTGCATACTTCGGACAGATGTTTCACCAAGATTATCGTAGAAAATGCATATCTCAGCTTGAAACCCGACGAAAACCAAAATATCGCCGGTTCTGCATATCAAACCAACTGTGGAGTGGTGAAAACACCAGAAAACGTGTTTATCGCATTAAATAGCTCGAAAAGTGCGATCTCGATGATTTTGCATACTTCTAACAGAAGTCTCACCAAGATTATCGCAGAAAATGCATATCTCTGCTTGAAACCCCACGAAAACCAAGATATCGCCTGTTCTGCATATCAAACGCACTGTGGAGTGGTGAAAACCCCAGAAAACGAGTTTCTCGCATTAAATAGCTCGAAAAGAGCGCTCTCGATGTTTCTGCATACTTCGGACAGATGTTTCACCAAGATTATCGTAGAAAATGCATATCACAGCTAGAAACCCGACCGAAACCAAGATACCTCCGGTTCTGCATATCAAACGCACTGTGGAGTGGTGAAATCAACCAGAGAACGTGTTTCTCGCATTAAATAGCTCGAGAAGAGCGATCTCGATGATTCAGCATACTTCGGACAGAAGTCTCACCAAGATTATCGCAGGAAATGCATATCTCAGCTTGAAACCCGACCGAAACCAAGATATCTCCCGTTCTGCATGTCAAACGTACTGTGGAGTGGTGAAAACCCCAGAAAACGAGTTTCTCGCATTAAATAGCTCGAAAAGAGCGCGCTCGATGTTTCTGCATGCTTCGGACAGATGTTTCACCAAGATCATCGTAGAAAATGCATATCTCAGCGTGAAACCCGACCTAAACCAAGATATCTCCGGTTCTGCATGTCAAACGTACTGTGGAGTGGTGAAAACACCAGAAAACGTGTTTCGTGCATTAAGTAGCTCGAAAAGAGCGATCTAGTTGATTCTGCATACTTCTGACGAAAGACCCACCAAGATTATCGCAGAAAATGCATATCTCAGCTGGAAATACCACGAAAATCAAGATATCGCCTGTTCTGCATATCAAACGCACTGTGGAGTGGTGAAAACAACCAGAGAACGTGTTTCTCGCATTAACTAGCTCGAAAAGAGCGATCTCGATGATTCAGCATACTTCGGACAGAAGTCTCACCAAGATTATCGCTGGAAATGCATATCTCAGCTGGAAACCCCACGAAAACCAAGATATCTCCGGTTCTGCATATCCAGCGAACTGTGGAGTGGTGAAAACCCCAGAAAATGAGTTTCTCGCATTAAATAGCTCGAAAAGAGCGCTCTCGATGTTTCTGCATGCTTCGGACAGATGTTTCACCAAGATCATCGTAGAAAATGCATATCTCAGCATAAAACCCGACCGAAACCAAGATATCTGCGGTTCTGTATGTCAAACGTACTGTGGAGTGGTGAAAACACCAGAAAACATGTTTCGTGCATTAAGTAGCTCGAAAAGAGCGATCTAGTTGATTCTGCATACTTCTGACAAAAGACCCACCAAGATTATGGCAGAAAATGCATATCTCAGCTGGAAACACCACGAAAATCAAGATATCGCCTGTTCTGCATATCAAACGCACTGTGGAGTGGTGAAAACAACCAGAGAACGTGTTTCTCGCATTAACTAGCTCGAAAAGTGCGATCTCGATGATTCAGCATACTTCGGACAGAAGTCTCACCAAGATTATCGCAGGAAATGCATATCTCAGCTTGAAACCCCACGAAAACCAAGATATCTCCGGTTCTGCATACCCAACGAACTGTGGAGTGGTGAAAACACCAGATAACGTGTTTCTCGCATTAAATAGCTAGAAAAGTGCGATCTCGATGATTCTGCATACTTCGGACAGAAGTCTCAACAAGATTATCGCAGAAAATGCATATCTCAGCTTGAAACCCCACGAAAACCAAGATATCTACTGTTCTGCATATCAAACGCACTGTGGAGTGGTGAAAACACCAGATAACGTGTTTCTCGCACTAACTAGCTCGAAAAGAGCAATCTAGATGATTCAGCATACTTCTGACAGAAGTCTCACCAAGATTATCGCAGAAAATGCATATCTCAGCTTGAAACCCCACGAAAACCAAGATATCGCCGGTTCTGCATATCAAATGCACTGTGGAGTGGTGAAAACGCCGGATAAGGTTTTTCTGACATTAACTAGCTCGAAAAGAGCGATCTCGATGTTTCAGCATACTTCGGACAGAAGTCTCACCAAGATTATCGCAGAAAATGCATATCTCAGCTTGAAACCCCACGAAAACCAAGATATCGCCGGTTCTGCATATGATACGCACTGTGGAGTGGTGAAAACACCAGATAACGTGTTTCGTGCATTAAGTAGCTCGAGAAGAGCGATCTAGATGATTCTGCATACTTCTAACAGAAGTCTTACCAAGATAATCGCAGATAATGCATATCTCTGCTTGAAACCCCACGAAAACCAAGATATCTACTGTTCTGCATATCCAACGATCTGTGGAGTGGTGAAAACCCCAGAAAACGTGTTTCTCGCATTAAATAGCTCGAAAAGAGCGCTCTCGATGTTTCTGCATACTTCGGACAGATGTTTCACCAAGCTTATCGTAGAAAATGCATATCTCAGCTTGAAACCCGACGAAAACCAAAATATCGCCGTTTCTGCATATCCAACGCACTGTGGAGTGGTGAAAACACCAGATAACGTGTTTCTCGCATTAAGTAGCTCGAAACGAGCGATCTCGATGATTCTGCATACTTCGGACAGAAGTCTCAACAAGATTATCGCGGAAAATGCATATCTCAGCTCGAAACCCCACGAAAACCAAGATATCTACTGTTCTGCATATCAAACGCACTGTGGAGTGGTGAAAACACCAGATAACGTGTTGCTCGCACTAACTAGCTCGAAAAGAGCGATCTCGATGATTCACCATACTTCGGACAGAAGTCTCACCAAGATTATCGCAGAAAATGCATATCTCAGCTTGAAACCCCACGAAAACCAAGATATCGCCGGTTCTGCATATCAAATGCACTGTGGAGTGGTGAAAACACCAGATAACGTGTTTCTCGAATTAAATAGCTCGAAAAGAGCGTTCTCTAAGATCCTGCAAACTTCTGACAGAAGTCTCACCAAGATTATCGTAGAAAATGCATATCTCAGCTTGAAACCCGACGAAAACCGAGTTATCTCCGGTTCTGCACATCAAACGTACCGTGGAGTGGTGAAAACACCAGAAAACGTGTTTCGCACATTAAGTAGCTCGAAAAGAGCGTTCTCGAAGATTCTGCATACATCTGACAGAAGTCTCACCAGGATTATCGTAGAAAATGCATATCTCAGCTTGAAACCCCACGAAAACCAAGATATCTACTGTTCTGCATATCCAACGAACTGTGGAGTGGTGAAAACACCAGATAACGTGTTTCTCGCATTAAATAGCTCGAAAAGAGCGTTCTCGAAGAACCTGCATACTTCTGACAGAAGTCTCACCAAGATTTTCGTAGAAAATGCATATCTCAGCTTGAAACCCGACGAAAACCGAGTTATCTCCGGTTCTGCACATCAAACGTACCGTGGAGTGGTGAAAACACCAGAAAACGAGTTTCTCGCATTAAATAGCTCGAAAAGAGCGCTCTCGATATTTCTGCATACTTCGGACAGATGTTTCACCAAGATTATCGTAGAAAATGCATATCTCAGCTTGAAACCCGACCGAAACCAAGATATCTCCGGTTCTACATGTCAAACGTACTGTGGAGTGGTGAAAACACAAGAAAACGTGTTTCGTGAATTAAGTAGCTCGAAAAGAGCGATCTAGATGATTCTGCATACTTCTGACATAAGACCCACCAAGATTATCGCAGAAAATGCATATCTCAGCTGGAAACACCATGAAAATCAAGATATCGCCTGTTCTGCATATCAAACGCACTGTGGAAAGGTGAAAACAACCAGAGAACGTGTTTCTCGCATTATATAGCTCGAAAAGGGCGATCTCGATGATTCAGCATACTTCGGACAGAAGTCTCACCAAGATTATCGCAGAAAATGCATATTTCTGCTTGAAACACCACGAAAACCAAGATATAGACTATTCTGCATATCAAACGCACTGTGGAGTGGTGAAAACACCAGATAACGTGTTTCTCGCATTAAATAGCTCGAAAAGAGCGTTCTCGATGGTTTTGCATACTTCTAACAGGTGTCTCACCAAGATTATCGCAGAAAATGCATATCTCTGCTTGAAACCCCACGAAAACCAAGATATCGCCTGTTCTGCATATCAAACGCACTGTGGAGTGGTGAAAACCCCAGAAAACGAGTTTCTCGCATTAAATAGCTCGAAAAGAGCGCTCTCGATGTTTCTGCATACTTCGGACAGATGTTTCACCAGTATTATCGTAGAAAATGCATATCTCAGCTTGAAACCCGACGAAAACCGAGTTATCTCCGGTTCTGCAAATCAAACGTACCGTGGAGTGGTGAAAACCCCAGAAAACGTGTTTCTTGCATTAAATAGCTCGAAAAGTGCGCTCTCGACGTTTCTGCATACTTCGGACAGATGTTTCACCAAGATTATCGTAGAAAATGCATATCTCAGCTTGAAACCCGACGAAAACCAAAATATCGCCGGTTCTGCATATCAAACCAACTGTGGAGTGGTGAAAACACCAGAAAACGTGTTTATCGCATTAAATAGCTCGAAAAGTGCGATCTCGATGATTTTGCATACTTCTAACAGGTGGCTCACCAAGATTATCGCAGAAAATGCATATCTCTGCTTGAAACCCCACGAAAACCAAGATATCGCCTGTTCTGCATATCAAACGCACTGTGGAGTGGTGAAAACCCCAGAAAACGAGTTTCTCGCATTAAATAGCTCGAAAAGAGCGCTCTCGATGTTTCTGCATACTTCGGACAGATGTTTCACCAAGATTATCGTAGAAAATGCATATCTCAGCTTGAAACCCGACGAAAACCAAAATATCGCCGGATCTGCATATCAAACCAACTGTGGAGTGGTGAAAACACCAGAAAACGTGTTTATCGCATTAAATAGCTCGAAAAGTGCGATCTCGATGATTTTGCATACTTCTAACAGGTGTCTCACCAAGATTATCGCAGAAAATGCATATCTCTGCTTGAAACCCCACGAAAACCAAGATATCGCCTGTTCTGCATATCAAACGCACTGTGGAGTGGTGAAAACCCCAGAAAACGAGTTTCTCGCATTAAATAGCTCGAAAAGAGCGCTCTCGATGTTTCTGCATACTTCGGACAGATGTTTCACCAAGATTATCGTAGAAAATGCATATCACAGCTTGAAACCCGACCGAAACCAATATACCTCCGGTTCTGCATATCAAACGCACTGTGGAGTGGTGAAATCAACCAGAGAACGTGTTTCTCGCATTAAATAGCTCGAGAAGAGCGATCTCGATGATTCAGCATACTTCGGACAGAAGTCTCACCAAGATTATCGCAGGAAATGCATATCTCAGCTTGAAACCCGACCGAAACCAAGATATCTCCCGTTCTGCATGTCAAACGTACTGTGGAGTGGTGAAAACCCCAGAAAACGAGTTTCTCGCATTAAATAGCTCGAAAAGAGCGCGCTCGATGTTTCTGCATGCTTCGGACAGATGTTTCACCAAGATAATCGTAGAAAATGCATATCTCAGCGTGAAACCCGACCTAAACCAAGATATCTCCGGTTCTGCATGTCAAACGTACTGTGGAGTGGTGAAAACACCAGAAAACGTGTTTCGTGCATTAAGTAGCTCGAAAAGAGCGATCTAGTTGATTCTGCATACTTCTGACAAATGACCCACCAAGATTATCGCAGAAAATGCATATCTCAGCTGGAAATACCACGAAAATCAAGATATCGCCTGTTCTGCATATCAAACGCACTGTGGAGTGGTGAAAGCAACCAGAGAACGTGTTTCTCGCATTAACTAGCTCGAAAAGAGCGATCTCGATGATTCAGCATACTTCGGACAGAAGTCTCACCAAGATTATCGCTGGAAATGCATATCTCAGCTTGAAACCCCACGAAAACCAAGATATCTCCGGTTCTGCATATCCAACGAACTGTGGAGTGGTGAAAACACAAGATAACGTGTTTCTCGCATTAAATAGCTCGAAAAGTGCGATCTCGATGATTCTGCATACTTCTAACAGAAGTCTCACCAAGATTATCGCAGAAAATGCATATCTCAGCTTGAAACCCCACGAAAACCAAGATATCGCCGGTTCTGCATATCAAACGCACTGTGGAGTGGTGAAAACACCGGATAAGGTTTTTCTCGCATTAACAAGCTCGAAAAGAGCGATCTCGATGTTTCAGCATACTTCGGACAGAAGTCTCACCAAGTTTATCGCAGAAAATGCATATCTCAGCTTGAAACCCCGCGAAAACCAAGATATCGCCGGTTCTGCATATCATACGCACTGTGGAGTGGTGAAAACACCACATAACGTGTTTCTCCCATTAAATAGCTCGAAAAGAGCGTTCTCGAAGATCCTGCATACTTCTGACAGAAGTCTCACCAAGATTATCGTAGAAAATGCACATCTCAGCTTGCAACCCGACGAAAACCGAGTTATCTCCGGTTCTGCACATCAAACGTACCGTGGAATGGTGAAAACACCAGAAAACGTGTTTCGCGCATTAGGTAGCTCGAAAAGAGCGTTCTCGAAGATTCTGCATACTGCTCACGGATGTCTCACCAGGATTATCGTAGAAAATGCATATCTCAGCTTGAAACCCGACCGACTCCAAGATATCTCCGGTTCTGCATGTCAAACGTACTGTGGAGTGGTGAAAACACCAGAAAACGTGTTTCGTGCATTAAGTAGCTCGAAAAGAGCGATCTAGATGATTCTGCATACTTCTGACAAGAGACCCACCAAGATTATCGCAGAAAATGCATATCTCAGCTGGAAACCCCACGAAAACCAAGATATCTCCGGTTCTGCATATCCAGCGAACTGTGGAGTGGTGAAAACCCCAGAAAATGAGTTTCTCGCATTAAATATCTCGAAAAGAGCGCTCTCGATGTTTCTGCATGCTTCGGACAGATGTTACACCAAGATAATCGTAGAAAATGCATATCTCAGCTTAAAACCCGACCGAAACCAAGATATCTCCGGTTCTGTATGTCAAACGTACTGTGGAGTGGTGAAAACACCAGAAAACTTGTTTCGTGCATTAAGTAGCTCGAAAAGAGCGATCTAGTTGATTCTGCATACTTCTGACAAAAGACCCACCAAGATTATCGCAGAAAATGCATATCTCAGCTGGAAACACCACGAAAATCAAGATATCGCCTGTTCTGCATATCAAACGCACTGTGGAGTGGTGAAAACAACCAGAGAACGTGTTTCTCGCATTAACTAGCTCGAAAAGTGCGATCTCGATGATTCAGCATACTTCGGACAGAAGTCTCACCAAGATTATCGCAGGAAATGCATATCTCAGCTTGAAACCCCACGAAAACCAAGATATCTCCGGATCTGCATACCCAACGAACCGTGGAGTGGTGAAAACACCAGATAACGTGTTTCTCGCATTAAATAGCTCGAAAAGTGCGATCTCGATGATTCTGCATACTTCTAACAGAAGTCTCACCAAGATTATCGCAGAAAATGCATATCTCAGCTTGAAACCCCACGAAAACCAAGATATCGCCGGTTCTGCATATCAAACGCTCTGTGGAGTGGTGAAAACACCGGATAAGGTTTTTGTCGCATTAACTTGCTCGAAAAGAGCGATCTCGATGTTTGAGCATACTTCGGACAGAAGTCTCACCAAGATTATCGCAGAAAATGCATATCTCAGCTTGAAACCCCACGAAAACCAAGATATCTCCGGTTCTGCATATCCAACGAACTGTGGAGTGGTGAAAACACCAGAAAACGAGTTTCTCGCATTAAATAGCTCGAAAAGTGCGCTCTCGATGTTTCTGCATACTTCGGACAGATGTTTCACCAAGATTATCGTAGAAAATGCATATCTCAGCTTGAAACCCGACCGAAACCAAGATATCTCCGGTTCTGCATGTCAAACGTACTGTGGAGTGGTGAAAACACAAGAAAACGTGTTTCCTGCATTAAGTAGCTCGAAAAGAGCGACCTAGATGATTCTGCGTACTTCTGACAAAAGACCCACCAAGATTATCGCAGAAAATGCATATCTCACCTGGAAACACCATGAAAATCAAGATATCGCCTGTTCTGCATATCAAACGCACTGTGGAATGGTGATAACAACCAGAGAACGTGTTTCTCGCATGAAATACCTCGAAAAGCGCGATATCGATGATTCAGCATACTTCGGACAGAAGTCTCACCAAGATTATCGCAGAAAATGCATATCTCTGCTTGAAACCCCACGAAAACCAAGGTATCTACTGTTCTGCATATCCAACGAACTGTGGAGTGGTGAAAACACCAGAAAACGTGTTTCGCGCATTAAGTAGCTCGAAAAGAGCGTTCTCGAAGATTCTGCATACTTCTGACAGAAGTCTCACCAGGATTATCGTAGAAAATGCATATCTCAGCTTGAAACCCGACCGAAACCAAGATATCTCCGGTTCTGCATGTCAAACGTACTGTGGAGTGGTGAAAACACCAGAAAACGTGTTTCGTGCATTAAGTAGCTCGAAAAGAGCGATCCAGGTGATTCTGCATACTTCTGACAAAAGACCCACCAAGATTATCGCAGAAAATGCATATCTCAGCTGGAAACACCATGAAAATAAAGATATCGCCTGTTCTGCTTATCAAACGCACTGTGGAGTGGTGAAAACACCAGATAACGTGTTTCTCGCATTAAATAGCTCGAAAAGCGCGATCTCCATGATTCTGCATACTTCTAACAGAAGTCTCACCAAGATTATCGCAGAAAATGCATATCTCTGCTTGAAACCCCACGAAACCCAAGATATCTACTGTTCTGCATATCCAACGATCTGTGGAGTGGTGAAAACCCCAGAAAACGTGTTTCTCGCATTAAATAGCTCGAAAAGAGCGCTCTCGATGTTTCTGCATGCTTCGGACAGATGTTTCACCAAGCTTATCGTAGAAAATGCATATCTCAGCTTGAAACACGACGAAAACCAAAATATCGCCGTTTCTGCATATCCAACGCACTGTGGAGTGGTGAAAACACCAGATAACGTGTTTCTCGCATTAAGTAGCTCGAAACGAGGGATCTCGATGATTCTGCGTACTTCGGACTGAAGTCTCAACAAGATTATCGCAGAAAATGCATATCTCAGCTTGAAACCCCACGAAAACCAAGATATCTACTGTTCTGCATATCAAACGCACTGTGGAGTGGTGAAAACACCAGATAACGTGTTTCTCGCACTAACTAGCTCGAAAAGAGCGATCTCGATGATTCAGCATACTTCGGACAGAAGTGTCACCAAGATTGTCGCAGAAAATGCATATCTCAGCTTGAAACCCCACGAAAACCAAGATATCGCCGGTTCTGCATATCAAATGCACTGTGGAGTGGTGAAAACACCGGATAAGGTTTTTCTCGCATTAAATAGCTCGAAAAGTGCGTTCTCGAATATCCTGCATACTTCTGACAGAAGTCTCACCAAGATTATCGTATAAAATGCATATCTCAGCTTGAAACCCCACGAACACCAAGATATCGCTGGTTCTGCATATCATACGCACTGTGGAGTGGTGAAAACACCAGAAAACGTATTTCGCGCATTAAGTAGCTCGAAAAGAGCGTTCTCGAAGATTCTGCATACTTCTGACTGAAGTCTCACCAGGATTATCGTAGAAAATGCATATCTCAGCTTGAAACCCGACCGAAACCAAGATATCTCCGGTTCTGCATGTCAAACGTACTGTGGAGTGGTGAAAACACCAGAAAACGTGTTTCGTGCATTAAGTAGCTCGAAAAGAGCGATCCAGGTGATTCTGCATACTTCTGACAAAAGACCCACCAACATTATCGCAGAAAATGCATATCTCAGCTGGAAACACCACGAAAACCGAGTTATCTCCGGTTCTGCACATCAAACGTACCGTGGAATGGTGAAAACACCAGAAAACGTGTTTCGCGCATTAAGTAGCTCGAAAATAGCGTTCTCGAAGATTCTGCATACTGCTGACGGATGTCTCACCAGGATTATCGTAGAAAATGCATATCTCAGCTTGAAACCAGACCGACTCCAAGATATCTCCGGTTCTGCATGTCAAACGTACTGTGGAGTGGTGAAAACACCAGAAAACGTGTTTCGTGCATTAAGTAGCTCGAAAAGAGCGATCTAGATGATTCTGCATACTTCTGACAAGAGACCCACCAAGATTATTGCAGAAAATGCATATCTCAGCTGGAAACCCCACGAAAACCAAGATATCTCCGGTTCTGCATATCTAGCGAACTGTGGAGTGGTGAAAACCCCAGAAAATGAGTTTCTCGCATTAAATAGCTCGAAAAGAGCGCTCTCGATGTTTCTGCATGCTTCGGACAGATGTTTCACCAAGATCATCGTAGAAAATGCATATCTCAGCTTAAAACCCGACCGAAACCAAGATATCTCCGGTTCTGTATGTCAAACGTACTGTGGAGTGGTGAAAACACCAGAAAACTTGTTTCGTGCATTAAGTAGCACGAAAAGAGCGATCTAGTTGATTCTGCATACTTCTGACAAAAGACCCACCAAGATTATGGCAGAAAATGCATATCTCAGCTGGAAACACCACGAAAATCAAGATATCGCCTGTTCTGCATATCAAACGCACTGTGGAGTGGTGAAAACAACCAGAGAACGTGTTTCTCGCATTAACTAGCTCGAAAAGTGCGATCTCGATGATTCAGCATACTTCGGACAGAAGTCTCACCAAGATTATCGCAGGAAATGCATATCTCAGCTTGAAACCCCGCGAAAACCAAGATATCGCCGGTTCTGCATATCATACGCACTGTGGAGTGGTGAAAACACCACATAACGTGTTTCTCCCATTAAATAGCTCGAAAAGAGCGTTCTCGAAGATCCTGCATACTTCTGACAGAAGTCTCACAAAGATCATCGTAGAAAATGCACATCTCAGCTTGCAACCCGACGAAAACCGAGTTATCTCCGGTTCTGCACATCAAACGTACCGTGGAATGGTGAAAACACCAGAAAACGTGTTTCGCGCATTAAGTAGCTCGAAAAGAGCGTTCTCGAAGATTCTGCATACTGCTGACGGATGTCTCACCAGGATTATCGTAGAAAATGCATATCTCAGCTTGAAACCCGACCGACTCCAAGATATCTCCGGTTCTGCATGTCAAACGTACTGTGGAGTGGTGAAAACACCAGAAAACGTGTTTCGTGCATTAAGTAGCTCGAAAAGAGCGATCCAGGTGATTCTGCATACTTCTGACAAAAGACCCACCAAGATTATCGCAGAAAATGCATATCTCAGCTGGAAACACCACGAAAACCGAGTTATCTCCGGTTCTGCACATCAAACGTACCGTGGAATGGTGAAAACACCAGAAAACGTGTTTCGCGCATTAAGTAGCTCGAAAAGAGCGCTCTCGATGTTTCTGCATGCTTCGGACAGATGTTTCACCAAGATAATCGTAGAAAATGCATATCTCAGCTTAAAACCCGACCGAAACCAAGATATCTCCGGTTCTGTATGTCAAACGTACTGTGGAGTGGTGAAAACACCAGAAAACTTGTTTCGTGCATTAAGTAGCTCGAAAAGAGCGATCTAGTTGATTCTGCATACTTCTGACAAAAGACCCACCAAGATTATCGCAGAAAATGCATATCTCAGCTGGAAACACCACGAAAATCAAGATATCGCCTGTTCTGCATATCAAACGCACTGTGGAGTGGTGAAAACACCAGATAACGTGTTTCTCGCACTAACTAGCTCGAAAAGAGCGATCTCGATGATTCAGCATACTTCGGACAGAAGTCTCACCAAGATTATCGCAGAAAATGCATATCTCAGCTTGAAACCCCACGAAAACCAAGATATCTCCGGTTCTGCATATCCAACGAACTGTGGAGTGGTGAAAACACCAGAAAACGAGTTTCTCGCATTAAATAGCTCGAAAAGTGCGCTCTCGATGTTTCTGCATACTTCGGACAGATGTTTCACCAAGATTATCGTAGAAAATGCATATCTCAGCTTGAAACCCGACCGAAACCAAGATATCTCCGGTTCTGCATGTCAAACGTACTGTGGAGTGGTGAAAACACAAGAAAACGTGTTTCCTGCATTAAGTAGCTCGAAAAGAGCGACCTAGATGATTCTGCGTACTTCTGACAAAAGACCCACCAAGATTATCGCAGAAAATGCATATCTCACCTGGAAACACCATGAAAATCAAGATATCGCCTGTTCTGCATATCAAACGCACTGTGGAATGGTGATAACAACCAGAGAACGTGTTTCTCGCATGAAATACCTCGAAAAGCGCGATATCGATGATTCAGCATACTTCGGACAGAAGTCTCACCAAGATTATCGCAGAAAATGCATATCTCTGCTTGAAACCCCACGAAAACCAAGGTATCTACTGTTCTGCATATCCAACGAACTGTGGAGTGGTGAAAACACCAGAAAACGTGTTTCGCGCATTAAGTAGCTCGAAAAGAGCGTTCTCGAAGATTCTGCATACTTCTGACAGAAGTCTCACCAGGATTATCGTAGAAAATGCATATCTCAGCTTGAAACCCGACCGAAACCAAGATATCTCCGGTTCTGCATGTCAAGCGTACTGTGGAGTGGTGAAAACACCAGAAAACGTGTTTCGTGCATTAAGTAGCTCGAAAAGAGCGATCCAGGTGATTCTGCATACTTCTGACAAAAGACCCACCAAGATTATCGCAGAAAATGCATATCTCAGCTGGAAACACCATGAAAATAAAGATATCGCCTGTTCTGCTTATCAAACGCACTGTGGAGTGGTGAAAACACCAGATAACGTGTTTCTCGCATTAAATAGCTCGAAAAGCGCGATCTCCATGATTCTGCATACTTCTAACAGAAGTCTCACCAAGATTATCGCAGAAAATGCATATCTCTGCTTGAAACCCCACGAAACCCAAGATATCTACTGTTCTGCATATCCAACGATCTGTGGAGTGGTGAAAACCCCAGAAAACGTGTTTCTCGCATTAAATAGCTCGAAAAGAGCGCTCTCGATGTTTCTGCATGCTTCGGACAGATGTTTCACCAAGCTTATCGTAGAAAATGCATATCTCAGCTTGAAACACGACGAAAACCAAAATATCGCCGTTTCTGCATATCCAACGCACTGTGGAGTGGTGAAAACACCAGATAACGTGTTTCTCGCATTAAGTAGCTCGAAACGAGGGATCTCGATGATTCTGCGTACTTCGGACTGAAGTCTCAACAAGATTATCGCAGAAAATGCATATCTCAGCTTGAAACCCCACGAAAACCAAGATATCTACTGTTCTGCATATCAAACGCACTGTGGAGTGGTGAAAACACCAGATAACGTGTTTCTCGCACTAACTAGCTCGAAAAGAGCGATCTCGATGATTCAGCATACTTCGGACAGAAGTGTCACCAAGATTGTCGCAGAAAATGCATATCTCAGCTTGAAACCCCACGAAAACCAAGATATCGCCGGTTCTGCATATCAAATGCACTGTGGAGTGGTGAAAACACCGGATAAGGTTTTTCTCGCATTAAATAGCTCGAAAAGTGCGTTCTCGAATATCCTGCATACTTCTGACAGAAGTCTCACCAAGATTATCGTATAAAATGCATATCTCAGCTTGAAACCCCACGAACACCAAGATATCGCTGGTTCTGCATATCATACGCACTGTGGAGTGGTGAAAACACCAGAAAACGTATTTCGCGCATTAAGTAGCTCGAAAAGAGCGTTCTCGAAGATTCTGCATACTTCTGACTGAAGTCTCACCAGGATTATCGTAGAAAATGCATATCTCAGCTTGAAACCCGACCGAAACCAAGATATCTCCGGTTCTGCATGTCAAACGTACTGTGGAGTGGTGAAAACACCAGAAAACGTGTTTCGTGCATTAAGTAGCTCGAAAAGAGCGATCTAGATGATTCTGCATACTTCTGACAAGAGACCCACCAAGATTATTGCAGAAAATGCATATCTCAGCTGGAAACCCCACGAAAACCAAGATATCTCCGGTTCTGCATATCTAGCGAACTGTGGAGTGGTGAAAACCCCAGAAAATGAGTTTCTCGCATTAAATAACTCGAAAAGAGCGCTCTCGATGTTTCTGCATGCTTCGGACAGATGTTTCACCAAGATCATCGTAGAAAATGCATATCTCAGCTTAAAACCCGACCGAAACCAAGATATCTCCGGTTCTGTATGTCAAACGTACTGTGGAGTGGTGAAAACACCAGAAAACTTGTTTCGTGGATTAAGTAGCACGAAAAGAGCGATCTAGTTGATTCTGCATACTTCTGACAAAAGACCCACCAAGATTATGGCAGAAAATGCATATCTCAGCTGGAAACACCACGAAAATCAAGATATCGCCTGTTCTGCATATCAAACGCACTGTGGAGTGGTGAAAACAACCAGAGAACGTGTTTCTCGCATTAACTAGCTCGAAAAGTGCGATCTCGATGATTCAGCATACTTCGGACAGAAGTCTCACCAAGATTATCGCAGGAAATGCATATCTCAGCTTGAAACCCCGCGAAAACCAAGATATCGCCGGTTCTGCATATCATACGCACTGTGGAGTGGTGAAAACACCACATAACGTGTTTCTCCCATTAAATAGCTCGAAAAGAGCGTTCTCGAAGATCCTGCATACTTCTGACAGAAGTCTCACAAAGATCATCGTAGAAAATGCACATCTCAGCTTGCAACCCGACGAAAACCGAGTTATCTCCGGTTCTGCACATCAAACGTACCGTGGAATGGTGAAAACACCAGAAAACGTGTTTCGCGCATTAAGTAGCTCGAAAAGAGCGTTCTCGAAGATTCTGCATACTGCTGACGGATGTCTCACCAGGATTATCGTAGAAAATGCATATCTCAGCTTGAAACCCGACCGACTCCAAGATATCTCCGGTTCTGCATGTCAAACGTACTGTGGAGTGGTGAAAACACCAGAAAACGTGTTTCGTGCATTAAGTAGCTCGAAAAGAGCGATCCAGGTGATTCTGCATACTTCTGACAAAAGACCCACCAAGATTATCGCAGAAAATGCATATCTCAGCTGGAAACACCACGAAAACCGAGTTATCTCCGGTTCTGCACATCAAACGTACCGTGGAATGGTGAAAACACCAGAAAACGTGTTTCGCGCATTAAGTAGCTCGAAAAGAGCGCTCTCGATGTTTCTGCATGCTTCGGACAGATGTTTCACCAAGATAATCGTAGAAAATGCATATCTCAGCTTAAAACCCGACCGAAACCAAGATATCTCCGGTTCTGTATGTCAAACGTACTGTGGAGTGGTGAAAACACCAGAAAACTTGTTTCGTGCATTAAGTAGCTCGAAAAGAGCGATCTAGTTGATTCTGCATACTTCTGACAAAAGACCCACCAAGATTATCGCAGAAAATGCATATCTCAGCTGGAAACACCACGAAAATCAAGATATCGCCTGTTCTGCATATCAAACGCACTGTGGAGTGGTGAAAACACCAGATAACGTGTTTCTCGCACTAACTAGCTCGAAAAGAGCGATCTCGATGATTCAGCATACTTCGGACAGAAGTGTCACCAAGATTGTCGCAGAAAATGCATATCTCAGCTTGAAACCCCACGAAAACCAAGATATCGCCGGTTCTGCATATCAAATGCACTGTGGAGTGGTGAAAACACCGGATAAGGTTTTTCTCGCATTAAATAGCTCGAAAAATGCGTTCTCGAATATCCTGCATACTTCTGACAGAAGTCTCACCAAGATTATCGTATAAAATGCATATCTCAGCTTGAAACCCCACGAACACCAAGATATCGCTGGTTCTGCATATCATACGCACTGTGGAGTGGTGAAAACACCAGAAAACGTATTTCGCGCATTAAGTAGCTCGAAAAGAGCGTTCTCGAAGATTCTGCATACTTCTGATAGAAGTCTCACCAGGATTATCGTAGAAAATGCATATCTCAGCTTGAAACCCGACCGAAACCAAGATATCTCCGGTTCTGCATGTCAAACGTACTGTGGAGTGGTGAAAACACCAGAAAACGTGTTTCGTGCATTAAGTAGCTCGAAAAGAGCGATCCAGGTGATTCTGCATACTTCTGACAAAAGACCCACCAAGATTATCGCAGAAAATGCATATCTCAGCTGGAAACACCACGAAAACCGAGTTATCTCCGGTTCTGCACATCAAACGTAGCGTGGAATGGTGAAAACACCAGAAAACGTGTTTCGCGCATTAAGTAGCTCGAAAAGAGCGTTCCCGAAGATTCTGCATACTGCTGACGGATGTCTCACCAGGATTATCGTAGAAAATGCATATCTCAGCTTGAAACCAGACCGACTCCAAGATATCTCCGGTTCTGCATGTCAAACGTACTGTGGAGTGGTGAAAACACCAGAAAACGTGTTTCGTGCATTAAGTAGCTCGAAAAGAGCGATCTAGATGATTCTGCATACTTCTGACAAGAGACCCACCAAGATTATCGCAGAAAATGCATATCTCAGCTGGAAACCCCACGAAAACCAAGATATCTCCGGTTCTGCATATCCAGCGAACTGTGGAGTGGTGAAAACCCCAGGAAATGAGTTTCTCGCATTAAATAGCTCGAAAAGAGCGCTCTCGATGTTTCTGCATGCTTCAGACAGATGTTTCACCAAGATCATCGTAGAAAATGCATATCTCAGCTTAAAACCCGACCGAAACCAAGATATCTCCGGTTCTGTATGTCAAACGTACTGTGGAGTGGTGAAAACACCAGAAAACTTGTTTCGTGCATTAAATAGCTCGAAAAGAGCGATCTAGTTGATTCTGCATACTTCTGACAAAAGACCCACCAAGATTATGGCAGAAAATGCATATCTCAGCTGGAAACACCACGAAAATCAAGATATCGCCTGTTCTGCATATCAAACGCACTGTGGAGTGGTGAAAACAACCAGAGAACGTGTTTCTCGCATTAACTAGCTCGAAAAGTGCGATCTCGATGATTCAGCATACTTCGGACAGAAGTCTCACCAAGATTATCGCAGGAAATGCATATCTCAGCTTGAAACCCCACGAAAACCAAGATATCTCCGGTTCTGCATACCCAACGAACTGTGGAGTGGTGAAAACACCAGATAACGTGTTTCTCGCATTAAATAGCTCGAAAAGTGCGATCTCGATGATTCTGCATACTTCGGACAGAAGTCTCAACAAGATTATCGCAGAAAATGCATATCTCAGCTTGAAACCCCACGAAAACCAAGATATCTACTGTTCTGCATATCAAGCGCACTGTGGAGTGGTGAAAACACCAGATAACGTGTTTCTCGCACTAACTAGCTCGAAAAGAGCGATCTAGATGATTCAGCATACTTCTGACAGAAGTCTCACCAAGATTATCGCAGAAAATGCATATCTCAGCTTGAAACCCCACGAAAACCAAGATATCGCCGGTTCTGCATATCAAATGCACTGTGGAGTGGTGTAAACACCGGATAAGGTTTTTCTGACATTAACTAGCTCGAAAAGAGCGATCTCGATGTTTCAGCATACTTCGGACAGAAGTCTCACCAAGATTATCGCAGAAAATGCATATCTCAGCTTGAAACCCCACGAAAACCAAGATATCGCCGGTTCTGCATATGATACGCACTGTGGAGTGGTGAAAACACCAGATAACGTGTTTCGTGCATTAAGTAGCTCGAGAAGAGCGATCTAGATGATTCTGCATACTTCTAACAGAAGTCTTACCAAGATTATCGCAGATAATGCATATCTCTGCTTGAAACCCCACGAAAACCAAGATATCTACTGTTCTGCATATCCAACGATCTGTGGAGTGGTGAAAACCCCAGAAAACGTGTTTCTCGCATTAAATAGCTCGAAAAGAGCGCTCTCGATGTTTCTGCATACTTCGGACAGATGTTTCACCAAGCTTATCGTAGAAAATGCATATCTCAGCTTGAAACCCGACGAAAACCAAAATATCGCCGTTTCTGCATATCCAACGCACTGTGGAGTGGTGAAAACACCAGATAACGTGTTTCTCGCATTAAGTAGCTCGAAACGAGCGATCTCGATGATTCTGCATACTTCGGACAGAAGTCTCAACAAGATTATCGCGGAAAATGCATATCTCAGCTCGAAACCCCACGAAAACCAAGATATCTACTGTTCTGCATATCAAACGCACTGTGGAGTGGTGAAAACACCAGATAACGTGTTGCTCGCACTAACTTGCTCGAAAAGAGCGATCTCGATGATTCACCATACTTCGGACAGAAGTCTCAACAAGATTATCGCGGAAAATGCATATCTCAGCTCGAAACCCCACGAAAACCAAGATATCTACTGTTCTGCATATCAAACGCACTGTGGAGTGGTGAAAACACCAGATAACGTGTTGCTCGCACTAACTTGCTCGAAAAGAGCGATCTCGATGATTCACCATACTTCGGACAGAAGTCTCACCAAGATTATCGTAGAAAATGCATATCTCAGCTTGAAACCCGACGAAAACCAAAATATCGCCGGTTCTGCATATCAAACCAACTGTGGAGTGGTGAAAACACCAGAAAACGTGTTTATCGCATTAAATAGCTCGAAAAGTGCGATCTCGATGATTTTGCATACTTCTAACAGGTGTCTCACCAAGATTATCGCAGAAAATGCATATCTCTGCTTGAAACCCCACGAAAACCAAGATATCGCCTGTTCTGCATATCAAACGCACTGTGGAGTGGTGAAACCCCCAGAAAACGAGTTTCTCGCATTAAATAGCTCGAAAAGAGCGCTCTCGATGTTTCTGCATACTTCGGACAGATGTTTCACCAAGATTATCGTAGAAAATGCATATCACAGCTTGAAACCCGACCGAAACCAAGATACCTCCGGTTCTGCATATCAAACGCACTGTGGAGTGGTGAAATCAACCAGAGAACGTGTTTCTCGCATTAAATAGCTCGAGAAGAGCGATCTCGATGATTCAGCATACTTCGGACAGAAGTCTCACCAAGATTATCGCAGGAAATGCATATCTCAGCTTGAAAACCGACCGAAACCAAGATATCTCCCGTTCTGCATGTCAAACGTACTGTGGAGTGGTGAAAACCCCAGAAAACGAGTTTCTCGCATTAAATAGCTCGAAAAGAGCGCGCTCGATGCTTCTGCATGCTTCGGACAGATGTTTCACCAAGATAATCGTAGAAAATGCATATCTCAGCGTGAAACCCGACCTAAACCAAGATATCTCCGGTTCTGCATGTCAAACGTACTGTGGAGTGGTGAAAACACCAGAAAACGTGTTTCGTGCATTAAGTAGCTCGAAAAGAGCGATCTAGTTGATTCTGCATACTTCTGACAAAAGACCCACCAAGATTATCGCAGAAAATGCATATCTCAGTTGGAAATACCACGAAAATCAAGATATCGCCTGTTCTGCATATCAAACGCACTGTGGAGTGGTGAAAACAACCAGAGAACGTGTTTCTCGCATTAACTAGCTCGAAAAGAGCGATCTCGATGATTCAGCATACTTCGGACAGAAGTCTCACCAAGATTATCGCTGGAAATGCATATCTCAGCTTGAAACCCCGCGAAAACCAAGATATCGCCGGTTCTGCATATCATACGCACTGTGGAGTGGTGAAAACACCAGATAACGTGTTTCTCCCATTAAATAGCTCGAAAAGAGCGTTCTCGAATATCCTGCATACTTCTGACAGAAGTCTCACCAAGATTATCGTAGAAAATGCACATCTCAGCTTGAAACCCGACGAAAACCGAGTTATCTCCGGTTCTGCACATCAAACGTACCGTGGAGTGGTGAAAACCCCAGAAAACGTGTTTCTTGCATTAAATAGCTCGAAAAGTACGCTCTCGACGTTTCTGCATACTTCGGACAGATGTTTCACCAAGATTATCGTAGAAAATGCATATCTCAGCTTGAAACCCGACGAAAACCAAAATATCGCCGGTTCTGCATATCAAACCAACTGTGGAGTGGTGAAAACACCAGAAAACGTGTTTATCGCATTAAATAGCTCGAAAAGTGCGATCTCGATGATTTTGCATACTTCTAACAGGTGTCTCACCAAGATTATCGCAGAAAATGCATATCTCTGCTTGAAACCCCACGAAAACCAAGATATCGCCTGTTCTGCATATCAGACGCACTGTGGAGTGGTGAAAACCCCAGAAAACGAGTTTCTCGCATTAAATAGCTCGAAAAGAGCGCTCTCGATGTTTCTGCATACTTCGGACAGATGTTTCACCAATATTATCGTAGAAAATGCATATCACAGCTTGAAACCCGACCGAAACCAAGATACCTCCGGTTCTGCATATCAAACGCACTGTGGAGTGGTGAAATCAACCAGAGAACGTGTTTCTCGCATTAAATAGCTCGAGAAGAGCGATCTCGATGATTCAGCATACTTCGGACAGAAGTCTCACCAAGATTATCGCAGGAAATGCATATCTCAGCTTGAAACCCGACCGAAACCAAGATATCTCCCGTTCTGCATGTCAAACGTACTGTGGAGTGGTGAAAACCCCAGAAAACGAGTTTCTCGCATTAAATAGCTCGAAAAGAGCGCGCTCGATGTTTCTGCATGCTTCGGACAGATGTTTCACCAAGATAATCGTAGAAAATGCATATCTCAGCGTGAAACCCGACCTAAACCAAGATATCTCCGGTTCTGCATGTCAAACCTACTGTGGAGTGGTGAAAATACCAGAAAACGTGTTTCGTGCATTAAGTAGCTCGAAAAGAGCGATCTAGTTGATTCTGCATACTTCTGACAAAAGACCCACCAAGATTATCGCAGAAAATGCATATCTCAGCTGGAAATACCACGAAAATCAAGATATCGCCTGTTCTGCATATCAAACGCACTGTGGAGTGGTGAAAACAACCAGAGAACGTGTTTCTCGCATTAACTATCTCGAAAAGAGCGATCTCGATGATTCAGCATACTTCGGACAGAAGTCTCACCAAGATTATCGCTGGAAATGCATATCTCAGCTTGAAACCCCACGAAAACCAAGATATCTCCGGTTCTGCATATCCAACGAACTGTGGAGTTGTGAAAACACAAGATAACGTGTTTCTCGCATTAAATAGCTCGAAAAGTGCGATCTCGATGATTCTGCATACTTCTAACGGAAGTCTCACCAAGATTATCGCAGAAAATGCATATCTCAGCTTGAAACCCCACGAAAACCAAGATATCGCCGGTTCTGCATATCAAACGCACTGTGGAGTGGTGAAAACACCGGATAAGGTTTTTCTCGCATTAACAAGCTCGAAAAGAGCGATCTCGATGTTTCAGCATACTTCGGACAGAAGTCTCACCAAGATTATCGCAGAAAATGCATATCTCAGCTTGAAACCCCGCGAAAACCAAGATATCGCCGGTTCTGCATATCATACGCACTGTGGAGTGGTGAAAACACCAGATAACGTGTTTCTCCCATTAAATAGCTCGAAAAGAGCGTTCGCGAATATCCTGCATACTTCTGACAGAAGTCTCACCAAGATTATCGTAGAAAATGCACATCTCAGCTTGAAACCCGACGAAAACCGAGTTATCTCCGGTTCTGCACATCAAACGTACCGTGGAGTGGTGAAAACCCCAGAAAACGTGTTTCTTGCATTAAATAGCTCGAAAAGTGCGCTCTCGACGTTTCTGCATACTTCGGACAGATGTTTCACCAAGATTATCGTAGAAAATGCATATCTCAGCTTGAAACCCGACGAAAACCAAAATATCGCCGGTTCTGCATATCAAACCAACTGTGGAGTGGTGAAAACACCAGAAAACGTGATTATCGCATTAAATAGCTCGAAAAGTGCGATCTCGATGATTTTGCATACTTCTAACAGGTGTCTCACCAAGATTATCGCAGAAAATGCATATCTCTGCTTGAAACCCCACGAAAACCAAGATATCGCCTGTTCTGCATATCAGACGCACTGTGGAGTGGTGAAAACCCCAGAAAACGAGTTTCTCGCATTAAATAGCTCGAAAAGAGCGCTCTCGATGTTTCTGCATACTTCGGACAGATGTTTCACCAAGGTTATCGTAGAAAATGCATATCACAGCTTGAAACCCGACCGAAACCAAGATACCTCCGGTTCTGCATATCAAACGCACTGTGGAGTGGTGAAATCAACCAGAGAACGTGTTTCTCGCATTAAATAGCTCGAGAAGAGCGATCTCGATGATTCAGCATACTTCGGACAGAAGTCTCACCAAGATTATCGCAGGAAATGCATAGCTCAGCTTGAAACCCGACCGAAACCAAGATATCTCCCGTTCTGCATGTCAAACGTACTGTGGAGTGGTGAAAACCCCAGAAAACGAGTTTCTCGCTTTAAATAGCTCGAAAAGAGCGCGCTCGATGTTTCTGCATGCTTCGGACAGATGTTTCACCAAGATAATCGTAGAAAATGCATATCTCAGCGTGAAACCCGACCTAAACCAAGATATCTCCGGTTCTGCATGTCAAACGTACTGTGGAGTGGTGAAAACACCAGAAAACGTGTTTCGTGCATTAAGTAGCTCGAAAAGAGCGATCTAGTTGATTCTGCATACTTCTGACAAAAGACCCACCAAGATTATCGCAGAAAATGCATATCTCAGCTGGAAATACCACGAAAATCAAGATATCGCCTGTTCTGCATATCAAACGCACTGTGGAGTGGTGAAAACAACCAGAGAACGTGTTTCTCGCATTAACTAGCTCGAAAAGAGCGATCTCGATGATTCAGCATACTTCGGACAGAAGTCTCACCAAGATTATCGCTGGAAATGCATATCTCAGCTTGAAACCCCACGAAAACCAAGATATCTCCGGTTCTGCATATCCAACGAACTGTGGAGTGGTGAAAACACAAGATAACGTGTTTCTCGCATTAAATAGCTCGAAAAGTGCGATCTGGATGATTCTGCATACTTCTAACAGAAGTCTCACCAAGATTATCGCAGAAAATGCATATCTCAGCTTAAACCCCACGAAAACCAAGATATCGCCGGTTCTGCATATCAAACGCACTATGGAGTGGTGAAAACACCGGATAAGGTTTTTCTCGCATTAACAAGCTCGAAAAGAGCGATCTCGATGTTTCAGCATACTTCGGACAGAAGTCTCACCAAGATTATCGCTGGAAATGCATATCTCAGCTTGAAACCCCACGAAAACCAAGATATCTCCGGTTCTGCATATCCAACGAACTGTGGAGTGGTGAAAACACAAGATAACGTGTTTCTCGCATTAAATAGCTCGAAAAGTGCGATCTGGATGATTCTGCATACTTCTAACAGAAGTCTCACCAAGATTATCGCCGAAAATGCATATCTCAGCTTGAAACCCCACGAAAACCAAGATATCGCCGGTTCTGCATATCAAACGCACTGTGGAGTGGTGAAAACACCGGATAAGGTTTTTCTCGCATTAACAAGCTCGAAAAGAGCGATCTCGATGTTTCAGCATACTTCGGACAGAAGTCTCACCAAGATTATCGCAGAAAATGCATATCTCAGCTTGAAACGCCGCGAAAACCAAGATATCGCCGGTTCTGCATATCATACGCACTGTGGAGTGGTGAAAACACCACATAACGTGTTTCTCCCATTAAATAGCTCGAAAAGAGCGTTCTCGAAGATCCTGCATACTTCTGACAGAAGTCTCACCAAGATTATCGTAGAAAATGCACATCTCAGCTTGCAACCCGACGAAAACCGAGTTATCTCCGGTTCTGCACATCAAACGTACCGAGGAATGGTGAAAACACCAGGAAACGTGTTTCGCGCATTAAGAAGCTCGAAGAGAGCGTTCTCGAAGATTCTGCATACTGCTGACGGATGTCTCACCAGGATTATCGTAGAAAATGCATATCTCAGCTTGAAACCCGACCGACTCCAAGATATCTCCGGTTCTGCATGTCAAACGTACTGTGGAGTGGTGAAAACACCAGAAAACGTGTTTCGTGTATTAAGTAGCTCGAAAAGAGCGATCTAGATGATTCTGCATACTTCTGACAAGAGACCCACCAAGATTATCGCAGAAAATGTATATCTCAGCTGGAAACCCCACGAAAACCAAGATATCTCCGGTTCTGCATATCCAGCGAACTGTGGAGTGGTGAAACCCCCAGAAAATGAGTTTCTCGCATTAAATAGCTCGAAAAGAGCGCTCTCGATGTTTCTGCATGCTTCGGACAGATGTTTCACCAAGATAATCGTAGAAAATGCATATCTCAGCTTAAAACCCGACCGAAACCAAGATATCTCCGGTTCTGTATGTCAAACGTACTGTGGAGTGGTGAAAACACCAGAAAACTTGTTTCGTGCATTAAGTAGCTCGAAAAGAGCGATCTAGTTGATTCTGCATACTTCTAACAGAAGTCTCACCAAGATTATCGCAGAAAATGCATATCTCACCTGGAAACACCATGAAAATCAAGATATCGCCTGTTCTGCATATCAAACGCACTGTGGAATGGTGATAACAACCAGAGAACGTGTTTCTCGCATGAAATACCTCGAAAAGCGCGATATCGATGATTCAGCATACTTCGGACAGAAGTCTCACCAAGATTATAGCAGAAAATGCATATCTCTGCTTGAAACCCCACGAAATCCAAGATATCTACTGTTCTGCATATCCAACGAACTGTGGAGTGGTGAAAACACCAGAAAACGTGTTTCGCGCATTAAGTAGCTCGAAAAGAGCGTTCTCGAAGATTCTGCATACTTCTGACAGAAGTCTCACCAGGATTATCGTAGAAAATGGATATCTCAGCTTGAAACCCGACCGAAACCAAGATATCTCCGGTTCTGCATGTCAAACGTACTGTGGAGTCGTGAAAACACCAGAAAACGTGTTCCGTGCATTAAGTAGCTCGAAAAGAGCGATCTAGATGATTCTGCATACTTCTGACAAAAGACCCACCAAGATTATCGCAGAAAATGCATATCTCAGCTGGAAACACCATGAAAATAAAGATATCGCCTGTTCTGCTTATCAAACGCACTGTGGAGTGGTGAAAACACCAGATAACGTGTTTCTCGCTTTAAATAGCTCGAAAAGCGCGATCTCCATGATTCTGCATACTTCTAACAGAAGTCTCACCAAGATTATCGGAGAAAATGCATATCTCTGCTTGAAACCCCACGAAAACCAAGATATCTACTGTTCTGCATATCAAACGCACTGTGGAGTGGTGAAAACACCAGATAACGTGTTTCTCGCACTAACTAGCTCGAAAAGAGCGATCTCGATGATTCAGCATACTTCGGACAGAAGTGTCACCAAGATTGTCGCAGAAAATGCATATCTCAGCTGGAAACACCATGAAAATAAAGATATCGCCTGTTCTGCTTATCAAACGCACTGTGGAGTGGTGAAAACCCCAGAAAACGTGTTTCACGCATTAAATAGCTCGAAAAGAGCGCTCTCGATGTTTCTGCATACTTCGGACAGATGTTTCACCAAGCTTATCGTAGAAAATGCATATCTCAGCTTGAAACTCGACGAAAACCAAAATATCGCCGTTTCTGCATATCCAACGCACTGTGGAGTGGTTAAAACACCAGATAACGTGTTTCTCGCATTAAGTAGCTCGAAACGAGCGATCTCGATGATTCTGCGTACTTCGGACTGAAGTCTCAACAAGATTATCGCAGAAAATGCATATCTCAGCTTGAAACCCCACGAAAACCAAGATATCTACTGTTCTGCATATCAAACGCACTGTGGAGTGGTGAAAACACCAGATAACGTGTTTCTCGCACTAACTAGCTCGAAAAGAGCGATCTCGATGATTCAGCATACTTCGGACAGAAGTGTCACCAAGATTGTCGCAGAAAATGCATATCTCAGCTTGAAACCCCACGAAAACCAAGATATCGCCGGTTCTGCATATCAAATGCACTGTGGAGTGGTGAAAACACCGGATAAGGTTTTTCTCACATTAACTAGCTCGAAAAGAGCGATCTCGATGTTTCAGCATACTTCGGACAGAAGTCTCACCAAGATTATCGCAGAAAATGCATATCTCAGCTTGAAACCCCACGAAAACCAAGATATCGCCGGTTCTGCATATGATGCGCACTGTGGAGTGGTGAAAACACCAGATAACGTGTTTCGTGCATTAAGTAGCTCGAGAAGAGCGATCTAGATGATTCTGCATACTTCTAACAGAAGTCTCACCAAGATTATCGCAGAAAATGCATATCTCTGCTTGAAACCACACGAAAACCAAGATATCGCCGGTTCTGCATATCAAATGCACTGTGGAGTGGTGAAAACACCGCATAAGGTTTTTCTCACATTAACTAGCTCGAAAAGAGCGATCTCGATGTTTCAGCATACTTCGGACAGAAGTCTCACCAAGATTATCGCCGAAAATGCATATCTCAGCTTGAAACCCCACGAAAACCAAGATATCGCCGGTTCTGCATATGGTACGCACTGTGGAGTGGTGAAAACACCAGATAACGTGTTTCCTGCATTAAGTAGCTCGAAAAGAGCGACCTAGATGATTCTGCGTACTTCTGACAAAAGACCCACCAAGATTATCGCAGAAAATGCATATCTCAGCTGGAAACACCATGAAAATCAAGATATCGCCTGTTCTGCATATCAAACGCACTGTGGAATGGTGATAACAACCAGAGAACGTGTTTCGCGCATTAAGTAGCTCGAAAAGAGCGTTCTCGAAGATTCTGCATACTTCTGACAGAAGTCTCACCAGGATTATCGTAGAAAATGCATATCTCAGCTTGAAACCCGACCGAAACCAAGATATCTCCGGTTCTGCATGTCAAACGTACTGTGGAGTCGTGAAAACTCCAGAAAACGTGTTCCGTGCATTAAGTAGCTCGAAAAGAGCGATCTAGATGATTCTGCATACTTCTGACAAAAGACCCACCAAGATTATCGCAGAAAATGCATATCTCAGCTGGAAACACCATGAAAATCAAGATATCGCCTGTTCTGCTTATCAAACGCACTGTGGAGTGGTGAAAACACCAGATAACGTGTTTCTCGCATTAAATAGCTCGAAAAGCGCGATCTCCATGATTCTGCATACTTCTAACAGATGTTTCACCAAGCTTATCGTAGAAAATGCATATCTCAGCTTGAAACCCGACGAAAACCAAAACATCGCCGTTTCTGCATATCCAACGCACTGTGGAGTGGTGAAAACCCCAGAAAACGTGTTTCTCGCATTAAATAGCTCGAAAAGAGCGCTCTCGATGTTTCTGCATACTTCGGACAGATGTTTCACCAAGATTATCGCAGAAAATGCATATCTCAGCTTGAAACCCCACGAAAACCAAGATATCGCCGGTTCTGCATATCAAATGCACTGTGGAGTGGTGAAAACACCGGATAAGGTTTTTCTCACATTAACTAACTCGAAAAGGGCGATCTCGATGTTTCAGCATGCTTCGGACAGAAGTCTCACCAAGATTATCGCAGAAAATACATATCTCAGCTTGAAACCCCACGAAAACCAAGATATCGCCGGTTCTGCATATGATACGCACTGTGGAGTGGTGAAAACACCAGATAACGTGTTTCGTGCATTAAGTAGCTCGAGAAGAGCGATCTAGATGATTCTGCATACTTCTAACAGAAGTCTCACCAAGATTATCGCAGAAAATGCATATCTCTGCTTGAAACCCCACGAAAACCAAGATATCTACTGTTCTGCATATCCAACGATCTGTGGAGTGGTGAAAACCCCAGAAAACGTGTTTCTCGCATTAAATAGCTCGAAAAGAGCGCTCTGGATGTTTCTGCATACTTCGGACAGATGTTTCACCAAGCTTATCGTAGAAAATGCATATCTCAGCTTGAAACCCGACGAAAACCAAAATATCGCCGTTTCTGCATATCCAACGCACTGTGGAGTGGTGAAAACACCAGATAACGTGTTTCTCGCATTAAGTAGCTCGAAACGAGCGATCTCGATGATTCTGCATACTTCGGACAGAAGTCTCAACAAGATTATCGCAGAAAATGCATATCTCAGCTTGAAACCCCACGAAAACCAAGATATCTACTGTTCTGCATATCAAACGCACTGTGGAGTGGTGAAAACACCAGATAACGTGTTGCTCGCACTAACTAGCTCGAAAAGAGCGATCTCGATGATTCAGCATACTTCGGACAGAAGTCTCACCAAGATTATCGCAGAAAATGCATATCTCAGCTTGAAACCCCACGAAAACCAAGATATCGCCGGTTCTGCATATCAAATGCACTGTGGAGTGGTGAAAACACCGGATAAGGTTTTTCTCACATTAACTAGCTCGAAAAGAGCGATCTCGATGTTTCAGCATACTTCGGACAGAAGTCTCACCAAGATTATCGCAGAAAATGCATATCTCAGCTTGAAACCCCACGAAAACCAAGATATCGCCGGTTCTGCATATGATACGCACTGTGGAGTGGTGAAAACACCAGATAACGTGTTTCGTGCATTAAGTAGCTCGAGAAGAGCGATCTAGATGATTCTGCATACTTCTAACAGAAGTCTCACCAAGATTATCGCAGAAAATGCATATCTCTGCTTGAAACCCCACGAAAACCAAGATATCTCCGGTTCTGCATGTCAAACGTACTGTGGAGTGGTGAAAACACCAGAAAACTTGTTTCGTGCATTAAGTAGCTCGAAAAGAGCGATCTAGTTGATTCTGCATACTTCTGACAAAAGACCCAGCAAGATTATCGCAGAAAATGCATATCTCAGCTTGAAACCCCACGAAAACCAAGATATCTACTGTTCTGCATATCAAACGCACTGTGGAGTGGTGAAAACACCAGATAACGTGTTGCTCGCACTAACTAGCTCGAAAAGAGCGATCTCGATGATTCAGCATACTTCGGACAGAAGTCTCACCAAGATTATCGCAGAAAATGCATATCTCAGCTTGAAACCCCACGAAAACCAAGATATCGCCGGTTCTGCATATCAAATGCACTGTGGAGTGGTGAAAACACCAGATAACGTGTTTCGTGCATTAAGTAGCTCGAGAAGAGCGATCTAGATGATTCAGCATACTTCGGACAGAAGTCTCACCAAGATTATCGCAGAAAATGCATATCTCAGCTTGAAACCCCACGAAAACCAAGATATCGCCGGTTCTGCATATCAAATGCACTGTGGAGTGGTGAAATCACCGGTTAAGGTTTTTCTCACATTAACTAGCTCGAAAAGAGCGATCTCGATGTTTCAGCATGCTTCGGACAGAAGTCTCACCAAGATTATCGCA
This sequence comes from Anthophora plumipes, assembly GCA_951804975.1. Taxonomy (NCBI): domain Eukaryota; kingdom Metazoa; phylum Arthropoda; class Insecta; order Hymenoptera; family Apidae; genus Anthophora; species Anthophora plumipes. The sequence goes on from CATORF010000697.1 coordinate 573,172, forward strand.
GAAAATACATATCTCAGCTTGAAACCCCACGAAAACCAAGATATCGCCGGTTCTGCATATGATACACACTGTGGAGTGGTGAAAACACCAGATAACGTGTTTCGTGCATTAAGTAGCTCGAGAAGAGCGATCTAGATGATTCTGCATACTTCTAACAGAAGTCTCACCAGGATTATCGTAGAAAATGCATATCTCAGCTTGAAACCCGACCGAAACCAAGATATCTCCGGTTCTGCATGTCAAACGTACTGTGGAGTCGTGAAAACTCCAGAAAACGTGTTCCGTGCATTAAGTAGCTCGAAAAGAGCGATCTAGATGATTCTGCATACTTCTGACAAAAGACCCACCAAGATTATCGCAGAAAATGCATATCTCAGCTGGAAACACCATGAAAATCAAGATATCGCCTGTTCTGCTTATCAAACGCACTGTGGAGTGCTGAAAACACCAGAAAACGTGTTTTTCGCATTCAAAAGCACGAAAACAGCGATTTCGGTGATTCTGCACACTTGAAACAGCAGAATCATGAAGATTATCACTGAAAGTGCATATCTCAGCTGGAAACAACAACGATACCGAAGATATCGCAGTTTCCGCATATCAAACGCACTGTGGAATGTTGAAAACACCAGAAAACGTGTTTTTCGCATTCAAAAGCACGAAAACAGCGATTTCGGTGATTCTGCACACTTGTAACAGCAGAATCATGAAGATTATCACTGAAAATGCATATCTCAGCTGGAAACAACAACGATACCGAAGATATCGTAGTTTCCGCATATCAAACGCACTGTGGAGTGCTGAAAACACCAGAAAACGTGTTTTTCGCATTCAAAAGCACGAAAACAGCGATTTCGGTGATTCTGCACACTTGTAACAGCAGAATCGTGAAGATTATCACTGAAAGTGCATATCTCAGGTGGAAACAACAACGATACCGAAGATATCGCAGTTTCCGCATATCAAACGCACTGTGGAGTGCGGAAAACACCAGAAAACGTGTTTTTCGCATTCAAAAGCACGAAAACAGCGATTTCGGAGATTCTGCACACTTGTAACAGCAGAATCGTGAAGATTATCACTGAAAGTGCATATCTCAGCTGGAAACAACAACGATACCGAAGATATCGCAGTTTCCGCATATCAAACGCACTGTGGAGTGTTGAAAACACCAGAAAACGTGTTTTTCTCATTCAAAAGCACGAAAACAGCGATTTCGGTGATTCTGCACACTTGTAACAGCAGAATCATGAAGATTATCACTGAAAATGCATATCTCAGCTGGAAACAACAACGATACCGAAGATATCGTAGTTTCCGCATATCAAACGCACTGTGGAGTGCTGAAAACACCAGAAAACGTGTTTTTCGCATTCAAAAGCACGAAAACAGCGATTTCGGTGATTCTGCACACTTGTAACAGCAGAATCGTGAAGATTATCACTGAAAGTGCATATCTCAGGTGGAAACAACAACGATACCGAAGATATCGTAGATTCCGCATGTCAAACGCTCTGTGGCGTGCTGAATACACCAGAAAGCGTGTTTTTCGCATTCAAAACCACGAAAACAGCGATTTCGGTGATTCTGCACACTTGTAACAGCAGAATCATGAAGATTATCACTGATAATGCATATCTCAGCTGGAAACAACAACGATACCGAAGATATCGCAGTTTCCGCATATCAAACGCACTGTGGAGTGCTGAAAACACCAGAAAACGTGTTTTTCGCATTCAAAAGCACGAAAACAGCGATTTCGGTGATTCTGCACACTTGTAACAGCAGAATCATGAAGATTATCACTGAAAATGCATATCTCAGCTGGAAACAACAACGATACCGAAGATATCGTAGTTTCCGCATATCAAACGCACTGTGGAGTGCTGTCAACACCAGAAAACGTGTTTTTCGCATTGAATAGCGCGAAAACAGCGATTTCGGTGATTCTGCACACTTGTAACAGCAGAATCATGAAGATTATCACTGAAAGTGCATATCTCAGCTGGAAACAACAACGATACCGAAGATATCGTAGTTTCCGCATATCAAACGCATTGTGGAGTGCTGAAAACACCAGAAAACGTGTTTTTCGCATTGAATAGCGCGAAAACAGCGATTTCGGTGATTCTGCACACTTGTAACAGCAGAATCATGAAGATTATCACTGATAATGCATATCTCAGCTGGAAACAACAACGATACCGAAGATATCGCAGTTTCCGCATATCAAACGCACTGTGGAGTGTTGAAAACACCAGAAAACGTGTTTTTCGCATTCAAAAGCACGAAAACAGCGATTTCGGTGATTCTGCACACTTGTAACAGCAGAATCATGAAGATTATCACTGAAAATGCATATCGCAGCTGGAAACAACAATGATACCGAAGATATCGCAGTTTCCGCATTTCAAACGCACTGTGGAGTGCTGAAAACACCAGAAAACGTGTTTTCCGCATTCAAAAGCACGAAAACAGCGATTTCGGTGATTCTGCACACTTGTAACAGCAGAATCATTAAGATTATCACTGAAAATGCATATCTCAGCTGGAAACAACAACGATACCGAAGATATCGCAGTTTCCGCATATCAAACGCACTGTGGAGTGCGGAAAACACCAGAAAACGTGTTTTTCGCATTTAAAAGCACGAAAACAGCGATTTCGGAGATTCTGCACACTTGTAACAGCAGAATCGTGAAGATTATCACTGAAAGTGCATATCTCAGCTGGAAACAACAACGATACCGAAGATATCGCAGTTTCCGCATATCAAACGCACTGTGGAGTGCTGAAAACACCAGAAAACGCGTTTTTCGCATTGAATAGCGCGAAAACAGCGATTTCGGTGATTCTGCACACTTGTAACAGCAGTATCATGAAGATTATCACTGATAATGCATATCTCAGCTGGAAACAACAACGATACCGAAGATATCGCAGTTTCCGCATATCAAACGCACTGTGGAGTGCTGAAAACACCAGAAAACGTGTTTTTCGCATTCAAAAGCACGAAAACAGCGATTTCGGTGATTCTGCACACTTGTAACAGCAGAATCGTGAAGATTATCACTGAAAGTGCATATCTCAGCTGGAAACAACAACGATACCGAAGATATCGTAGTTTCCGCATATCAAACGCATTGTGGAGTGCTGAAAACACCAGAAAACGTGTTTTTCGCATTGAATAGCGCGAAAACAGCGATTTCGGTGATTCTGCACACTTGTAACAGCAGAATCATGAAGATTATCACTGATAATGCATATCTCAGCTGGAAACAACAACGATACCGAAGATATCGCAGTTTCCGCATATCAAACGCACTGTGGAGTGCTGAAAACACCAGAAAACGTGTTTTTCGCATTCAAAAGCACGAAAACAGCGATTTCGGTGATTCTGCACACTTGAAACAGCAGAATCATGAAGATTATCACTGAAAGTGCATATCTCAGCTGGAAACAACAACGATACCGAAGATATCGCAGTTTCCGCATATCAAACGCACTGTGGAGTGTTGAAAACACCAGAAAACGTGTTTTTCGCATTCAAAAGCACGAAAACAGCGATTTCGGTGATTCTGCACACTTGTAACAGCAGAATCATGAAGATTATCACTGAAAATGCATATCTCAGCTGGAAACAACAACGATACCGAAGATATCGTAGTTTCCGCATATCAAACGCACTGTGGAGTGCTGAAAACACCAGAAAACGTGTTTTTCGCATTCAAAAGCGCGAAAACAGCGATTTCGGTGATTCTGCACACTTGTAACAGCAGAATCGTGAAGATTATCACTGAAAGTGCCATATCTCAGGTGGAAACAACAACGATACCGAAGATATCGTAGTTTCCGCATGTCAAACGCTCTGTGGCGTGCTGAATACACCAGAAAGCGTGTTTTTCGCATTCAAAAGCACGAAAACAGCTTTTTCGGTGATTCTGCACACTTGTAACAGCAGAATCATGAAGATTATCACTGAAAATGCATATCTCAGCTGGAAACAACAACGATACCGAAGATATCGTAGTTTCCGCATATCAAACGCACTGTGGAGTGCTGAAAACACCAGAAAACGTGTTTTTCGCATTCAAAAGCACGAAAACAGCGATTTCGGTGATTCTGCACACTTGTAACAGCAGAATCGTGAAGATTATCACTGAAAGTGCATATCTCAGGTGGAAACAACAACGATACCGAAGATATCGTAGTTTCCGCATGTCAAACGCTCTGTGGCGTGCTGAATACACCAGAAAGCGTGTTTTTCGCATTCAAAATCACGAAAACAGCGATTTCGGTGATTCTGCACACTTGTAACAGCAGAATCATGAAGATTATCACTGATAATGCATATCTCAGCTGGAAACAACAACGATACCGAAGATATCGCAGTTTCCGCATATCAAACGCACTGTGGAGTGCTGAAAACACCAGAAAACGTGTTTTTCGCATTCAAAAGCACGAAAACAGCGATTTCGGTGATTCTGCACACTTGTAACAGCAGAATCATGAAGATTATCACTGAAAATGCATATCTCAGCTGGAAACAACAACGATACCGAAGATATCGTAGTTTCCGCATATCAAACGCACTGTGGAGTGCTGTCAACACCAGAAAACGTGTTTTTCGCATTGAATAGCGCGAAAACAGCGATTTCGGTGATTCTGCACACTTGTAACAGCAGAATCATGAAGATTATCACTGAAAGTGCATATCTCAGCTGGAAACAACAACGATACCGAAGATATCGTAGTTTCCGCATATCAAACGCATTGTGGAGTGCTGAAAACACCAGAAAACGTGTTTTTCGCATTGAATAGCGCGAAAACAGCGATTTCGGTGATTCTGCACACTTGTAACAGCAGAATCATGAAGATTATCACTGATAATGCATATCTCAGCTGGAAACAACAACGATACCGAAGATATCGCAGTTTCCGCATATCAAACGCACTGTGGAGTGTTGAAAACACCAGAAAACGTGTTTTTCGCATTCAAAAGCACGAAAACAGCGATTTCGGTGATTCTGCACACTTGTAACAGCAGAATCATGAAGATTATCACTGAAAATGCATATCGCAGCTGGAAACAACAATGATACCGAAGATATCGCAGTTTCCGCATTTCAAACGCACTGTGGAGTGCTGAAAACACCAGAAAACGTGTTTTCCGCATTCAAAAGCACGAAAACAGCGATTTCGGTGATTCTGCACACTTGTAACAGCAGAATCATTAAGATTATCACTGAAAATGCATATCTCAGCTGGAAACAACAACGATACCGAAGATATCGCAGTTTCCGCATATCAAACGCACTGTGGAGTGCTGAAAACACCAGAAAACGTGTTTTTCGCATTCAAAAGCACGAAAACAGCGATTTCGGTGATTCTGCACACTTGTAACAGCAGAATCATTAAGATTATCACTGAAAATGCATATCTCAGCTGGAAACAACAACGATACCGAAGATATCGCAGTTTCCGCATATCAAACGCACTGTGGAGTGCGGAAAACACCAGAAAACGTGTTTTTCGCATTCAAAAGCACGAAAACAGCGATTTCGGAGATTCTGCACACTTGTAACAGCAGAATCGTGAAGATTATCACTGAAAGTGCATATCTCAGCTGGAAACAACAACGATACCGAAGATATCGCAGTTTCCGCATATCAAACGCACTGTGGAGTGCTGAAAACACCAGAAAACGCGTTTTTCGCATTGAATAGCGCGAAAACAGCGATTTCGGTGATTCTGCACACTTGTAACAGCAGTATCATGAAGATTATCACTGATAATGCATATCTCAGCTGGAAACAACAACGATACCGAAGATATCGCAGTTTCCGCATATCAAACGCACTGTGGAGTGCTGAAAACACCAGAAAACGTGTTTTTCGCATTCAAAAGCACGAAAACAGCGATTTCGGTGATTCTGCACACTTGTAACAGCAGAATCGTGAAGATTATCACTGAAAGTGCATATCTCAGCTGGAAACAACAACGATACCGAAGATATCGTAGTTTCCGCATATCAAACGCATTGTGGAGTGCTGAAAACACCAGAAAACGTGTTTTTCGCATTGAATAGCGCGAAAACAGCGATTTCGGTGATTCTGCACACTTGTAACAGCAGAATCATGAAGATTATCACTGATAATGCATATCTCAGCTGGAAACAACAACGATACCGAAGATATCGCAGTTTCCGCATATCAAACGCACTGTGGAGTGCTGAAAACACCAGAAAACGTGTTTTTCGCATTCAAAAGCACGAAAACAGCGATTTCGGTGATTCTGCACACTTGAAACAGCAGAATCATGAAGATTATCACTGAAAGTGCATATCTCAGCTGGAAACAACAACGATACCGAAGATATCGCAGTTTCCGCATATCAAACGCACTGTGGAGTGTTGAAAACACCAGAAAACGTGTTTTTCGCATTCAAAAGCACGAAAACAGCGATTTCGGTGATTCTGCACACTTGTAACAGCAGAATCATGAAGATTATCACTGAAAATGCATATCTCAGCTGGAAACAACAACGATACCGAAGATATCGTAGTTTCCGCATATCAAACGCACTGTGGAGTGCTGAAAACACCAGAAAACGTGTTTTTCGCATTCAAAAGCGCGAAAACAGCGATTTCGGTGATTCTGCACACTTGTAACAGCAGAATCGTGAAGATTATCACTGAAAGTGCCATATCTCAGGTGGAAACAACAACGATACCGAAGATATCGTAGTTTCCGCATGTCAAACGCTCTGTGGCGTGCTGAATACACCAGAAAGCGTGTTTTTCGCATTCAAAAGCACGAAAACAGCTTTTTCGGTGATTCTGCACACTTGTAACAGCAGAATCATGAAGATTATCACTGAAAATGCATATCTCAGCTGGAAACAACAACGATACCGAAGATATCGTAGTTTCCGCATATCAAACGCACTGTGGAGTGCTGAAAACACCAGAAAACGTGTTTTTCGCATTCAAAAGCACGAAAACAGCGATTTCGGTGATTCTGCACACTTGTAACAGCAGAATCGTGAAGATTATCACTGAAAGTGCATATCTCAGGTGGAAACAACAACGATACCGAAGATATCGTAGTTTCCGCATGTCAAACGCTCTGTGGCGTGCTGAATACACCAGAAAGCGTGTTTTTCGCATTCAAAAGCACGAAAACAGCGATTTCGGTGATTCTGCACACTTGTAACAGCAGAATCATGAAGATTATCACTGATAATGCATATCTCAGCTGGAAACAACAACGATACCGAAGATATCGCAGTTTCCGCATATCAAACGCACTGTGGAGTGCTGAAAACACCAGAAAACGTGTTTTTCGCATTCAAAAGCACGAAAACAGCGATTTCGGTGATTCTGCACACTTGTAACAGCAGAATCATGAAGATTATCACTGAAAATGCATATCTCAGCTGGAAACAACAACGATACCGAAGATATCGTAGTTTCCGCATATCAAACGCACTGTGGAGTGCTGTCAACACCAGAAAACGTGTTTTTCGCATTGAATAGCGCGAAAACAGCGATTTCGGTGATTCTGCACACTTGTAACAGCAGAATCATGAAGATTATCACTGAAAGTGCATATCTCAGCTGGAAACAACAACGATACCGAAGATATCGTAGTTTCCGCATATCAAACGCATTGTGGAGTGCTGAAAACACCAGAAAACGTGTTTTTCGCATTGAATAGCGCGAAAACAGCGATTTCGGTGATTCTGCACACTTGTAACAGCAGAATCATGAAGATTATCACTGATAATGCATATCTCAGCTGGAAACAACAACGATACCGAAGATATCGCAGTTTCCGCATATCAAACGCACTGTGGAGTGTTGAAAACACCAGAAAACGTGTTTTTCGCATTCAAAAGCACGAAAACAGCGATTTCGGTGATTCTGCACACTTGTAACAGCAGAATCATGAAGATTATCACTGAAAATGCATATCGCCGCTGGAAACAACAATGATACCGAAGATATCGCAGTTTCCGCATTTCAAACGCACTGTGGAGTGCTGAAAACACCAGAAAACGTGTTTTCCGCATTCAAAAGCACGAAAACAGCGATTTCGGTGATTCTGCACACTTGTAACAGCAGAATCATTAAGATTATCACTGAAAATGCATATCTCAGCTGGAAACAACAACGATACCGAAGATATCGTAGTTTCCGCATATCAAACGCACTGTGGAGTGCGGAAAACACCAGAAAACGTGTTTTTCGCATTCAAAAGCACGAAAACAGCGATTTCGGAGATTCTGCACACTTGTAACAGCAGAATCGTGAAGATTATCACTGAAAGTGCATATCTCAGCTGGAAACAACAACGATACCGAAGATATCGCAGTTTCCGCATATCAAACGCACTGTGGAGTGCTGAAAACACCAGAAAACGCGTTTTTCGCATTGAATAGCGCGAAAACAGCGATTTCGGTGATTCTGCACACTTGTAACAGCAGTATCATGAAGATTATCACTGATAATGCTGTTCTCAGCTGGAAACAACAACGATACCGAAGATATCGCAGTTTCCGCATATCAAACGCACTGTGGAGTGCTGAAAACACCAGAAAACGTGTTTTTCGCATTCAAAAGCACGAAAACAGCGATTTCGGTGATTCTGCACACTTGTAACAGCAGAATCGTGAAGATTATCACTGAAAGTGCATATCTCAGCTGGAAACAACAACGATACCGAAGATATCGTAGTTTCCGCATATCAAACGCATTGTGGAGTTCTGAAAACACCAGAAAACGTGTTTTTCGCATTGAATAGCGCGAAAACAGCGATTTCGGTGATTCTGCACACTTGTAACAGCAGAATCATGAAGATTATCACTGATAATGCATATCTCAGCTGGAAACAACAACGATACCGAAAATATCGCAGTTTCCGCATATCAAACGCACTGTGGAGTGCTGAAAACACCAGAAAACGTGTTTTTCGCATTCAAAAGCACGAAAACAGCGATTTCGGTGATTCTGCACACTTGAAACAGCAGAATCATGAAGATTATCACTGAAAGTGCATATCTCAGCTGGAAACAACAACGATACCGAAGATATCGCAGTTTCCGCATATCAAACGCACTGTGGAGTGTTGAAAACACCAGAAAACGTGTTTTTCGCATTCAAAAGCACGAAAACAGCGATTTCGGTGATTCTGCACACTTGTAACAGCAGAATCATGAAGATTATCACTGAAAATGCATATCTCAGCTGGAAACAACAACGATACCGAAGATATCGTAGTTTCCGCATATCAAACGCACTGTGGAGTGCTGAAAACACCAGAAAACGTGTTTTTCGCATTCAAAAGCACGAAAACAGCGATTTCGGTGATTCTGCACACTTGTAACAGCAGAATCGTGAAGATTATCACTGAAAGTGCATATCTCAGGTGGAAACAACAACGATACCGAAGATATCGTAGTTTCCGCATGTCAAACGCTCTGTGGCGTGCTGAATACACCAGAAAGCGTGTTTTTCGCATTCAAAAGCACGAAAACAGCGATTGCGGTGATTCTGCACACTTGTAACAGCAGAATCATGAAGATTATCACTGATAATGCATATCTCAGCTGGAAACAACAACGATACCGAAGATATCGCAGTTTCCGCATATCAAACGCACTGTGGAGTGCTGAAAACACCAGAAAACGTGTTTTTCGCATTCAAAAGCACGAAAACAGCGATTTCGGTGATTCTGCACACTTGTAACAGCAGAATCATGAAGATTATCACTGAAAATGCATATCTCAGCTGGAAACAACAACGATACCGAAGATATCGTAGTTTCCGCATATCAAACGCACTGTGGAGTGCTGTCAACACCAGAAAACGTGTTTTTCGCATTGAATAGCACGAAAACAGCGATTTCGGTGATTCTGCACACTTGTAACAGCAGAATCATGAAGATTATCACTGGAAATGCATATCACAGCTGGAAACAACAACGATACCGAAGATATCGTAGTTTCCGCATATCAAACGCACTGTGGAGTGCTGTTAACACCAGAAAACGTGTTTTTCGCATTGAATAGCGCGAAAACAGCGATTTCGGTGATTCTGCACACTTGTAACAGCAGAATCATGAAGATTATCACTGGAAATGCATATCTCAGCTGGAAACAACAACGATACCGAAGATATCGTAGTTTCCGCATATCAAACGCACTGTGGAGTGCTGAAAACACCAGAAAACGTGTTTTTCGCATTCAAAAGCACGAAAACAGCGATTTCGGTGATTCTGCACACTTGTAACAGCAGAATCGTGAAGATTATCACTGAAAATGCATATCTCAGCTGGAAACAACAACGATACCGAAGATATGGCAGTTTCCGAATATCAAACGCACTGTGTAGTGCTGAAAACACCAGAAAACGTGTTTTTCGCATTCAAAAGCACGAAAACAGCGTTTTCGGTGATTCTGCACACTTGTAACAGCAGTATCGTGAAGATTATCACTGAAAGTGCGTATCTCAGCTGGAAACAACAACGATACCGAAGATATCGCAGTTTCCGCATATCAAACGCACTGTGGAGTGTTGAAAACACCAGAAAACGTGTTTTTCGCATTCAAAAGCACGAAAGCAGCGATTTCGGTGATTCTGCACACTTGTAACAGCAGAATCATGAAGATTATCACTGAAAATGCATATCTCAGCTGGAAACAACAACGATAACGAAGATATCGTAGTTTCCGCATATCAAACGCACTGTGGAGTGCTAAAAACACCAGAAAACGTGTTTTTCGCATTCAAAAGCACGAAAACAGCGATTTCGGTGATTCTGCACACTTGTAACAGCAGAATCATGAAGATTATCACTGAAAATGCATATCTCAGCTGGAAACAACAACGATACCGAAGATATCGTAGTTTCCGCATATCAAACGCACTGTGGAGTGCGGAAAACACCAGAAAACGTGTTTTTCGCATTCAAAAGCACGAAAACAGCGATTTCGGAGATTCTACACACTTGTAACAGCAGAATCATGAAGATTATCACTGAAAGTGCATATCTCAGCTGGAAACAACAACGATACCGAAGATATCGCAGTTTCCGCATATCAAACGCACTGTGGAGTGTTGAAAACACCAGAAAACGTGTTTTTCGCATTCAAAAGCACGAAAACAGCGATTTCGGTGATTCTGCACACTTGTAACAGCAGAATCCTGAAGATTATCACTGAAAATGCATATCTCAGCTGGAAACAACAATGATACCGAAGATATCGCAGTTTCCGCATTTCAAACGCACTGTGGAGTGCTGAAAACACCAGAAAACGTGTTTTCCGCATTCAAAAGCACGAAAACAGCGATTTCGGTGATTCTGCACACTTGTAACAGCAGAATCATGAAGATTATCACTGAAAATGCATATCTCAGCTGGAAACAACAATGATACCGAAGATATCGCAGTTTCCGCATTTCAAACGCACTGTGGAGTGCTGAAAACACCAGAAAACGTGTTTTCCGCATTCAAAAGCACGAAAACAGCGATTTCGGTGATTCTGCACACTTGTAACAGCAGAATCATTAAGATTATCACTGAAAATGCATATCTCAGCTGGAAACAACAACGATACCGAAGATATTGTAGTTTCCGCATATCAAACGCACTGTGGAGTGCGGAAAACACCAGAAAACGTGTTTTTCGCATTCAAAAGCACGAAAACAGCGATTTCGGAGATTCTGCACACTTGTAACAGCAGAATCGTGAAGATTATCACTGAAAGTGCATATCTCAGCTGGAAACAACAACGATACCGAAGATATCGCAGTTTCCGCATATCAAACGCACTGTGGAGTGCTGAAAACACCAGAAAACGTGTTTTTCGCATTGAATAGCGCGAAAACAGCGATTTCGGTGATTCTGCACACTTGTAACAGCAGTATCATGAAGATTATCACTGATAATGCATATCTCAGCTGGAAACAACAACGATACCGAAGATATCGCAGTTTCCGCATATCAAACGCACTGTGGAGTGCTGAAAACACCAGAAAACGTGTTTTTCGCATTCAAAAGCACGAAAACAGCGATTTCGGTGATTCTGCACACTTGTAACAGCAGAATCGTGAAGATTATCCCTGAAAGTGCATATCTCAGCTGGAAACAACAACGATACCGAAGATATCGTTGTTTCCGCATATCAAACGCACTGTGGAGTGCTGTCAACACCAGAAAACCTGTTTTTCGCATTGAATAGCGCGAAAACAGCGATTTCGGTGATTCTGCACACTTGTAACAGCAGAATCATGAAGATTATCACTGGAAATGCATATCACAGCTGGAAACAACAACGATACCGAAGATATCGTAGTTTCCGCATATCAAACGCACTGTGGAGTGCTGTCAACACCAGAAAACGTGTTTTTCGCATTGAATAGCGCGAAAACAGCGATTTCGGTGATTCTGCACACTTGTAACAGCAGAATCATGAAGATTATCACTGGAAATGCATATCTCAGCTGGAAACAACAACGATACCGAAGATATCGTAGTTTCCGCATATCAAACGCACTGTGGAGTGCTGAAAACACCAGAAAACGTGTTTTTCGCATTCAAAAGCACGAAAACAGCGATTTCGGTGATTCTGCACACTTGTAACAGCAGAATCGTGAAGATTATCACTGAAAATGCATATCTCAGCTGGAAACAACAACGATACCGAAGATATGGCAGTTTCCGCATATCAAACGCACTGTGGAGTGCTGAAAACACCAGAAAACGTGTTTTTCGCATTCAAAAGCACGAAAACAGCGTTTTCGGTGATTCTGCACACTTGTAACAGCAGAATCGTGAAGATTATCACTGAAAGTGCGTATCTCAGCTGGAAACAACAACGATACCGAAGATATCGCAGTTTCCGCATATCAAACGCACTGTGGAGTGTTGAAAACTCCAGAAAACGTGTTTTTCGCATTCAAAAGCACGAAAACAGCGATTTCGGTGATTCTGCACACTTGTAACAGCAGAATCGTGAAGATTATCACTGAAAGTGCATATCTCAGCTGGAAACAACAGCGATACCGAAGATATCGCAGTTTCCGCATATCAAACGCACTGTGGAGTGTTGAAAACACCAGAAAACGTGTTTTTCGCATTCGAAATCACGAAAACAGCGATTTCGGTGATTCTGCACACTTGTAACAGCAGAATCATGAAGATTGTCACTGAAAATGCATATCTCAGCTGGAAACAACAACGATACCGAAGATATCGTAGTTTCCGTATATCAAACGCACTGTGGAGTGCTGAAAACACCAGAAAACGTGTTTTTCGCATTGAATAGCGCGAAAACAGCGATTTCGGTGATTCTGCACACTTGTAACAGCAGTATCATGAAGATTATCACTGATAATGCATATCTCAGCTGGAAACAACAACGATACCGAAGATATCGCAGTTTCCGCATATCAAACGCACTGTGGAGTGCTGAAAACACCAGAAAACGTGTTTTTCGCATTCAAAAGCACGAAAACAGCGATTTCGGTGATTCTGCACACTTGTAACAGCAGAATCGTGAAGATTATCACTGAAAGTGCATTTCTCAGCTGGAAACAACAACGATACCGAAGATATCGTAGTTTCCGCATATCAAACGCATTGTGGAGTGCTGAAAACACCAGAAAACGTGTTTTTCGCATTGAATAGCGCGAAAACAGCGATTTCGGTGATTCTGCACACTTGTAACAGCAGAATCATGAAGATTATCACTGATAATGCATATCTCAGCTGGAAACAACAACGATACCGAAGATATCGCAGTTTCCGCATATCAAACGCACTGTGGAGTGCTGAAAACACCAGAAAACGTGTTTTTCGCATTCAAAAGCACGAAAACAGCGATTTCGGTGATTCTGCACACTTGTAACAGCAGAATCATGAAGATTATCACTGAAAATGCATATCTCAGCTGGAAACAACAACGATACCGAAGATATCGTAGTTTCCGCATATCAAACGCACTGTGGAGTGCTGTCAACACCAGAAAACGTGTTTTTCGCATTGAATAGCGCGAAAACAGCGATTTCGGTGATTCTGCACACTTGTAACAGCAGAATCATGAAGATTATCACTGGAAATGCATATCACAGCTGGAAACAACAACGATACCGAAGATATCGTAGTTTCCGCATATCAAACGCACTGTGGAGTGCTGTCAACACCAGAAAACGTGTTTTTCGCATTGAATAGCGCGAAAACAGCGATTTCGGTGATTCTGCACACTTGTAACAGCAGAATCATGAAGATTATCACTGGAAATGCATATCTCAGCTGGAAACAACAACGATACCGAAGATATCGTAGTTTCCGCATATCAAACGCACTGTGGAGTGCTGAAAACACCAGAAAACGTGTTTTTCGCATTCAAAAGCACGAAAACAGCGATTTCGGTGATTCTGCACACTTGTAACAGCAGAATCGTGAAGATTATCACTGAAAATGCATATCTCAGCTGGAAACAACAACGATACCGAAGATATGGCAGTTTCCGTATATCAAACGCACTGTGTAGTGCTGAAAACACCAGAAAACGTGTTTTTCGCATTCAAAAGCACGAAAACAGCGTTTTCGGTGATTCTGCACACTTGTAACAGCAGAATCGTGAAGATTATCACTGAAAGTGCGTATCTCAGCTGGAAACAACAACGATACCGAAGATATCGCAGTTTCCGCATATCAAACGCACTGTGGAGTGTTGAAAACACCAGAAAACGTGTTTTTCGCATTCAAAAGCACGAAAGCAGCGATTTCGGTGATTCTGCACACTTGTAACAGCAGAATCATGAAGATTATCACTGAAAATGCATATCTCAGCTGGAAACAACAACGATACCGAAGATATCGTAGTTTCCGCATATCAAACGCACTGTGGAGTGCTAAAAACACCAGAAAACGTGTTTTTCGCATTCAAAAGCACGAAAACAGCGATTTCGGTGATTCTGCACACTTGTAACAGCAGAATCATGAAGATTATCACTGAAAATGCATATCTCAGCTGGAAACAACAACGATACCGAAGATATCGTAGTTTCCGCATATCAAACGCACTGTGGAGTGCGGAAAACACCAGAAAACGTGTTTTTCGCATTCAAAAGCACGAAAACAGCGATTTCGGAGATTCTACACACTTGTAACAGCAGAATCATGAAGATTATCACTGAAAGTGCATATCTCAGCTGGAAACAACAACGATACCGAAGATATCGCAGTTTCCGCAAATCAAACGCACTGTGGAGTGTTGAAAACACCAGAAAACGTGTTTTTCGCATTCAAAAGCACGAAAACAGCGATTTCGGTGATTCTGCACACTTGTAACAGCAGAATCCTGAAGATTATCACTGAAAATGCATATCTCAGCTGGAAACAACAATGATACCGAAGATATCGCAGTTTCCGCATTTCAAACGCACTGTGGAGTGCTGAAAACACCAGAAAACGTGTTTTCCGCATTCAAAAGCACGAAAACAGCGATTTCGGTGATTCTGCACACTTGTAACAGCAGAATCATGAAGATTATCACTGAAAGTGCATATCTCAGCTGGAAACAACAACGATACCGAAGATATCGCAGTTTCCGCATATCAAACGCACTGTGGAGTGCTGAAAACACCAGAAAACGTGTTTTTCGCATTGAATAGCGCGAAAACAGCGATTTCGGTGATTCTGCACACTTGTAACAGCAGTATCATGAAGATTATCACTGATAATGCATATCTCAGCTGGAAACAACAACGATACCGAAGATATCGCAGTTTCCGCATATCAAACGCACTGTGGAGTGCTGAAAACACCAGAAAACGTGTTTTTCGCATTCAAAAGCACGAAAACAGCGATTTCGGTGATTCTGCACACTTGTAACAGCAGAATCGTGAAGATTATCACTGAAAATGCATATCTCAGCTGGAAACAACAACGATACCGAAGATATGGCAGTTTCCGAATATCAAACGCACTGTGTAGTGCTGAAAACACCAGAAAACGTGTTTTTCGCATTCAAAAGCACGAAAACAGCGTTTTCGGTGATTCTGCACACTTGTAACAGCAGTATCATGAAGATTATCACTGATAATGCATATCTCAGCTGGAAACAACAACGATACCGAAGATATCGCAGTTTCCGCATATCAAACGCACTGTGGAGTGCTGAAAACACCAGAAAACGTGTTTTTCGCATTCAAAAGCACGAAAACAGCGATTTCGGTGATTCTGCACACTTGTAACAGCAGAATCGTGAAGATTATCACTGAAAATGCATATCTCAGCTGGAAACAACAACGATACCGAAGATATGGCAGTTTCCGAATATCAAACGCACTGTGTAGTGCTGAAAACACCAGAAAACGTGTTTTTCGCATTCAAAAGCACGAAAACAGCGATTTCGGTGATTCTGCACACTTGTAACAGCAGAATCATGAAGATTATCACTGAAAGTGCATATCTCAGCTGGAAACAACTACGATACCGAAGATATCGTAGTTTCCGCATATCAAACGCACTGTGGAGTGCTGTCAACACCAGAAAACGTGTTTTTCGCATTGAATAGCGCGAAAACAGCGATTTCGGTGATTCTGCACACTTGTAACAGCAGAATCATGAAGATTATCAATGGAAATGCATATCACAGCTGGAAACAACAACGATACCGAAGATATCGTAGTTTCCGCATATCAAACGCACTGTGGAGTGCTGTCAACACCAGAAAACGTGTTTTTCGCATTGAATAGCGCGAAAACAGCGATTTCGGTGATTCTGCACACTTGTAACAGCAGAATCATGAAGATTATCACTGGAAATGCATATCTCAGCTGGAAACAACAACGATACCGAAGATATCGTAGTTTCCGCATATCAAACGCACTGTGGAGTGCTGAAAACACCAGAAAACGTGTTTTTCGCATTCAAAAGCACGAAAACAGCGATTTCGGTGATTCTGCACACTTGTAACAGCAGAATCGTGAAGATTATCACTGAAAATGCATATCTCAGCTGGAAACAACAACGATACCGAAGATATGGCAGTTTCCGCATATCAAACGCACTGTGGAGTGCTGAAAACACCAGAAAACGTGTTTTTCGCATTCAAAAGCACGAAAACAGCGTTTTCGGTGATTCTGCACACTTGTAACAGCAGAATCGTGAAGATTATCACTGAAAGTGCGTATCTCAGCTGGAAACAACAACGATACCGAAGATATCGCAGTTTCCGCATATCAAACGCACTGTGGAGTGTTGAAAACACCAGAAAACGTGTTTTTCGCATTCAAAAGCACGAAAGCAGCGATTTCGGTGATTCTGCACACTTGTAACAGCAGAATCATGAAGATTATCACTGAAAATGCATATCTCAGCTGGAAACAACAACGATACCGAAGATATCGTAGTTTCCGCATATCAAACGCACTGTGGAGTGCTGAAAACACCAGAAAACGTGTTTTTCGCATTCAAAAGCACAAAAACAGCGATTTCGGTGATTCTGCACACTTGTAACAGCAGAATCATGAAGATTATCACTGAAAATGCATATCTCAGCTGGAAACAACAACGATACCGAAGATATCGTAGTTTCCGCATATCAAACGCACTGTGGAGTGTTGAAAACTCCAGAAAACGTGTTTTTCGCATTCAAAAGCACGAAAACAGCGATTTCGGTGATTCTGCACACTTGTAACAGCAGAATCGTGAAGATTATCACTGAAAGTGCATATCTCAGCTGGAAACAACAGCGATACCGAAGATATCGCAGTTTCCGCATATCAAACGCACTGTGGAGTGTTGAAAACACCAGAAAACGTGTTTTTCGCATTCGAAAGCACGAAAACAGCGATTTCGGTGATTCTGCACACTTGTAACAGCAGAATCATGAAGATTGTCACTGAAAATGCATATCTCAGCTGGAAACAACAACGATACCGAAGATATCGTAGTTTCCGTATATCAAACGCACTGTGGAGTGCTGAAAACACCAGAAAACGTGTTTTTCGCATTGAATAGCGCGAAAACAGCGATTTCGGTGATTCTGCACACTTGTAACAGCAGAATCATGAAGATTATCACTGATAATGCATATCTCAGCTGGAAACAACAACGATACCGAAGATATCGCAGTTTCCGCATATCAAACGCACTGTGGAGTGCTGAAAACACCAGAAAACGTGTTTTCCGCATTCAAAAGCACGAAAACAGCGATTTCGGTGATTCTTTACACTTGTAACAGCAGAATCATGAAGATTATCACTGAAAATGCATATCTCAGGTGGAAACAACAACGATACCGAAGATATCGTAGTTTCCGCATGTCAAACGCTCTGTGGCGTGCTGAAAACACCAGAAAACGTGTTTTTCGCATTCAAAAGCACGAAAACAGCGATTTCGGTGATTCTGCACACTTGTAACAGCAGAATCGTGAAGATTATCACTGAAAGTGCATATCTCTGCTGGAAACAACAACGATACCGAAGATATCGCAGTTTCCGCATATCAAACGCACTGTGGAGTGTTGAAAACACCAGAAAACGTGTTTTTCGCATTCAAAAGCACGAAAACAGCGATTTCGGTGATTCTGCACACTTGTAACAGCAGAATCATGAAGATTATCACTGAAAATGCATATCTCAGCTGGAAACAACAATGATACCGAAGATATCGCAGTTTCCGCATTTCAAACGCACTGTGGAGTGCTGAAAACACCAGAAAACGTGTTTTCCGCATTCAAAAGCACGAAAACAGCGATTTCGGTGATTCTGCACACTTGTAACAGCAGAATCATTAAGATTATCACTGAAAATGCATATCTCAGCTGGAAACAACAACGATACCGAAGATATCGTAGTTTCCGCATATCAAACGCACTGTGGAGTGCGGAAAACACCAGAAAACGTGTTTTTCGCATTCAAAAGCACGAAAACAGCGATTTCGGAGATTCTGCACACTTGTAACAGCAGAATCGTGAAGATTATCACTGAAAGTGCATATCTCAGCTGGAAACAACAACGATACCGAAGATATCGCAGTTTCCGCATATCAAACGCACTGTGGAGTGCTGAAAACACCAGAAAACGTGTTTTTCGCATTGAATAGCGCGAAAACAGCGATTTCGGTGATTCTGCACACTTGTAACAGCAGTATCATGAAGATTATCACTGATAATGCATATCTCAGCTGGAAACAACAACGATACCGAAGATATCGCAGTTTCCGCATATCAAACGCACTGTGGAGTGCTGAAAACACCAGAAAACGTGTTTTTCGCATTCAAAAGCACGAAAACAGCGATTTCGGTGATTCTGCACACTTGTAACAGCAGAATCGTGAAGATTATCACTGAAAGTGCATATCTCAGCTGGAAACAACAACGATACCGAAGATATCGTAGTTTCCGCATATCAAACGCACTGTGGAGTGCTGTCAACACCAGAAAACGTGTTTTTCGCATTGAATAGCGCGAAAACAGCGATTTCGGTGATTCTGCACACTTGTAACAGCAGAATCATGAAGATTATCACTGGAAATGCATATCACAGCTGGAAACAACAACGATACCGAAGATATCGTAGTTTCCGCATATCAAACGCACTGTGGAGTGCTGTCAACACCAGAAAACGTGTTTTTCGCATTGAATAGCGCGAAAACAGCGATTTCGGTGATTCTGCACACTTGTAACAGCAGAATCATGAAGATTATCACTGGAAATGCATATCTCAGCTGGAAACAACAACGATACCGAAGATATCGTAGTTTCCGCATATCGAACGCACTGTGGAGTGCTGAAAACACCAGAAAACGTGTTTTTCGCATTCAAAAGCACGAAAACAGCGATTTCGGTGATTCTGCACACTTGTAACAGCAGAATCGTGAAGATTATCACTGAAAATGCATATCTCAGCTGGAAACAACAACGATACCGAAGATATGGCAGTTTCCGCATATCAAACGCACTGTGGAGTGCTGAAAACACCAGAAAACGTGTTTTTCGCATTCAAAAGCACGAAAACAGCGTTTTCGGTGATTCTGCACACTTGTAACAGCAGAATCGTGAAGATTATCACTGAAAGTGCGTATCTCAGCTGGAAACAACAACGATACCGAAGATATCGCAGTTTCCGCATATCAAACGCACTGTGGAGTGTTGAAAACACCAGAAAACGTGTTTTTCGCATTCAAAAGCACGAAAGCAGCGATTTCGGTGATTCTGCACACTTGTAACAGCAGAATCATGAAGATTATCACTGAAAATGCATATCTCAGCTGGAAACAACAACGATACCGAAGATATCGTAGTTTCCGCATATCAAACGCACTGTGGAGTGCTGAAAACACCAGAAAACGTGTTTTTCGCATTCAAAAGCACGAAAACAGCGATTTCGGTGATTCTGCACACTTGTAACAGCAGAATCATGAAGATTATCACTGAAAATGCATATCTCAGCTGGAAACAACAACGATACCGAAGATATCGTAGTTTCCGCATATCAAACGCACTGTGGAGTGCGGAAAACACCAGAAAACGTGTTATTCGCATTCAAAAGCACGAAAACAGCGATTTCGGAGATTCTACACACTTGTAACAGCAGAATCATGAAGATTATCTCTGAAAGTGCATATCTCAGCTGGAAACAACAACGATACCGAAGATATCGCAGTTTCCGCATATCAAACGCACTGTGGAGTGTTGAAAACACCAGAAAACGTGTTTTTCGCATTCAAAAGCACGAAAACAGCGATTTCGGTGATTCTGCACACTTGTAACAGCAGAATCCTGAAGATTATCCCTGAAAATGCATATCTCAGCTGGAAACAACAATGATACCGAAGATATCGCAGTTTCCGCATTTCAAACGCACTGTGGAGTGCTGAAAACACCAGAAAACGTGTTTTCCGCATTCAAAAGCACGAAAACAGCGATTTCGGTGATTCTGCACACTTGTAACAGCAGAATCATGAAGATTATCACTGAAAATGCATATCTCAGC
Source organism: Anthophora plumipes (assembly GCA_951804975.1). NCBI lineage: Eukaryota > Metazoa > Arthropoda > Insecta > Hymenoptera > Apidae > Anthophora > Anthophora plumipes. The sequence goes on from CATORF010000697.1 coordinate 594,185, forward strand.
TGGAAACAACAACGATACCGAAGATATCGTAGTTTCCGCATATCAAACGCACTGTGGAGTGTTGAAAACTCCAGAAAACGTGTTTTTCGCATTCAAAAGCACGAAAACAGCGATTTCGGTGATTCTGCACACTTGTAACAGCAGAATCGTGAAGATTATCACTGAAAGTGCATATCTCAGCTGGAAACAACAGCGATACCGAAGATATCGCAGTTTCCGCATATCAAACGCACTGTGGAGTGTTGAAAACACCAGAAAACGTGTTTTTCGCATTCGAAAGCACGAAAACAGCGATTTCGGTGATTCTGCACACTTGTAACAGCAGAATCATGAAGATTGTCACTGAAAATGCATATCTCAGCTGGAAACAACAACGATACCGAAGATATCGTAGTTTCCGTATATCAAACGCACTGTGGAGTGCTGAAAACACCAGAAAACGTGTTTTTCGCATTGAATAGCGCGAAAACAGCGATTTCGGTGATTCTGCACACTTGTAACAGCAGAATCATGAAGATTATCACTGATAATGCATATCTCAGCTGGAAACAACAACGATACCGAAGATATCGCAGTTTCCGCATATCAAACGCACTGGGGAGTGCTGAAAACACCAGAAAACGTGTTTTCCGCATTCAAAAGCACGAAAACAGCGATTTCGGTGATTCTGCACACTTGTAACAGCAGAATCATGAAGATTATCACTGAAAATGCATATCTCAGGTGGAAACAACAACGATACCGAAGATATCGTAGTTTCCGCATGTCAAACGCTCTGTGGCGTGCTGAAAACACCAGAAAACGTGTTTTTCGCATTCAAAAGCACGAAAACAGCGATTTCGGTGATTCTGCACACTTGTAACAGCAGAATCGTGAAGATTATCACTGAAAGTGCATATCTCTGCTGGAAACAACAACGATACCGAAGATATCGCAGTTTCCGCATATCAAACGCACTGTGGAGTGTTGAAAACACCAGAAAACGTGTTTTTCGCATTCAAAAGCACGAAAACAGCGATTTCGGTGATTCTGCACACTTGTAACAGCAGAATCATGAAGATTATCACTGAAAATGCATATCTCAGCTGGAAACAACAATGATACCGAAGATATCGCAGTTTCCGCATTTCAAACGCACTGTGGAGTGCTGAAAACACCAGAAAACGTGTTTTCCGCATTCAAAAGCACGAAAACAGCGATTTCGGTGATTCTGCACACTTGTAACAGCAGAATCATGAAGATTATCACTGATAATGCATATATCAGCTGGAAACAACAACGATACCGAAGATATGGCAGTTTCCGCATATCAAACGCACTGTGGAGTGCTGAAAACACCAGAAAACGTGTTTTTCGCATTCAAAAGCACGAAAACAGCGATTTCGGTGATTCTGCACACTTGTAACAGCAGAATCATGAAGATTATCACTGATAATGCATATCTCAGCTGGAAACAACAACGATACCGAAGATATCGCAGTTTCCGCATATCAAAAGCACTGTAGAGTGTTGAAAACGGCAGAAAACGTGTTTTTCGCATTCAAAAGCACGAAAACAGCGATTTCGATGATTCTGCACACTTGTAACAGCAGAATCATCAAGATTATCACTGAAAATGCATATCTCAGCTGGAAACAACAACGATACCGAAGATATCGTAGTTTCCGCATATCAAACGCACTGTGGAGTGCTGAAAACACCAGAAAACGTGTTTTTCGCATTGAATAGCGCGAAAACAGCGATTTCGGTGATTCTGCACACTTGTAACAGCAGAATCATGAAGATTATCACTGATAATGCATATCTCAGCTGGAAACAACAACGATACCGAAGATATCGCAGTTTCCGCATATCAAACGCACTGTGGAGTGCTGAAAACACCAGAAAACGTGTTTTTCGCATTCAAAAGCACGAAAACAGCGATTTCGGTGATTCTGCACACTTGTAACAGCAGAATCGTGAAGATTATCACTGAAAGTGCATATCTCAGCTGGAAACAACAACGATACCGAAGATATCGTAGTTTCCGCATATCAAACGCACTGTGGAGTGCTGAAAACACCAGAAAACGTGTTTTTCGCATTCAAAAGCACGAAAACAGCGATTTCGGTGATTCTGCACACTTGTAACAGCAGAATCGTGAAGATTATCACTGAAAGTGCATATCTCAGGTGGAAACAACAACGATACCGAAGATATCGTAGTTTCCGCATGTCAAACGCTCTGTGGCGTGCTGAAAACACCGGAAAGCGTGTTTTTCGCATTCAAAAGCACGAAAACAGCGATTTCGGTGATTCTGCACACTTGTAACAGCAGAATCATGAAGATTATCACTGATAATGCATATCTCAGCTGGAAACAACAACGATACCGAAGATATCGCAGTTTCCGCATATCAAACGCACTGTGGAGTGCTGAAAACACCAGAAAACGTGTTTTTCGCATTCAAAAGCACGAAAACAGCGATTTCGGTGATTCTGCACACTTGTAACAGCAGAATCGTGAAGATTATCACTGAAAGTGCATATCTCAGCTGGAAACAACAACGATACCGAAGATATCGCAGTTTCCGCATATCAAACGCACTGTGGAGTGCTGAAAACACCAGAAAACGTGTTTTTCGCATTCAAAAGCACGAAAACAGCGATTTCGGTGATTCTGCACACTTGTAACAGCAGAATCATGAAGATTATCACTGAAAATGCATATCTCAGCTGGAAACAACAACGATACCGAAGATATCGTAGTTTCCGCATATCAAACGCACTGTGGAGTGCTGTCAACACCAGAAAACGTGTTTTTCGCATTGAATAGCGCGAAAACAGCGATTTCGGTGATTCTGCACACTTGTAACAGCAGAATCATGAAGATTATCACTGGAAATACATATCTCAGCTGGAAACAACAACGATACCGAAGATATCGTAGTTTCCGCATATCAAACGCACTGTGGAGTGCTGTCAACACCAGAAAACGTGTTTTTCGGATTGAATAGCGCGAAAACAGCGATTTCGGTGATTCTGCACACTTGTAACAGCAGAATCGTGAAGATTATCACTGGAAATGCATATCTCAGCTGGAAACAACAACGATACCGAAGATATCGTAGTTTCCGCTTATCAAACGCTCTGTGGAGTGCTGAAAACACCAGAAAACGTGTTTTTCGCATTAAAAAGCACGAAAACAGCGATTTCGGTGATTCTGCACACTTGTAACAGCAGAATCGTGAAGATTATCACTGAAAGTGCATATCTCAGCTGGAAACAACAACGATACCGAAGATATCGTAGTTTCCGCATATCAATCGCACTGTGGAGTGCTGAAAACACCAGAAAACGTGTTTTTCGCATTCAAAAGCACGAAAACAGCGATTTCGGTGATTCTGCACACTTGTAACAGCAGAATCGTGAAGATTATCACTGAAAGTGCATATCTCAGGTGGAAACAACAACGATACCGAAGATATCGTAGTTTCCGCATGTCAAACGCTCTGTGGCGTGCTGAAAACACCAGAAAGCGTGTTTTTCGCATTCAAAAGCACGAAAACAGCGATTTCGGTGATTCTGCACACTTGTAACAGCAGAATCGTGAAGATTATCACTGAAAGTGCATATCTCAGGTGGAAACAACAACGATACCGAAGATATCGTAGTTTCCGCATGTCAAACGCTCTGTGGCGTGCTGAAAACACCAGAAAGCGTGTTTTTCGCATTCAAAAGCACGAAAACAGCGATTTCGTTGATTCTGCACACTTGTAACAGCAGAATCGTGAAGATTATCACTGAAAGTGCATATCTCAGCTGGAAACAACAACGATACCGAAGATATAGCAGTTTCCGCATATCAAACGCACTGTGGAGTGCTGAAAACACCAGAAAACGTGTTTTTCGCATTGAATAGCGCGAAAACAGCGATTTCGGTGATTCTGCACTCTTGTAACAGCAGAATCATGAAGATTATCACTGATAATGCATATCTCAGCTGGAAACAACAACGATACCGAAGGTATCGTAGTTTCCGCATATCAAACGCACTGTGGAGTGTTGAAAACACCAGAAAACGTGTTTTTCGCATTCGAAAGCACGAAAACAGCGATTTCGGTGATTCTGCACACTTGTAACAGCGGAATCATGAAGATTATCACTGAAAATGCATATCTCAGCTGGAAACAACAACGATACCGAAGATATCGTAGTTTCCGCATATCAAACGCACTGTGGAGTGCTGAAAACACCAGAAAACGTGTTTTTCGCATTGAATAGCGCGAAAACAGCGATTTCGGTGATTCTGCACACTTGTAACAGCAGTATCATGAAGATTATCACTGACAATGCATATCTCAGCTGGAAACAACAACGATACCGAAGATATCGCAGTTTCCGCATATCAAACGCACTGTGGAGTGCTGAAAACACCAGAAAACGCGTTTTCCGCATTCAAATGCACGAAAACAGCGATTTCGGTGATTCTGCACACTTGTAACAGCAGAATCATGAAGATTATCACTGAAAATGCATATCTCAGGTGGAAACAACAACGATACCGAAGATATCGTAGTTTCAGCATGTCAAACGCTCTGTGGCGTGCTGAAAACACCAGAAAACGTGTTTTTCGCATTCAAAAGCACGAAAACAGCGATTTCGGTGATTCTGCACACTTGTAACAGCAGAATCGTGAAGATTATCACTGAAAATGCATATCTCAGCTGGAAACAACAACGATACCGAAGATATGGCAGTTTCCGCATATCAAACGCACTGTGGAGTGCTGAAAACACCAGAAAACGTGTTTTTCGCATTCAATAGCACGAAAACAGCGATTTCGGTGATTCTGCACACTTGTAACAGCAGAATCATGAAGACTATCACTGAAAATGCATGTCTCAGCTGGAAACAACAACGATACCGAAGATATCGCAGTTTCCGCATATCAAAGGCACTGTGGAGTGTTGAAAACAGCAGAAAACGTGTTTTTCGCATTCAAAAGCACGAAAACAGCGATTTCGGTGATTCTGCACACTTGTAACAGCAGAATCATGAAGATTGTCACTGAAAATGCATATCTCAGCTGGAAACAACAACGATACCGAAGATATCGTAGTTTCCGCATATCAAAGGCACTGTGGAGTGCTGAAAACACCAGAAAACGTGTTTTTCGCATTGAATAGCGCGAAAACAGCGATTTCGGTGATTCTGCACACTTGTAACAGCAGAATCATGAAGATTATCACTGATAATGCATATATCAGCTGGAAACAACAACGATACCGAAGATATGGCAGTTTCCGCATATCAAACGCACTGTGGAGTGCTGAAAACACCAGAAAACGTGTTTTTCGCATTGAATAGCGCGAAAACAGCGATTTCGGTGATTCTGCACTCTTGTAACAGCAGAATCATGAAGATTATCACTGATAATGCATATCTCAGCTGGAAACAACAACGATACCTAAGGTATCGTAGTTTCCGCATATCAAACGCACTGTGGAGTGCTGAAAACACCAGAAAACGTGTTTTTCGCATTCAAAAGCACGAAAACAGCGATTTCGGTGATTCTGCACACTAGTAACAGCAGAATCGTGAAGATTATCACTGAAAGTGCATATCTCAGGTGGAAACAACAACGATACCGAAGATATCGTAGTTTCCGCATGTCAAACGCTCTGTGGCGTGCTGAAAACACCAGAAAGCGTGTTTTTCGCATTCAAAAGCACGAAAACAGCGATTTCGGTGATTCTGCACACTTGTAACAGCAGAATCATGAAGATTATCACTGATAATGCATATCTCAGCTGGAAACAACAACGATACCGAAGA